>CM062289.1:345955359-346406862 GCA_031216915.1 Pictodentalium vernedei | reverse complement strand
GCAATCTCCCTTAAATTGTAACAAGGCAAATCCGTGCAGACTAAATAATTTCACGTCAAAGATAAATTGAAGCTTATCCACTGAATATGAAGCCTTTACGATACGTTACCTACACTTTGGACTAACAGTTAAGAAGCGCTAAAAAAATACTAGCCCCAAAACTTCTTTCAGGTGAGCATCTCCGGCCACTTGAGGCCTGTTCTTGTTTCAGTGTTTACTTCATAGCTTATGGCGCTGCACTGGAAGGGTCTTGACAAATACAATCCAGTGATTTGTCATAAGCTATGTTTTGAAAGCCAAAAAATTAAATATTAGTTATCAATTTTGCAAGAGTCACAATCTAATCAAAACTATCAGGCAGGCCACCAGTCTAATTCCGTTCGGAATCCGTTGCTGTTATGGGCTCTTTGTTTACCCACTTTCTGTGTCCTTTTTTCACAAAGATATAGAGATATTCAAGTTAATAAATATTTATTTCGCCTTGAAAAGATCAAGATATTAACAAAATTCGCGAAATGTATTCACAAAACTACAACTGTGATGAGTCTTCATCCATAAGTATTTACTTCACAAACATGTCTAGCAGCACTGTAATGGCATTAAAGATTCGATCAGATCATTTCTCGACTGGGATACATTTCTTGTGTTGATTTAAAGAAAATGAATGTTTGTGCTTCTATTTATTGGGATTAACGACACTTTCGACAGCCAGGGTCACCTCGTGTCAGACAGTTTTATGGGAGGAGAAAGCCGGAGTACCAGGAGAGAACCACCGAGCAACGGCGAGCAATTGTCAGACTCACCAACACACTCCACACAAGCACGGTTAGCATTGGTTAAAGACAAGAGCACCATCGACGTGCAGTACGTCTTGGTTCACAACGCCACCGTGCCTCCACATGGACAACTGAGATTAAGTGTCTTTCCCAAGGACACAACGCGGTTTCCGCAGGTGGGATTCAAACCGATGACCTCTGGGCTTGCAACCTCTATCTCTACCCACTGAGCCTCCGAGCCTCTTTGTGGTTCTATTAGATTCAATAGTCTGGAATATTTTATTTGGTCGAAAAAGGTGGTATCTGGTTCTGGTAGGTCAAACAAATTTTGTCCACACATTTTTTTAGTAAACGTTTCTAAGAACCATGCAGGTTGAACTGCATTGTCTTCAGAGTGGTCATCCATGTTTTCCCGTATCTGTATGTAATGAAATGACAAAATTGCCACTCTCTTATCTATTAACCATTAGGACACTGATGTTATATACCGTGCCAATTCAGAGTCATCAACCGGTAGAGTCTATATTCTTTACTTGGGGGAGATCAATCAAACAAATCTTGATTGGTCTAACTCAGATTCACTGAGCAACTATCCATTTTATGAATTCATTTCGTATTACGGCCCTGGGCAGTAAAGGCGGTTTGAAGTGGTTAATATGATAGTTTTGCAGTACTTTTAAACAAATTTATTGCCTTCTCTATCTTTCTATTATTATATCTGTTTTTCCAATCATAACATTAATTAATACGCTTTGACCACCCATTGTATCTGTCACAGCTCGCTGCAAGATTTCCTTTACTCTGTCACTGTCTTCTCTGTCCACCTTGTAGCCCTTTCCACCAAATGCTTCAGCTGCAGCATGGAAATTATTGCACTAGAAACAAATGAATATTATCATTAAATTTATCTTAGCAAATAACAAAAATTCATATTACTTGCATAATTACAAAAAGTACACAGAACGACACACGCGTGTGAATGGGTTAATCGATATGGCACGAGTGCCAGTGCGGAAGGATAAAACGAGAGGCCGCGCGCGTGTGTCGTTCTGTGTTTATTACACGCCTTTCCGTCCATAAAAACAATTATTAGAAGGTCACTCAGCAATTCATTTGACAACTGTCGACAAAAAGGACACATTTTATCGCCAACCAAATTTGCGAGGAGAATCCGTGTTACTATTTCGTCCCCTGAGTTCCAATGTGTTCTATGTGCCTACTGCCACATAGAACACATTGGAACTCAGGGGACGATTTTCAGCTATCGCTAGCGATTCAAATTGTAATTGCGGTGCACGATTTGTGGAAAATTCCAGTGAAATTTCGCTTCTTTATAAAAAAATAGTCCGTCAACAATTTCCGTTCCACATGTGCGAAACAGATTTTCATTTTCCGCATGGTTTAGTGTTGCTGCTGATGGGGATTTCATAGAACGGGCGTGTAATAAATACATAATCCTGTGCCCAATAAATAGGCTAATTCCACCCAGATCACAAGCATCACCGTTCACATTGTATCATTTTTTTTTCAATACCGGTATATAAAATATGTCTCCAAAACATTATTATAATTAGAATGAGCTTGTTCCAATGCAGTGGCAGCGCCAGGATTTCGATTGTGTGTGTGTGTGTGGGGGGGGGGGGGGGGGAGGGCTGTGTTAGATACGGGGAGTCCCTAAGGGATCTCCCGAAGGCCACAGGCCTGGGCTCGGGAGTATTGGAGGGTGTGCCCCTCCTGTTAGTGGGGGGGGGGGGGGATCTGAGGGATCTTCCCCATGAAAAATTACATATTTTGGGCGCGATGTCTGAGCGTTTCTACAACACCTGGCGTGGTCTTCAAAGTCCCCCCAGATTGTGTCTAAAATTTGACTCACATCATTATTTGCAAATGCTTCCACGAAAATCACGGTCAGATAGCGATTTGAAGTTTGATTTTGAGGTGGACGAGGGAAAAGTGGGGAGGGGAGAGGCTAGGCCCTGTCACTGTTCCAATGAGGTACCATAAGCTAAATTTTAAAAGCTACTTCAAGATATTTCTGAGTTTCTTTTGAAGTTATACAAACTGACAACAAATGGGTGCAGAATATTTGACCTGACGTGTCTGCTATGTGTGGTGGATGTTTTGGCCCACTGACGTTTCGGCTTGGACTTAGTTATACACTGACATGTTGACCCGAACATCTCGAATGGTTCGGGAACATTTTAGTTGATCATATTGTTTTAATTTTGAAGCTATTTTTTTAATCAGTTTGAAGTTCCTAAATTAACTATGTTATTGATATTTTCTCTTCTTTTGAAGTTCTCAGGTTAAAGACGACTTACAATGGTAGATCGGACAAATTCAATGCTTTTCTATGCCGGGCTGTTATTATTTCCTCCCTTTCTTCCTTCTAAATTATATTTCATTATAACTAATTTTGAGGTTTCAATATACTGAGCATTAGTCGAAATATTTTAGCATTATTTGTCAATAAAAGCCTAAAAATTATGAGTGTCTTTGGAAACAATTCAACGAGTTTATTCTAATGGCAGTCATATTTTTATGATTGATTTACGAAGTTCCAATTTTTTTCGAGAGAGAAACTGTAGTCTAATTTTTGTTTGGTTTCTAGTTTCATTTTTTTCTTTAAAAAGTAACATTATAAATGAATAAACCAGAACGCCCCCCTAGATCAAAAGCCTTGAGCTGAAAAGTCCCTCGATCAAACTGAGAGGGGCGCGGTGGCTCAGTTGGTAGAGATGCAGGCTGCAAGCCGAGAGGTCCTCGGTTCGAATCCCACCTGCGGCAACCGCGTTGTGTCCTTGGGCAAGACACTTCACCCCGATTGCCTACATGGGGGCACGATGACGCTGTGTACTGAGGCGTACTGCACGTCGATGGTGCGCATGTCTTCAACCAATCTAACCCTGCCTGTGCTGCGGTGCAGAGTTCGGAGTTACGATGTTGGAGAGCTGACAGCTGCTCGTCGTTGCTCGGTGGTTCTCTCCGGGTACTCCGGCTTCCTCCACCCGTAAAACTGTCACGGTCACGATTAGCCATTGTGCATAAGTATGTGACCTTAAACACAAATAAATAAATAAATATCAAACTGAGAACCGTGTGATGCTTAGAGGTTATTACTTGGTTAGTTTCATATCGACCGAGATATCAACCCGAGGTAACATCATATCAGCCTGAGACCGACGGTGAAAGCAGTGGCGGCGCTACGGGGGGGGGGGGGGGGCTTTGCCCCCCCCCCCCCCCAACCATCTCGCATGCATTTCCATCCACCCTCACACACAAACACATTCAGTCACTCTCTCTCTCACACACACACACCCCTCTCTTTTTTTATTCCCAATAATTTCCCATACACACTTAGCCCAAAGCCTAAGGCTAGCTGATGAACACATCCAGGCAGTAGAGATTTAAAGACTCTGATGCAGATACTTATAAGTTAACTTATAAGTTATAATTAAGTTATGAGCCAACAAAGGCATGTCTATCCATATCCCTTGTCTAAAAAAATTCATGGATTTCGCATTATGACAGTCTCTCTCTCTCTCTCTCTCTCTCTCTCTCTCACGCACAGACCCACCAGACGCGGATCCAGGATTTTTTGACAGGAGGACCGCTAATTACCATTACATTTAGTCGAAACTTGGACCCAAAGTCCGTAATATAAGGACGTACCAAACCAAAAAAGTATATTCCGGACTTTGGGTCCAAGTTTGGACTACCTCATAACAAAGTAATGATATGATCCTTTACGTATTTGCCCCCCTTCATGGGAGTATGCCCCCTAGTTGCCCCCCCCCCTCCCACAAAAAAAATTCTGGCGCCGCCACTGGGTGAAAGGCCGATAAGATAAGATAAGTACCGAGGGCTGATATTTCGACCGACGTGAAACTAACCAAGTAATAACCAATTTATTTATTAACCCTTTACCCAACATACGACCAAAAACGGCCAGCGCTATTGACAATAATCGCCAATTTATTTTCATTTTTTGTCTCAAAAACATAGGTTCATCGAGCTCGTTCCAATGAGGGGTCATAACCTATGTTTTTGAGATAAAAAAATGAGTTATTCAACAATTTTGTTTGCATATGTCGTCTGCTTTTCGCGTTACGTAAAGGGTTAAACCAAATCAAATAATTACAAAATGTTCTCAGATCAGTTACAGTTTTCCTACAGTGTATCTCATTCTTTTGATACAAAAGTCCGAAGTTTCTTCTCCTAGTTCAATGGGGAAGCCACGACGTTCGGATAGCTCTCCTCTCCAAACTTCTACGAATTTCTGCTTAAGGGGTCGTCCAACGTAACTTTGGTCAATTTGTTGACATTTTTTCCAATGCCTTAGAAACAGATAACAGAAGTAAGGAAAGGCAAATTATATATCAAAATAATGAGTAAAGTACACAGAAAAGGTACATATAAATTTTTTCAGGAAAAAAGTGAATTTTATGATTTTGATGAACATTAATTTGCCAATGGCATAAGTAACGAACCGGTAAAACCACAAAATGATCGGTAATTCGAAAGCCTTGTCTTCAATGTAATGATAACATACTACAGTCTCGGAGAAGGCGTTTTTATGACACCCACTCTGGTGTGTTTTGATGTTGGAATGCAAAACAACCAACACAAATTCTGGATGTTCCGGATGTGGCCATGTTACACTGATGTTTATTCCGATCATGTGATTACAATGTGGTTCTTGCAAAAATTCTCATTTTGGGCGATCGTCAGAATGAAAGGACGCGATCGCGTCCTTTATTTGCTCCAGACAATGTATGAGCGGATTTGCAAACAGGTTACAGCAAATACTTGAGCGGTTAATGTCATAACTGCAAAATATGGTTCGAAATTCCCTCCTGTGTTTACAGGCCGTCTGAACATTTTTGTTGACAAAAAAATCTGAATTATTGCGCGCTAAAAAGACAACATGAACCACTTGTAAAAAAAATAACCGAGTCTATAAAATCGGGACGCTACACATAAAATAAGGCAATATTCATAACAAAGTAAGCAGAATGCTTTAGAAATCACTTTTTCTCGAAGTATATTCCAAGTGACCTGGAACTATATTGAGCTTGTTGATTTCCCCCGATGTTGTGAAGTTATTAGATCACATGACTGAAAGTCAGGGTGAGCTTTTCTTATCACTCTTCGCCCGTCGTCCTGCGAGAAGGTGGTGTTTGAGTCTCTTTCTCCTAAACCACTGGCCACATTTTAATTAAATTTCATGTAAGTAGTGGTTATATAGGGGCATTTTGATTTTTATGCAAATTAGGTTTCGGCTCGTATTGAGCAGAGAGGTGGGGAAAAAATGGCCAAATTTTTTGAAAATCTTCTTCTAATGAACCACCAGTAGCAGAGACTTGATATCTGGTATACAGAGTCCTTTTGAGGTTTAGAATCAAGTTTGTTCAAGAGAAGTTTGTCGGGTATTATTTGCCTTCGTTCTGGGAGGGGCAAGATTTTTTGTCACTCCCAAAATTTCTATTTTCCAAACCGAGAGGCAGATTTGAACCAAATTTGATATGAGGGCTTATTGGGTCATAAGTACTTAATTTATGCCCAATTTTTTTCCCCGTCGCCCCATGGGAACCGCAGGAGCTAAAAATATAAAAAAATTAATAAAAAAAATATCTCCATAACTACACAGCACTGAGAATTCTTATTCGGTGTAATGTTTCCTTAGGACCAACAGAATGGAATGGTAAAAAAATTGCTATCGGTTTTATCATGGGGTACTTTTTGGGGACTTTGAAAAAGTGCTGAGTCAGTTTTTTTTTTAACACTGTGGGTAATGGGAAAAACATGTAAGACTACTTTTCTCCCAAACCACTGCTCCAAAAGCTTTAAAATTTCACATATTAACATCTTTGGAAGATTGTTTCACATGTTTATTGAAATCAATTCCCTGGGTCCATATTTGGGCTCTCTATGGGAGCCCAAATGTTTAAATTAGTGCAGTATAAGGAATATTCTTTAAAAATCTTCTTCAGATCTACCAATAAGAATCTTTTGATATTTGGTATGCAGCATCCTTAGGGGGGTGAGATTCAAGTTTGTTCAAGCCAAGTCCCTGGGTTCATATTTAGGCTGAAAATTTGGGGCCCCGTTCCGGACTTAGAAATTTTGGACCAAAATCCGGAAATTTGTTTTTTTTGTTTTTTATGCGTTTCGGTCAATTTTAAGACAAAATTATTTTTTTTTTACACTGAAAATTTGGGGTCCATAAGGCACGGTCTGTTGATCGTACAGAGATGTGCTAACATTCACCAGTGAACTATCAATAAACTCATATCTACGACTAACAGACAGTCTCTTATTGTGTGTAAGATGTTTTTGCCTGCACTAGGTCAAGGAACTGTACTACAGACTGATGCGCGTTAAATGAATGACGAGATTTTATTTAAGGCAAAGGCTGAGACAGAGTCTGAGATAGCAAATAAGCCGGTGGTAGTCTAACAAGTTAGTGTAATGGAGGAAGGCTCTAGTACAGGACAGATAGTGGTAGCTATGGTACAAACCAACAAGGTGTAGAAACCAATACTGGTAACAGTAATGATGAGCGATAGATGTAGTGGTCAAAGTCGAGGAAGTGAGAGCTGTATTATAGACTGATACGAGGGGGGGGGGGGGGGGGGGTAGATTAATGAATTTAGCTGTTTGACCCCGTGAGTTAAGTCTAAGGTAGAAGTTGAGACGAAGTCAAAGATAGCTAACAAGCATGTAGTAGTGTTACAAGTCAGCAATAATAGTGAAAGACTCAGGTACAGGACTGATACTGGTAGTAATGGTACAAACCAGCAGTTTGCGTAGAAACCAGTATTAGTAGCAACATTAGTGGTGGGGCGAGCGCATTGGTAGAAAAAAACAGAACCCCAACAAGATAAACAACTTTCAGGGAAGTTTTAGGGTCCATTGGGTAATTTGTAATAGTTATTGGATCGTTTTGGGTAATTAGAAGTATTCAAATCAAATCGAACCACACCCCTTCACTGTTGTATGCCTTTGTGCTCCGTAGTAACCATGTGTCGTGCCACATAGAAACCAAGATGGCGATCTCCAGTAAACAAAATGGACGCAAGGCACGTGTACACTAACGACATGTTTTGTGCATGCCTCTCACCCGAACACCACATATCGCCATGGTAATGACGTCACAATGTGGCCTTTCACGCAGACTATCATTTTAATCAACATGACAACCAACTCCGGTTGATAATCGACGTAATGTCAATTGACACGTGACTGATAAAGTCACTTGCGGATTCTGCTGAAGAGGGCAAAAATAAGCATGCCGTGCTAATCTTATGATCCCTCATTGGAAGAAGTCCAGTGAGCTCGTTTCATGGGGGGGGGGGGGGGGGGGGGGTCATAAGTTATATTTTCTTGCAGTTCTTCTATCCGTGTTAGTTAAAAGGTTAACTGGTAAAATGGGACCTGGTAACCATCGACTTGAAAGAAAGTCATCTAAAATGAAGTACATAGACATATGTATAAACAATTGGTTAAACTTGACTTAATACTTGTATTTTGGTGATGATATGGCTATACATACAGATGCTAAATAAATAAATAAATAAATAAATAAATAAATAAATAAATAAATAAATAATGATGGTTTTAAAAAACAAATGTCAGGTGAACGGACAGTGGTGAAATTTCAATTTACCAACAAAACAAATTCCAGTTTTATTTCAAAATATAACTTACTGGCCAATCGCACGCTGTATAGCCGTTGGACAATGCCACTTTTTCTGTCATTGACGCTGAGCAACCAGAATTATTTCCTACCAATGCAATAACTGGAATCTAAAAAATGCAGAAATATTACGGTTTGTCAGATTATAAGTACTTACAAAAGGGCAGGTTTGAACACTCCATTCCAGTGCCAAGATCGTGTGAATTTCTGTTTTCAAATACCACGAGCACCAGATGAAATAAGCTGTATGATAATCTAAAAAAAGAATCTAGACGCCCCTATCTGTTGATAATTTTACCACTTGTGAAGCTCTCCGAGTGATTACAAGGCTTGAATTATCAATTATGAGCCATGTTCTGGAGACAGAACACTGAGGTATCAAAACCTATGCTCCGAAGACAAAAGTTGAAAAAAATACTCAAGTTTAAACGGTAATTTTTGTGAACAGTGCCGGTCGGATATTGGCTTCATGTCGATTGTGAATCCGCTGGTGCAGATAACTTGAGTTTTTGGAGTGTTATTTAAACAGAAAACACACGGAAAAAATTGAGGTGGACGGAGGACTCTGATTTCAAAATTTCTTTGAACGTTACGTCATTGACGCTGAAAGTTTCCAACTGAAAATCCATGATGGATAACGAGTCTCAAAATTCTGCGTTTTGCCTGGCGCGTCACTGGTGTGGAAAATACCGGATTTGAAGATCGTCAGAAGATATATTTGCTATTGTGCTTGACATTCCAAACCCAAAGTTGACTACGCTGTTCAGTAAATTTAAAAGGACTGAAGTGGAATCGGAGAGTCAGAGTGTACTGACGGCGATTCAAGTTCAGCTAACGCGACTATAACACCAGCTATACGAAGACTGTTTAAAATGTGTACCCACTGAGATAAAAGCAGTGTCGGGTCATCCGTATATTATCTGCCACATGAAGACTGTTTAAAATGTGTACCGACCGAAATATATCTGTTACGTGGACTGTTTAATATGTCCACCGACTAAATTTTTCGAAGTATCGGAGCATCAGTCTAATATCTTCCATTTATAGCAATTGTGCGACTGGACAATTTGGCAGAACTTTTCTCATATCTTAACTTAAGGAGTCGGCGCAAGACTTGTCGCGCTTCAAGAACACCAGCATAAGAGCGAATGAGTGGAAGCGAAAACCACTTCGTCATTAATATTAGGACTAGACGCGCAATGAATCGCGCATCGCCCGGAACAAAACGGGTATAAGCCTCGAACTGCAGCACCGGCATACACGCTGAGTTGTTTTCTCCCATCACAGCCACACTGTTGGAAAATAAACGACAACCGACAAGCTATCTTGCCATCCACGTCTCCGAATTGGACTTTTATTTAATTTTTACAATATCTTTGAGATACTGGTGCTCCTGATAGAGGAGGAATTTCCAAATACAGATACAGATGCACAATATACAATACAATTGAGATCAATCCTTCTTCATTACCAATATCAAGGACCATGACCCAACAATGTTTGATAAAAGCGGCGAGGATGGGAAAGGACCATGACCCAACAATTTATGATAGGAGTCACCACAGTCTGGACAAATCAGGTTTAAACCCCCACCCGCAATCAATCGCCTTCGCTATGCCCATGACAAGACAACCGGCTGCTTAAGAAATGGGTGTGTATTTGACACATGTCTTTCCAGTGGTCATGCAAAAAGTGAATTGTTTGAAATTCTTGTGTTTTTATGCTTGAAAATTTTCAGGCATAATGTTTCCATCGGGACCAGGGGTTTCCACGTGTATCGTTAATTTTGACCTTTCCGAGAAAAACGTCAGCCATAGGGTTCCCAAAGGGGGCATCAGTCATAGGCTTCTCGCCAGTTCTCGATGGGTTCCCCTACATGGAGCATGTAAAAATGTGCTTGCCAGTAATCATATGAGAGAAGTATAACCAAAACATCAAATCATTTTAAATATTTAACTATTTTCAGACTCGAGGCTCGGGGATCGAGGTCTCTCATGACATCGTGAATTGTGCCCTTTCTGGGAGAAGCGTCATTCTAGGGTTCCCATGGTGGCTTGTAAAAATGTGCCTTTTCAGTAATCATGTATGAAACGTTTAACCAAAATATCAAACAATTTTAGATTTTTAACATCGTGCAAAGGGTTCCCATGAGAATCGAGTGCTCTCACAGATGGACTGATTTTCACCCCTCCAATATTGGAGGGGCATTTGTCGTCATATGGTCCAACAGGGGCGTGTAAAATATGTACTTGTCAGTGATGATGTTGGAGATGTACTTGTCAGTGATCATGCTGGAGAAATATAAAAACATTTGATATTCCTATCTATTTCCAGTGATACATGTTGGTTCACCACCACGAAGGGTTCTCGATCTCTAGGAAATTGCTAAGTATGTACATCTGTGGTTCCCTTTAATCATATATACAACGTTTCACAAGAACTGCTTCATAAATATAGCGGACAAATACACAAAAGAACATGATGAAATAGGATTGTACGGGATTGACGGGGTGGGAAGCGATGGACAGGTTGAGATGGAACGGACGGCCCAAACCAGACGAGAGCTACATTGTCTAAGTTGCTTTATCCAAATTCACCGTGGAGTTATAGTTTCGTCGGGTTAGCGCACCCTCGTGAGGCTATTTACTTGTACAAACCTACAGTATGGAGTTCACTGTCTAATTACAAATTCTATATTTAGAAATTTATAGATATATCACTGAGGATTTAAATCTAAAAATAAAAATGTAACCTCCTAGAGGTGAATAATCCTAATAGAAATCATGTGCAATGTGGGGTTAAACCCACAATGGACGAAAAACTACCACAATGCTGTATTGTTCACACAGATAACCCCATAATGTAGCTTTGCTAAGACCCGACGGGCGGCCCTCCTTGCGGATGGACCCTTACCTTTTTCTATCGTTGCTAACCCAACCCCTAACAACTTGAGGACAAAACAATTACCACTTAAGGAAGGCTCAAGGAAATAATATCCGATACTTTACAATGGAAATTATTTAGCATTAGGCCACTCTAATACTACTTGAGGTAGTATCTAACGTTATTGATTCAGCTACACAAGTGCCCACTGGGTATATCAATCAACACGCAATGTAGCCCTCTCGAGTGAGGACGAGCATTCAGGAAATGCCGATCTAACCGTCCTCCTCTCCACATTTGAAAAATGTTGGTGCATAAGGATATTATATTTAAGTTTGCAGCTTGGTCTCATCGTGATTAAGATTTGTATTGGTTTTACAGTAAAACAGCAGCACCATACTGTGACGAAAACGTAGAAAATGAATACTATGTAGAAAACGTAGAAAATGTAGAAACGACACTTGCCAAAAAATATCTTGAATGGCTAACATTTTTCATTTTTTTATCTCAAAAACCTGGCTAGTGACTCCTCATTAGACTGAGCTTCTTCCAATGAGGGGGGTCAGAAGCTATGTTTTAAAGGCCACAATCTTAAAAATAAATAAAACTTGAACTGCATTTTTTGGTGAATAGCATTGACTTGATATGACCATTGTATTAGCCACTAAAGGCATAATGGTTGAAAGAAATACACAACGACACACGCGTGTGAATAATCGGTATGGCACGAGTGCCAGCTCGAAAGGATAAAATGAGAGGCCGCATCACACGCGTGTGTCGTTCTGTGTTTATTACACGCCTTCACGTCTATAAAAAAGAATTATTAGAAGGGCACTCAGCAATTCATTTGACAACTATCGACAAAAAGAACACATTTTATTGCCAACCAAATTTGCGAGGGGAACCCGTGTTACTGTTTCGTCCCCTGAGGCCCAATGTGTTCTATGTGCCTACTGGCACATAGAACACATTGGAACTCAGGGGACGATTTTCAGCTATCGCTAGCCATTCAAATTGTAATTGCGTTGCACGATTTGTAGAAAATTCCAGTGAAATTTTGCTTCTATTTAAAAGTAAACCCTCAAAGATTTGCGTTCCGCACGTTTGTGCAGAACAGATTTTCATTTAGTGTTGCTGTAGATGATGATTACATAGAACAGGCGTGTAATAAAAAAAAAACCTCAACCAGCATCCCAAAGCTCTTCATACCTTTATCTATTTATTGGGATTCAACGTCACTTGTGTCTGACCGTTCTACGGGTGAAGGAAGCCCGAGTTCCCAGAGAGAACCACCGAACAACTGTCAACCCCAACATACTAACCCTTCCACAGGGTTAACATTAGTTGAAGGCAAGTGTACCATCGGCGTGGAATACACCTTAGTCGAGGCACCATCGTGTCCCCAAGTGGGCAATCGGGATTAAGTGCCTTGCCCGAGGACACAGCGCAGTTACCCCTGGGCCCTGGTTGGGTTTCAACCGTGGACCTCTCGGTTTGAAGTCCGCTACTCTAACCACAGAACCACCTTGACCCCTCTCCAGGCTGTTACACACTAGATGCGCTGCACGCGATCAAGTGGTCACATTTTTCTTCCCAGCTTGTAATTTCGACAGTGTGATATCTCAGATGTAAGCCTTGCTGAATACAAATACTAGGGAAACCAGAGGCGTAGCCAGGCTAAATGCAGTGGGGAGGGGCAAAATATTTTGTTGTTGTCTTGAATGGCAGCAGAAAAACACCCCCACCACTTCACTTCACATTGTGCTGGGTAAGAGTGTGTTTTCTCCACAGGTGAAAGGAGATGGTCTTCCCAGGGAAAAAGACTTTTCCGTGCCAATTAGAGCATCCGGAGTAGTTGTTTTTTATAGAGGGTTAACGACATCTTCGACAGCTAGGGTTACCTCGTGTCTTACAGTTTTACGGGCGGGGGAAGCCGGAGTACCCGGAGAGAACCACCGATCAGCAACGAACAACAGTACTGTCAGACCCCCACCGTACTAACTCCCCACAAACAAGGTTAGCTTTGGTTGAAGACAAGTGCACTATCGACATGAAGTACGCCTTCGTACACAACGCCACCGTGCCCCCACGTGGGCAATCGGGATTAACTGCCTTGCCCAAGGACACAGCGCTGACACCCATGGCGGAGAACGTACTGTGGACATTTCGGTTTGAAGTCCAATGCCGTAATCACTGAATCACCGCGCTACCGGAATACTTGTTGAAGACTTTAAGTAGACAGAAAGTTAATGAACAAATATGTCAAAATGACCCAAGAAATATCAGGATGAGAGTACATGAACGAGATTCAGGAATTTCAGGCAAGAGTGTATAACTATAAGATGGATGTACAGTCTCAAGAAAAGTGGGAAGACAGACCACCCCCCACCCCTCTAGATACAGATATATCGCTGATCGACATTGAGACAAATGTTTAATTATCTCGGCAGTTATATATTTCACTTTGGGCATCAAATACCTGTTGCCTTTGTTCAATGATATGGTTCAAATTAAACATCTTGTTAGAATTCAGAACTCCGGAAAAAATGGTATTTCTTTCTTTATCACTTTCCGTGCGTTAAAGTGCGTTCATTGCTCGCTTCAACATTAAATTAAAGTCAATAGAAATATTTTCAAATGAAACAAAAGCTTGTGAGAACTCCGGGAAGTGAAGCTTGTTTACTTCAGTGTGGTTGTAAACCTGGTTTGTCCAGACTGTGATGCTCAAGTCTCGACTGACTAATATTCCAGGTACATTACCAAGGCATGCCTTCGTCGAAGGCATACCTTGATGATGTTGCAGGATTATTTTTCAGCCAGGATTATAGTTAAACAACTCAAGACTTCTTGGATTTTTCTGTGAATAAATAAAATGTAGTAGTCAAGAAAAATTCCCGGTGCCCCCACCCCACACACCTATTGGACTTCCCAGGGGACCCCAAAATTGATGCAGCCCAACACCTGTTGGTACGAGAAATTTCGTGAAAAGGACCAAAAGGCGCAATGGATCTGATTGCAAAGACTGCTGGTATATCGAAATGTCCTCTATGTGGACTGCCAGTGGCAGTCCACATAGAGGACATTTCGATATACCCGCAGTCTAGTCTGCCATTGATCGCTCAGATGAAAGGAAACAGCGTTCCTTCAATTTTAAACATCAAAATTTTCTCCGAGTGGGTCGAACTATGATCTTCTCGATGGGTCCTACCCCCCGGTAGAACCATTTTTGTCGAATAATCGGTGAAGATGATCAAAAATGTCCTGTATGTGGACTGTCATTGACCCCCCAGATGCAAGGAAGTCGCATTCGTTCAGTTCGCAAATTCAAAATTATCCCCCGGTGCATTCCCCGGTAACTTCTCTTAGCCCAGTCCGCTCCTGCCATGAGACAACGTCTTATTTAATTAACACGTTCCGTACCTGTATTTCAAATTGATCATGCTTGTCCTCAACAACCAGAGTCGGACAATGCAGACCTCCATTTGTATGGCCAGTTGTGTGTGTGTGTGACATTAGTCAAGAAAGTATACGATTTCTAGCAAGAGTGAACTGATATCTTAGACACCAATGCTGGCGAAAATGTCCCGACTGGAAAACATATTGGCGACGCACCTGGGAGCCGTAACCAATACCTGTAGTGGAAGTACTCTGAAGTCGATTGGCTAAACATGACTGGTGTTGTGGTCATCATATAACCATAGAAACTTAAGGTGCCCTTAAACACCAATAAATAAAATTAACAAATTGGATGGATATTTCAATATAGACGGATCCTTAAGAAGACAGATTCTGTTTCACTTTTCAGCAAACATAAATGAGATAGGGAATGCATGTGCAGGACTAAGGCCTTTTTTCTTGAGTGCAATATTGTTGTAGAATCTTTTATCATTCAGTTATCTACTGCGATCTTCATATATCATACTTGTCATATACTACTCGCATTTTGATAAGGATCACACCCACCCCTCTAAATATTTGCACATAAAAATGTTAAACGTATACATTTTACATTTATTATGTTTGTTTATTAGTTCATTGTGATTTATCGACACTTTCAACAGCCTGGGCCATGTCGTTTCGGACAATTTATCTTACAATCAACATGTATTTTGTCTGTATTAACTTCACAACTGTCGTGTGTCCGACCCCATGATACAGATGTTTGTATCAGGGGGTCGGATACAAGCACGTTCCTTTTGCGTGAGTTCCATTTTTTCTTTTTGTTCATCCGTACGAATAAATAGTTCGGTATATATTCATCTACATTCTTGACTTATCCCCAATATATTGTAAGATAAAATGATTATTACCATTATGGAATGGTAATAATCTCTATTTATCTAACAATCAACTTAATTTGCACCTCAAAACTCAGAAAAAACGTCTGTATCAGCCCCTCTGTTCCGATTCCGTATCAGACAGATTCAGCTTCCGGTAAACAGCGCACTATCACATATATGCATTGTTATTACGCATTCAAATATGAAATTCAAAATTTTGACCAATTCCAACCCAACTTAAACTGAAAAATGGGGAAACGGGCTTTATGTAACAGGACTGTTAAATAAATGTATTATTATGACCAAATAAATGCATGTCCTGTAATTTGTATCAGATTCGAGGTCGTGTTTACAATCAGATCGCAACGAGCCCATTGCGATCTGATTGTAAACACGATCTCGAATCCGATACAAATTACAGGACATGCACATGGTCATGATAATGTATATGTATCAGGTGGAGGAACTTCGAGGAAGCCGGAAATCCAAGAGCGAACCACTAATCAACGAGCGAATAACTGTCGGACTCTCCAATTCAGTATCACGGCACATCGGAGTTAGCATTGGTTAAAGGCAAGCGTAGCGTCAACGTTCTGTATTTCTACGGTCGACGTGCTGTATGCCAAGGGTACGCTTGCCCTCACCCAGTGCTAAACCACTTGTTCTGGGATAGTAATTGGTCTGTCCGGCATTTATTCACCATTGTTCGGTGGTTCTCACTGGGTGCTCTGGCCTTCTCCACCTGAAAAATGTCGTACAGGATATGGCCAGACTGCTAAAATTGTCACCAAAGCCCAATAAACAAACACACTAAAATGTACACATTTATCTACAAATATGTCGATGACCAGCGGGTGATCCTTAGCAAAATGTGAATAGTATATTTTGGGTTGTCCAATAATATTCATCAATCCTCGTTTCGTTACCATGCATTTAAGCTATTTCCAATAAATTCATATATACAGAACAGACACATAAAAACAAAGTTTCATTTACTAATAGCTGAATATGAAAAACATTTAAAAAATCATAGTACCAAAATTATTCCAATACAGCTCTGATACGGTGGATTGCAGGAGATTGTAGTGAGCACTGATACTCTAGGTCAAAGAATTTAACCCCTTGAACTCGTAAGACCGATTGTGCGGTCCTAGGCAGGGATGGGGGGGGGGGGGGGGGGGGGGGGGGGGGGGTGGGCACTAACAATTTGCAAGACGTGACGTCCTATTTTTTATTCAGCTCCTTTTTACACCCACCCACCCCTATGTGCAAATTTTCTACTACCGTTCTCAGACACCCACCCCATTCTCCCATTAAAATCCAAAATAAACTTATAAACTTAGTAGGCACAGCCGTTTTAGGGGGGTTTCATAATGTTCTTAAACTGGTACTACCAATTTAAACCTCTGTGGGCTGCTGTGGGCCCCAATCTACAAATAACAAGCTGTTCATTATCAGGCTTGGCCAGATCAGGTGTACATATAAGGGAACAAATTTTCATTTGAATTGTTCTGTCAGTATTCTCAGGTGTTTGCTACTTTCCTCTTCTATCCATACAAATTCTATTAATAAATAAATAACTTGGGTTGAATTTAGTGCATCCGAGAGAATTTTCCCAAAATACTGTCTGCACATTTTCTACATTTCGAACAAGACACCCACCCCCTACTAACGTGTGACATTTTCCCAGATTAAGCCCAATATTCTCACATATAAAGCTTCCTGATGTTGTATTTATGTTAAGAGTGTGATGTACAACATCATCTTTAAGGTTTGAAACACAAATGATGGATATATTAGCTGATATATTGATCTATTTTTAAAAAATTCAAAAAATTGCACAAGTTGGAAATGCACATTTTTGGCGCACTCAAGAGACCCACTCACCCCCACGTCACGTCTTGCAAATTTTTGGTGCCCCCCCCCCCCCCCCCCCCCCTCCGTCCTAGGCATAATTTCGTCCCATTTTTGTCTTATTATAAGAGGTCTATACACGGGGCATTGGTGATAAAATAATAATTGCAGTCTGCAGCTAGACGGCTGCAAACAGGAGTTATTATTTTATCCTCCATGTAATATTGATATTGGACTGACCCATCTCACTGTAAGTGTACACAAAGGCGATAACATTTCAGGAAACGAGGTTCAAACGGTTAACACAGGATTCTCCACATTTCAGAACTGACACGCCAGGTTGAAAATTTACTCCAGGAATTCCCATGGACACCTTGTGTCCAGAGTGTCATTTATACTAAGCTTAGAGATCGAAGGGCAGTCTCATGAGAAGTCCTATAATAAATTTTTCATCGGACACTGTAGGACTTCCCATAGAACTGCCCTTAGCTATATAAGTTACCCAGAACTGACACTCTGGACACAAGATGTCAGTAAATTTTTGATTTGATCAATAGTGACTTTTCGGGTATGGGGAATCCTGTGTTAAATGCTCAACTCTATAGTATTAGTGTCCACTGCTGGTGAGTACGTGTGTGTCTGTGTTGTGTGGGGGGGGGGGGGGGGTATACGTAACAGAGTAAGGGGCAAATTGAAAAAGATCTAATGAAGACAGATAATTGAAAGTGTTATTAATAACATACCTTATACCTCTGAAATGTATCGAACTCAACTAAACTGTAGAATATTGAACCATCTCCACATATTATCCATACATCACTGTTTGGTCGGCATATTTTAGCTCCAATGGCAAAGCCTGCACCTATTCCCATTGTGTAAAAAGCTTCCATATTAAGCCACTGTGATGGACCTTTTGGTCTGTGAACAGTAAATGAAACCGTTATGATTTCATCAGGTTGTTTGAAGTTTTCTTTATTGTGGTAATATGGCACAAATACATGTTAACCTTTTACGAAGGTTTTCCGCTGGGAAAAAATGTCCAGACGGGTCTATTGGGAAAATAAAGGTAATCACAAAAATATGGTCTGTCCAGAATACTTCAAATTTTAGGCTGACCGCGCATTTAATTATTTTGTCAGCGGTTCAGCGAATGTCATTTGCTGCATCACCATTCTACAGATAAATGGATGAAGACTGAGGGCGTCCCAGTAATGGTCCTGTCAGATCGTTTTTAGTTCACCTGATTAAAACACAGGTTGAGCTATCTCCGTGGGAACCTCAGGAGCTAAAAGGGGAAATATTTGCAAACGCCCATTTACAAAAATAAGTAAAAGTAGATTTCCTTTTTACAAAAATTAATGTGTTCCCATTCTCCGATTTTCTCACACCATAAACACTTTTGATCTATAGGTTTACAAATACAATCTCCACAAAGACGGTGAGCAAAACAGTAATTTGGAGCGTGAACTCCTGAATCATGAGTAGTTTAAAAATCATAAAAAGGTAAATGGTACCTTTGGCAGTTTTTCATTCTTTTGTATATTTTGGAATGTAAAATTAATGTTCATCACTGGGTATCTAATAATATTAGTTATCCTTGTTTTTTCCAGGGTGTATGGGAATTTACACCGGTTTGGGAACTCATACACTTTTCGGCGAATTTACACCGGTTTGGGAACTCATACACCCTGAGGGGAAGCCGAAGGGTGTATGAGTTCCCAAACCGGTGTAAATTCCCATACACCCTCGAAAACACAAGGGTAAAGGATTTATTTCCAAGAATTTTGGTGTACTTAATTTTGGTGTAACTGCGGATTGCAAGTTACACCGTACCTCTCAGCCAATCAAAATGCAGTGCTTTGTTTCATTTGGAAATAACAATATTTACATTTTTAAAACCCTTCACAAACGTTTTAACCCTTCCCTGAATAATGACCATTTTACATATTTGACATTCCTGGCTAAATGACAAATTGTTTTTTTCTTGACTGTGTTTTATTTGTGTGTTTTTTTTTATAGTAGGCTGAACTTACAAACATTCTATTACAAGCGTAGGGAGTGCGGTGGCTCAGTGGATGTGGCATTGAACATCAAACCAAAAGGTGCACGGTTCGATACCCGCCAGGGATAGCTGCGTTGTGTCCTTGGTCAAAGCACTTAAGCCCGATTGTCCACGCGGGGCACGGTTGCGCTGTGCACGAGGGCGTACTACTCGTCGATGGTGCACCTGTCTTCAACCAATGCTAGCCATGCTTGTGTTGAGTTAGTACGCTGGGAGTCTAACAGTTGCTCGCCGTTGCTCGGTGGTTTTCCCCGGGTACTCCGGCTTCCTCCACCCGTAAAACTGTAGTACACGAGGAGATCCTGGCTGTCGGAAATGTTGTTAAACTCCAATAAAAAAATAAATGTTACAAGTGTAACATTTAACCCTTTACCTAATGAATCGACCGCATCCACAAGAGTAATTTTCAAATTTTTCAGTTCCAAAAATTAAAAAGTTACAACAAAACCATATCATGTAACTTCTCCCTCATTGGAATGAGCTCAATTGAGGAGTCACATGATATGGTTTCGTTGAAATTTTATGAAAAAGTAAAAATAAAAAAAAAATTAAAATAATAAATTTTAATATCCTAGGCGTTGGGTAAATGGTAAACGGGGTATTCAGGCGTGTATGGTTATGAAGCATAGAAATTACAACCATTTGGACATCTGTGGCGTTCTCCATTGTTATATCCCAGATTGCAAAACTCACAATAGTGCACACATAGTAAAAATCCTGTAATTGAAGATTTGGTGTCAAAATGTTGATCATGGTTATTGATGAGAATAACTTTACTGTCCTATGCAGTTTTAGGTGGTTGAAATAAAAATTCTGGATGTATTTTACTAACATAGTCTAGGCTAAGGAGTTCTTGAATTTTACAGTATTCTTCACACCCACATGGTTTATGATCGGCACCTGCTTCGTCCATAAATACACAGAACGACACACGCGTGTGAATGGGTTAACCGATATGACACGAATGCCTGCGCGGAATGATAAAACGAGAGGCAACAGGCCTCGAGTTTTATCCTTCAGCGATGGCACAAGTGCCATATCGATTAACCCATTCACACGCGTGTGTCATTCTGAGTTTATTACACACCTTCACGTCTATAAAGACAGTTATAAGAAGGACACTCAGCAATTCATTTGACAACTATCAACAGAAACAACACATTTTATCGCTAACCAAATTTGCGAAGGGAACCCACGTTACTATTTCGTCCCCTAAGTTCCAATGTGTTCTATGTGCCTACTGGCACATAGAACACATTGGTACTCGGGGGGACGATTTTTAGCTATCGCAAGTGATTCAAATTGTAATTGCGGTGCACGATACGCAGACAATTCCTGTGAAATTCTGCTTTTTTATAAAAATAGTCCGTCAACGAATTTCCGTTCCGCACATATGTGCGGAACAGATTTTCATTTTCCGCATGGTTTAGTGTTGCTGTAGATGGGAGATTTAATTGAACTGGCGTGTAATAAATCGTTTTGCTTCACGTCCTTGTACCGGTCTGTTAAGGCCTGTAATATTTTTCCATTCATTTTCAAAATTATGATTCATCTTTATCAACATGACACTTTCCCACAAAAACTGTCCGCGTGAAATACATGGAATCATTGACATTTTTAACTTCAACAATACCGTGTTTACCTTTAATAATTTTATTTACCGAAGCAAGTGAAATTGGTAAACACTGTGGTTGCCCAGACCATTGCGGTAGGGAAGCGTGTGTCTCTTCTACAGATAAAATGCCATCATAGATAGTAAACTTATAATGTGAAACTTTATCAATTTCAAAAAGACAGTTTTACCAGTGACAGAAGAAGCTTTGCTAAATGGAATAAATATACCTATGTCCAATCCCGGGTGTTTGATGGAGACCCTCATCTGATCATTGTTTTGTATTTCACATTTTTAACCCATCACCGAGAAAAACATCTTTGTCAAAAACTCAAATTGGTTATTGGCATCAAATTTGCTCAAAGTAACTGTATACAAATTCTTGACACATGCACTGACTGAGGGTGGGGAGAGTACAAATCATGTTCATTCTGAAGTGAAAAAACAATACTTGTACTCGATTCATTCTCAGCTACTTTCTGTCTCTTACTTTCTCTAATAATATTCTCAGTCACTAGTATCTGTATCACTGTAATCCACTGAAGAGCTGCTCATCTCTAGTTCTCTATTTCTCTGTGCCTGGAGCGGTTTGAAAATCAGCCTAATCCTCTTGGTAGTCCTAAAGAAAGTGTGAGGAAGGCTGAGTTTCAGCCACCATTTATACTTTCTTGTCCCGCTTCCCTGTTGTGTTAAGAAACGCTTTTGTACACATCTTAAGTCGTTTCTTATTGTTTCGAAGAGTTAAGACCTCACTTTAACCCTTTACCTAACATGAAAAGCAGACGACACTTGCAAAAAAAATTCTTGAATAACTAATTTTTTTCATTTTTTGTCTCAAAAACATAGATTATGACCCCTCGTTGGAACGAGCTCGTTCCAACGAGGGGTCATAACCTATGTTTTTGAGACAAAAAATGAAAATATAATGAAAAATTATTGGCGATTTTTGAGAATAGCGCTGGCCGGTTTTGGCCGTTACGTTGGGTAAAGGGTTAACTTGCACAAAACTTTCATATTGTTGTGCGTCCAAAAACTTCAAATCATGATTTTGTGGAAGTAAAAATGTTTACTTCATTTGATTTGTGGAAAGTCCATTTTTAGTTTGTGCAAGAATACTTTGTGCAACACAAAAACATTTAAGGAAAAAATATTCTGTTGTTCGATGTTTTGTTGAAACAATACGTAACATTGGGTTGAGTTACTTGGTACTTAAACACACTAAAAGAAATGCACTAGTGTGCAGGGGAAATTTTTTATACACTTTTGGATTACAAGGGTTAGGTCTAACCTTTTCTCACTCTCCAAGTTCTCACCTCTGTGAAAAACATTGACGCAAATCAACTTGCAGCTAGAGACCCCTTCGGCCACAGTTAACTCTACAACCACAAAGGTATTTTTATTTTCCCCAAACAGTTGCAAGTGGAAACTGTGAGGTTAAAAAATCTATTGAATTGGAAAAGTTTTGTTCCCAAGACTTAAGTTCGAAACGCAGCTTTTGAATTGTAGAGTCTTGTTGCCAAGACTTAAGTGATACAAAAATGAACTTCCCCTTGAAATTTGTCAAATTTTGGCCCAAGGATTTAACGATCGAATGTGCAAGTGTGTCACAAAAACATTGAAAAGTGCTGTTAACCCTTTACATAACGTAACGGCCAAAACCGGCCAGCGCTATTCTAAAAAATCCCCAATTAATTTTCATTATTTTTTGTCTCAAAAACATAGTTTATGACCCCTTATTGGAACGACCCCCCCCCCCCTCCAGGACCGAACGAGACCGGTTTTTTCATGCACCTGGACATCTCGAGAGTAGATTTTCAGATGTTAACAAGAAATCATCCTGGCCGGATATGACGTAATCCAAGATGGCGCCCATGGGGGTGGGTCAATTTCGCGATTTTACACCATCACTAATTTTTCACGATTACGCAAAAACTATAAGAGATAATGAAGGGTAATTAATTCATTCGTATTTCTGATACCTTTTCCCGTATAATACTATCAATCAAGTAAGTGAAAATCCAAGATGACCGCCAAAATATGTCTCGAAATAGACGGAAATCGAGTTTTTCGACACTTTTTTCGCAAACAACTTATACAATCATGATAAAAAATAAGAAACCTGTAAACTTTTAGATGGTAATTGATTGCAAATTATTCTCCGATAATATCCAGCGTGAACATGCACCATCGCAAGCCGATGTGGAAAACAAGATGGCCGCCAGAGCGACCACCTGTTTCCAATTATCCCGCTTTTGAAATGGACATCTAGTTCGGATTTCTTTGGAATCCTCGGTTTCTATCTGTTTTGTCTGTAAATTGCCCTATTCTGACTATATTAGCTGCCTACCTAGTCTCAGCTGTCTCTGTCCCAGCCTCTGACCTCAACCAAGTCTTATAATCACCAATCAGATTGCTTCATTTTCCCATAATTTGTTCATATCCACACAGAGTTATCTATCATGTGTACAACGAAGTCCAATATGATTCCCAAGGCCAAGCGGCAATCGAGCAGGAACAGATGTTGCTCGAATCTTAGCCAGCGAATAAGCTATCGAGTAGCGACTGGAACAGGCATTGCTCGAATGACTCGAAACTAATCGAGAAAATAAGACATAGAGTATTTACTCGAACAAGTGACTTCTCTTATGACTCTTATCCTCATCTGGGTATTGGAGGATACCTATGACATGGTGATGCAGTACTGGAGGATACTTTTTGGGGATAACTTTTGATGATACTTTTTAGAGGATACATATCAGAAGATATCTATCTGAAGACAGTTATGGTTGGAAGTGTCTTTCAGTTCCGTGCATCTAGACCCCCCCCCCCCCTCCCATGGCATTTATAGCTCCAAGACCGCTACTGCTGACTTGTCCAATACCGCCATCGTCTGTCATGTGATTAAATTCCACTGTAGTCATCCAATCTCACAGTCCTCTTCCAGCCCTTTACCTTTACTACTGACATGTAGCATCACTGCAGGCTTTCTAACTATCTCAAATTGCTCGAACGACTAGAATACCATCGAGCAAATAAGCCATCGAGTAATTGCTCGAACGAGTGACTCCTCTTACGACTCTTATCCACATCTGGGTATTGGAGGATACTTATGACATGGTGATGTAGTACTGGAGGATACCGATGGAGGATACCTTTTGAGGATACCTTTGGAGGTTACTTACCTGAAGATAGTAAAAGTTCCTGGTTCCTGGTCGGCTTATGGTTTTTATAGCTCTAAGGCCACTACTGTTGATTTACCCATATTCACCATCATCTGTCCTACCATTAGCTCCTACAGCAGTCACACAATACCATAGTCTTCTACTACCATTGCAGCCTTGAACCATTACGTCTGATTTGTAGCACTTCTACAGGCAGTCTGACTATCTATGTCTTGACTCTACACTCGGCCAAGCCTTTAACAGGTTCAATAAGAATGCTTCCCCCCCATGTACCATTTTATATACCCCCCCCCCCCCCCACACATGTACCATTTTATACAGAGTTCAAATCCCTTGTATATCATTTATAGATATAAACATGCTATGGAAGGAATTCTCTAAGTGGGATTCCAAGCCGATTCCGTAAAGTGGGATTCCGCGGGAGAAGACTATAGTATTTGGGTGACTGCTGTAAAAGCTAATGATAGGACAGATGATGGTGAATATGGGTAATTGAACAGTCGTGGTCTAAGAGCTATAAAAACCAAAGCCGATCAAGTACCAGGAACTATAACTATCTTCAGGTATCCTCAAAAGGTATCCTCAAATAGCACATCACCATGTCATAAGTATCCTCCAATACCGAGATGAGAATAAGAGGCATAAGAGGAGTCACTCGTTCGAGCAATTACTGAATGGCCTATTTGCTCGATGGGATTATAGTCGTTCGAGTAATCTGACATAGTTAACATGCCTGCAGTGGTGCTACAAGTCAGTAGTAATGGAACAAGGCTGGAAGAGGACTATAGGATTGCGTGACTACAGTAGAAGCTAATCATAGGACAGACGATGGCAATATCGGAGAAGTCAGCAGTAGCGGTCTAAGAGATATGAAGGCCATGGGGGATTGGGGGGTCTAGATACATGGAACTGAACAGACACTAGGAACAATAACTATCTTCATATAGATATCTTCCGATAAGTATCCTCTAAAAAGTATCCTCAAAAAGTATCCTCGAAAGGTACCCTCAAATAGTACATCATCATGTCATTAGTATCCGCCAATACCGAGATGGGGATATAAGAGTCGTAACAGGAGTCACTCGTTCAAGCAATTACTCGATGGCTTATTTGCTCAATTGGATTCTAGACGTTCGAGGAATTTGAGATAGTTAGCAAGCCTGCAGTAGTGCTACATGTCAGTAGTAATGGTACAAGGCTGGAAAAGGTCTACAGGATTGGACGATTACGGTAGAAGCTAATCATAGGACAGACGGTGGCGATATTGGACAGGCCAGCAGTAACGGTCTTGGAGCTATGGAGGCCATGGGGAGGTCTAGATGCAAGGAACTGAACAGAAACCAGGAAACATAACTGTCTTCAGATAGATAACCTCCGATAAGTATCCTCTAAGAGGTATCCTAAGTGGTTCCAAAGCTACTTAACAGGTAGAGAACAGTATGTGGAATACAACACGAATCGGTCTCCAAACCGACATGTCACTTGCGGGGTCACCCAGGGGTCTGTGTTGGGACCTATCCTATTACTCTACGTGAATGATATGAGATACTCCACTGTTCTTAACCTGTTATCATTTGCCGACGACACAACCCCGTTTACAGCTGGACATGACCTGAATACTCTGGAGACTACAGTTAATACCGAGCTGAATAAAATATTCGACTGGTGCTGTTGCAACAAACTCCAAGTGAATGCCAACAAATGTAAATATATTATGCTACACCCACCGAACAATCCGAACAAATCCGACTTACTAAATATTGTTCTTAACAATACTAAGCATTCACCCATAGGTAACTCCCAACAAGAAAAAGTCGCTAAGTTCTTAGGCGTATACCTTGACGAAAACCTCAATTTTAAGTACCACATATCCACAGTATGTTCCAAGATGTCAAGTGCAATCTACTGTCTAAACAAAGTGAAAAATGTTCTCCCCAAGAAATCACTGATATTACTGTATTATACATTAGTTCATAGTCACCTGCTGCATGCAATCCATGTTTGAGGGCATGGGCCATCCAGCAGTAAAATATACTCTCTACAGAAACGCGCGATGCGAGTGGTTAGTTGTAAAAAGTATAATAGCCATACTGATCCCTTATTTAAGGATAATAACATTTTAAAATTTAAAGATCTATACAAAGTGAATGTCTCTCTATTCATGCACGACTGGAAAAACGATAGGTTGCCCGACTCATTCAAAACTTTTTTTAGTGTACACTCTTCATTTGGACTTCAAACAAGACAAGTTGGCATGATACAGCCGCAGAAAGCTAGAACCCAATTCTCTGCCAAACTGCCAAAACATAGCTTCCCAAAGATTTGGAATGAAATTGATTCTGACTTACGGGCCCTACTTTCCAGACATGTCTTCAAGAAACAGCTTACTAATGAATGATTAACAAACTACTCCTCACATGTTACCTGTTCGTATCAAATGTGTCCAGATTGTAGACCTAATGCTCATTGAAACTCGCATGTCTCGTCACTCGCCCGTGGGACCCATTATATGAGAGAGAGAGAGAGAAAGATGTCGGCGCCTGGGTGCTTGAGTGCTTTATGTGCTAGTAGGGCATAGGACACTCTAGCACTATGGTATACCTTAAGTCTCCATTGACGTCCATACCTTAAGTATGACGTCAATGGAAACAGGAAATCGTTCTATTTGCCAATAACATTCCCACCTCCTAGTTACAAACGAGCCATATTCTAAATACTTCTGCTCAAGGCGCCGACTGTTCGAGTCTTTCCTGCCAAGAAAAAAAAAAAAAAAAAACATTCTTAATCGTAGGACGCCATTGGCAGCCCATGTCGGTGACTTCTCCAGTTATCTCATCCCACCCGACCTCGAATTAATCTCCCAATCATACACTGCCCCATCATCTCACGTCTAATATTATATATCCAAATATGTAGTCTACCGTCAAATTGCACTCGCGCATATCGGGTGCAGTCTTTCGCGTACACTGGGGAGGGGTTAGCATATAGTTTCGAGGTCTTCCTTCCTCTCATCATTCATTCAATAGCTGAGCCATAGGCAGTGGTACTTACGAACAAAAATATCCAGCCTACTCCATTTCTATGTAGTCATTTCTGAAAAGCCTTTCTCTCTTCCTGGGGGCAACAGGAAGACAGCCAATGTGGCTATGTTGTCTCCCAACAATTTATCAGTGTATCCAATATATGTAAAACTCTTTGTACAAATCTAACTTGTAAATTTGGTATTTTGTTGAATAAATTTCATTTCATTTCATTTCCTCCAAAGTTATCTCCCAGCACTACATCACCATGTCAAAGGTATCCTCCAGTACCCAGATGAGGATAAGAAGAGTCACTCGGAGTAATTACTCTATGGCTTATTTGACCGATTAGATTCGAGCAATGCCTGTTTCAGTCACTACTCGATAGCTTATTCGATGGATAAGATTAGAATCATTCGAGCAATATTTGTTATTGCTCGATTGCCGCTTGGCCTTAGAAATCATATAGGAGTTCGTTATACGGAGGGGAGATAACTCTGTATGGATATGCACATATTATGGGAAATGAAACAATCTGACTGGTGATTATAAGACTTGGTTGAGGTCAGAGGATGGGACAGAGACAGCTGAGACTAGATAGGCAGCTAATATAGTCATAATAAGGTCAGTTATAGACAAAACAGATGGAAGCCGAGGATTCCAAAGGAATCCGAACTAGATAAATAGGAAGTATCCGAACCAGCAAACTACACCAATTCGATCGAACTTACCCCCAGGAGACCTCTCGGTCCTATAACACACCGTGCTACTATTATAAGCCCAAAATGGGGAAATCTAAACAAAATAAAGTCCGTTTCGGTAATTTGGAGTGGTTCGGAGGGATTGTCGGGTTGTTTGTGGTAATTAAATGTACTTCTATTCAGTCGAACACACCCTCCAAACATACCCTGTCCTATTGTAGGGTGTATGTCACATAGCAACCACGTGCTGCCATTGAAACCAAGATGGCGGCCTCCAGTATAACGACTGAAACACGCGTCACCTTAACAACATGCTCTGCGTATGCGCACCAAGACCACGTATCACTATGGGGATGATGTCATAAGATGGCCGCTCACGCGGGCTACCAGGACATCCGAACATGACGTAACTGGGTAACGTGGCATGACGTCACTTCCTAGATCCACCACTAAGTCCATCCGGCCGGGTACATGATCTACTACTGATACTCTTCAATTTCCAGGCATTTTTCTGGTGGCCATCTTGGATATTCACTGACTAAATTCGTTTTATCAAACGCAGAAAAAGTCTCCAAAATACTATACAGTTGATTCCTGTGCCCTGTATCAAACATTTTCCGCAACCATCGTACAACTTGAGATAGTGTAAACTTGTCCATTACAAAAGCTGGATAATTGAAAACGGGTGGTCGCACTGGCGGCCATCTTGTTTTCCACATCGGCTTTCGATGGTGCATGCTCACGCTGGGTATTATCGGAGAATAATTTGCGATCAACTTAACATCTAAAAGTTTACAGTTTTCTAATTTTTTATCATGATTGTAAAAAAGTGTCGAAAAACTCGATTTCCATCTATTTTGAGGCATATTTTGGCGGACATCTTGGATTTTCATTTACTTGATTGATATTTTTGTAGGGGGAATGGTATCAGAAATACGAATGAGTTAATTCCCGTTCCTTATCTCATATAGTTTTTCCATAATCCAGAAAAATTAGCTATGGTGTAAAATCGTGAAATTGACCCACCCCTATGGGCGCCATCTTAGATTACGTCATATCCGGCCAGAATGATTTCTTGTTAACATCTGAAAATCTACTCTCGAGATGTCCAGGTACCTGAAAAAACCGGTCTCGTTCGGTCCTGGGGGGGGGGGGGGGTCCCATAGGGGGTGTACCTAGCTGCCCGACTAGATCTTCCCTCATTTCTGGTAAAGTTTCAAATGAACCCCTTCCCGCCATTCCGAGATTATAAATATCCAAAGCGGATGTATCAGAAAAACAACACTCAATCTGATTGGAGATAACTGAAATTCCAGTGACAAAAATAATTTTTTGTTTGTTTTCACAGATTTTGGCTGATTCCTTTTTGATTTCTAAACCAATTGCCTTAATTAAGGAAGCATTTTAAACTGCAGTTTTCATGCTTTAAAACGATATATCATACTGTCAAAATTCGATACTTATTAGCGAAGATATTCGAATAAATAGGTGAATGGACAGATATGGCAGGGGTGCTTGGCCCGTTGCTCGTTAGATACATTTTTGTTTGTTTTCTGAACGTGCGCAACGTGTCGTGGGGAACTTCGTTGGGAACTCATGCATTTGAAAAAAAATCCAAACTACTAGATCGATCACATTCCTTTGGTGAAAGTAATAATTTCGAGCATAATATTGGTATCGGTATCACTGCCATTATCTCAGTATCAGCATTTCAATCGAAAGCGTGTGATGCATGGTCTTTTGTGGAACGAGTTGTCGATTACACAGAAATGACGTATTCTGACGTTTTTGCCAGAAATTATCAGCCAACATGTTTGTTTTAATCGGTTGGATATTCGCTTGGATAAACATTGGGATATTTACAAACAATTCAAAACTTGTATTCAGTGGATTTTACTCGCAGGTATGAATTGCTGTTTTCTCTTAAGGTGCTATATAAGTAAGGGAAATTTGTTCACTTTGAAATTCCCACCTCTGATATTGCATAAATTCAAATTAAATATACAAAAAATTACACATCAAAATGAAGGTTGTGAAGAGATGACAACAGACACCAATGGTTCCTGGAAGTCGGCTACCGTATTAGTACCAGAACTGATAATAAAATAATATTTCTGGAGAACAACTCATGGCCAAATGTGCTTCAGATATCCAAGAATAAGGCCAGGAAATCGTTCTTGAGCTGTGCATGACGTAATCCCCATTCATTGTTCCACTTGTACTATAACCGCCGAAGTGTATAGTAGTGTTCCAGCTTTATGTTTCTTTGTTTTATTTTTCTGGTTTAATGCATGGTAGGCCAATATAAAAATATCATAATGGCAAAATGATCTAGTCTAATTTATTTCCCTTAGCTGGTAATTTATTTATCATTTGATTACTGTTATCAAAACGATGGCCTCGACATGTGTAATCAGTTTTCGATGAGTAAAAGCTTTCCCTTTTCTGAATCGAATGATCACGCGTGTGGTTGCTACCTATAATACAGATTCGTATTTTGTCCAGACGTTTTTACTTGTATTTTGGGAAATACGTTCTTGTTGTAAGATAAATTCTAATATCTGAGTGAATAATCCTCCCGTGCTCACACACAGAATAAGACTATCTCTAACCACGAGGCCGATATTTAGCTCTCGATCACTTTTAAATAGTAACCAAGAGAAACAATATTTACATATTTATCCTATTTAGTTGGTATTATCCAACAGATAGAAAACATTTAGGAACATGTATGTGCAAATTTCCAATATTATCCCTTTGAAAACTGGCGGTATCGTCCATGTCAGTTCAATGGCTGCAATTGGAAGATTCCATATTCATTATTTGGATGTTCCCCAATTAATGTTTTCAACGTGCAGCCTTTGGGCCGCCTAACGAAAATATTGATTCTTTTACCACACATATTTACTTAGCAACCATCCTACTTAACTTAAAGAAATTATGAGGTATCGTTTTCTTGGGCCGAAAAAATGGCCACTCGGATTCAAAGGGTTAACAACAGATTTATAAAATATCTCGAACTGTGAGAGAATTCGAGAAGAATAAAAACGCTGTGGAGTACAATGATATGTTAGTGTGCGTCTACTGAAAACTTGTTGGAAAGTATATAGTTGATTTTCACTCATAATAATCATTTGCACAATGCCGTCAAAACACCAAATTTTCAAACGTCAGTGTTTGCCCATAATGCAATTAGGAATTTAACTAATTCAGTCTGCGGTCGCTCAGTGGTTACAGCATTGGATTTCAAACCAAACGGTCCACGGTTCGTTCTCCCAGGGTTAACCGTGTTGCGTTCCTGGGCAAGGCACTTAATCCCGATTGCCCACGTGGGGACATGGTGGCGCTGTGTGCTAAGGCGCACTGCATATCGATGCTGCACTTGCTTGTGTGGAGTTGGTACATTGGGAAGTCTGACAGTTGCTCGCCGTTGCTCGGTGGTTCTCTCCGGGTACTCCAGCTTCCTCCACCGGTAAAACTATCCGACGCGAGCTGACCCTGGCTGTCAAATGTGTCATTATAAATAAATAAATAAATAAATAAATAAATAAATAAATAAATAAATTAAAATAAAATAAATAAATTAAAATAAATAAAATAAAATAAATAAAATAAAATAAATAAATAAAATAAATAAATAAAATAAATAAAATAAATAAATTAAATAAAATAAATTAAATAAAATAAATAAAATAAAATAAATAAATAAATAAATAAATCTTGTTCGACAGAGCTCATCATGATTAAATTCCTAGTTCCAATATCGTTAAAATTTGCTGGGTGAAATATTCGTATGTCGACACCAATGTGCTGTGCTGATGGTTAACCATGAAACTCAGAGACGGGAGAACCAGGGGGGGAGGGGCATAGTGGACACGTGCCCCTCCATCACTTTTTCCGCAGACATGTTACGTGGCTACACGATGAGTTAAAATGGGCGCATGCAAACGTGTCAATGTACAGGCATTCCTGTAATATATAATTTGCAAATCCAAACAACATTTGGCCAATGAATCCCACCTTCGGTTGCTTCGATCCGTTTCTTCTACTTCGACCATCTTCCAATCCGAAAGCTAGCCTTCAGGTTGGAAGATGATTGGAGTAGAAGAAATGGACTGGACAGTGACCACACCGCAGCATGCTCATCTAAACGAGACACTATAGTGTGTGATGGTGCATTTTCCCACATACTATTGCAACTTTTCCTCCCGTTGGGCGGAAGCATGGTAGCCTTGAAAATTTGTGCCCCCTCCACTTTTATCGAGCTTCCGCCGCATATGATGAAACTAAATGAGGTGATTTAAAATTGTTTTGTTACAATTAATGAGAAAGTGTCTTCAATCCTCTTCTAAAATTGTAACAAAACTGCTTATCTGACTTAGACTTAAGTAGTATGTAATGTGGTTTTCGGCCCTAGGTTGGGGGACCCCGGTGGGGGACCCCGGAAATGACGTCATGTCACGTGGCCTAGTGGCGCCATGTTGTGTTGTCATGGTAACCCGCGTGAGCGGCCATGTTGTGACGTCATCTCCATAGTGATACGTGGTGTTAGTGCGCATGCGCAGCGCGTGTTGTTAGGGTGATACGTGTTTCCGTCGTCCATTTTGTATACTGGAGGCCGCCATCTTGGTTTCTATGGTAGCACGTGATTGCTATGTTACCCAATGGCCTACAATAGGATAGGGGTATGTTCGGTGGGTATGTTCCTTTGTAGAAGAGTAAATCTAATTACCACAAACAACCCGACAATCTCCCCAAATCACCAAAATCCACCCAAAATCACCGAAATTGACTTTATTTCCCCAATTGATCGGCTTAGCACGTAGTGCTATAGTACCGAGAGGGTATCGGGGGTGCATTCGATTGAACTAGAGTATTTTTCTGGTTCGGATTTTCCTCAAATCCTCGTTTACTTTGTAAAATTACCCAAATAAACCCGATCACCCTTACAAACCACCAAAATCTCCACCAAACCACCCAAACGGACATGTGAAACCCCATTTTGGGCATATAAAAATAACACGTTATGCTATAGTACCAAGGGGTACAGGGGTATGTTCTATTGAATAGGAGTACAGGGCCTGATTTTCCCAGAATCCCATTTTTAACCCTTAAGTCCTCAGATTAATTTTAAAGTATTTATGGCCTTTTTCTGCTTACATAGTTACTGATGACTTGGCAGTGGTTCTACATCATTGCTGGCTGCCTATACAGGCAGCCAGCAGTAATGTAGAACCACTGCCAGGGAAAATTCAGTCTACACACAAGAGTAATAAAAAAGATTACACAAGGGAGCACCTGTTTCAATGCAATATAAAAGTGGCGGTTTGGGGCTATATGGGGGCTTAAGGGTTAATGCCTATTACATATGTTTCTCTATCACTTACAGTCTATCCAGTCCAAACTATCTCTGGTTCTCTCGTCCAAGTCTTATAATTACCAATGCTTGATTTCCCATAATACTGTTATCTCCCTTGAGTATATGAAAAGCATACCTAAACCCAATAAGCAATCGAGCAGTTACTGATAAACCATTGCTCGAATGACTCGAATCCCATCGAGCAAATGAGCTTTAGAGTAATTGCTCGATCGAGTGACTCGGCATATTGCTCGAATGACTCGAATCCCATCGAGCAAATGAGCCAACGAGCAATTGCTCGTTCGAGTGACTCCTCGAACGACTCTTAGACTCATTTCAGAAAAAAGGGATTCCATAGCCATAGGCGTTTTCGAAAAAGGGATTCCACTAATGGGATTCCAAAAAGGGATTCCAAAAGTGGGATTCTGTCTTATGTCGAGTGACTCGCAACTATTGCTCGAAAGACTCGAATCCCATCGAGCAAATGAGCCAACGAGCAATTGCTCGTTCGAGTGACTCCTCGAACGACTCTTAGTCTCATTTCAGAAAAAAGGGATTCCATAGCCATAGGCGTTTTCGAAAAAGGGATTCCACTAATGGGATTCCAAAAAGGGATTCCAAAAGTGGGATTCCGTCTTATGTCGAGTGACTCGCAACTATTGCTCAAAAGACTCGAATCCCATCGAGCAAATGAGCCTTAGAGCAACTGCTCGTTCGAGTGACTCCTCGAACGACTCTTAGACTCATTTCAGAAAAAAGGGATTCCATAGCCATAGGCGTTTTCGAAAAAGGGATTCCATAAATGGGATTCCAAAAAGGGATTCCAAAAGTGGGATTCCTATCCAACCCCATAAAATGATGTTCCGTGTTTTTACATAAAATCTCGAAGGTATAAAAGGGATTCCTCTCCCAAATTTTGTCATTCCACGTTTAGCCAGCGATGGATCAACATCACACCTGTGAAGAGTGCCAGAAATCATTCAGTCATTTTAAATGTCTCATACTACACAGACGAACCATCCACGGCCCTAAGAGGTATCGATGCTTAAAGTGTGCAAAGACGTTTAACAGGAGACACCACTTATCCAGACACGAGAAGGTCCACTCACCACTGGAACTACGGCAAATATGCAGAAGAGAAGAACGCAAAGAAATAAACCAAGTTGAACCAATGGAACTGTCAAAACCGTACCTGGTGAGTACCCATAAACCAAGCAGAAAGCCGTGGGTACCAATGTCACAAACAGAAATGCCTCGGACAGTAATGACCGGAATGGACAATAAACCAGAACCAAATAAACCAACCGGAAACTTGTGGGTACCACAGCCACCAACAGAAATGCCTCATGAAGTAATGACCGGAATGGGCAATAAACCAGAACCAAAGCATAATCCAACAAGTGAAGACAAAAAATACGTTTTGGTCGAACCCAGTTTATTGGAAAGTTTACTAGATCGACAGTGTTTGGTGTGTAGAGAACTCAATGGACGTGCCTCGATGGACCTGGACAGAGAACTGAGGGAGATTACAGAATCTAGAACCATGAACGAGACCGAGAAGATTCGTCACTACAACCAGATTTTACAAAGATATAGAGAACTCTACAATAAAGCTTCGCAGCCAACAACGACCAAGATACAGAACCAATGAAGACAATGGAGAGAGCAAAGTGAACGAAGAATGAACTGATCGAACACAACGGAGATAACGGAAAAAAACAGAACAAATACTGAATTATATAACAAACAGTGTACAGAAAAGTCAATAAATTTTTAAAATATAACAGAAATTCTTGTTTTTATTCTAGCAGGGAAGGGGAAGACCCTGCGAAATGGGTTGACCAGATATCTTCAAATAAGTATCCTATAAAAAGTATCCTCGAAAGGTATCCTCAGCTGATACGTAGCCATGTCATAGGTATCCCTTTTTTCTGAAATGAGTCTAAGAGTCGTTCGAGGAGTCACTCGAACGAGCAGTTGCTCTAAGGCTCATTTGCCGAATGGGATTCGAGTCTTTCGAGCAATAGTTGCGAGTCACTCGACATAAGACGGAATCCCACTTTTGGAATCCCTTTTTGGAATCCCATTAGTGGAATCCCTTTTTCGAAATCGCCTATGGCTATGGAATCCCTTTTTTCTGAAATGAGACTAAGAGTCGTTCGAGGAGTCACTCGAACGAGCAATTGCTCGTTGGCTCATTTGCTCGATGGGATTCGAGTCTTTCGAGCAATAGTTGCGAGTCACTCGACATAAGACGGAATCCCACTTTTGGAATCCCTTTTTGGAATCCCATTAGTGGAATCCCTTTTTCGAAAACGCCTATGGCTATGGAATCCCTTTTTTCTGAAATGAGTCTAAGAGTCGTTCGAGGAGTCACTCGAACGAGCAATTGCTCGTTGGCTCATTTGCGCGATGGGATTCGAGTCATTCGAGCAATATGCCGAGTCACTCGATCGAGCAATTACTCTAAAGCTCATTTGCTCGATGGGATTCGAGTCATTCGAGCAATGGTTTATCAGTAACTGCTCGATTGCTTATTGGGTTTAGGTATGCTTTTCATATACTCAAGGGAGATAACAGCATTATGGGAAATCAAGCATTGGTAATTATAAGACTTGGACGAGAGAACCAGAGATAGTTTGGACTGGATAGACTGTAAGTGATAGAGAAACATATGTAATAGGCATTAAAAATGGGATTCTGGGAAAATCAGGCCCTGTACTCCTATTCAATAGAACATACCCCTGTACCCCTTGGTACTATAGCATAAAGTTTTATTTTTATATGCCCAAAATGGGGTTTCACATGTCCGTTTGGGTGGTTTGGTGGAGATTTTGGTGGTTTGTAAGGGTGATCGGGTTTATTTGGGTAATTTTACAAAGTAAACGAGGATTTGAGGAAAATCCGAACCAGAAAAATACTCTAGTTCAATCGAATGCACCCCCGATACCCTCTCGGTACTATAGCACTACGTGCTAAGCCGATCAATTGGGGAAATAAAGTCAATTTCGGTGATTTTGGGTGGATTTTGGTGATTTGGGGAGATTGTCGGGTTGTTTGTGGTAATTAGATTTACTCTTCTACAAAGGAACATACCCACCGAACATACCCCTATCCTATTGTAGGCCATTGGGTAACATAGCAATCACGTGCTACCATAGAAACCAAGATGGCGGCCTCCAGTATACAAAATGGACGACGGAAACACGTATCACCCTAACAACACGCGCTGCGCATGCGCACTAACACCACGTATCACTATGGAGATGACGTCACAACATGGCCGCTCACGCGGGTTACCATGACAACACAACATGGCGCCACTAGGCCACGTGACATGACGTCACTTCCGGGGTCCCCCACCGGGGTCCCCCAACCTAGGGCCGAAAACCACATTACATACTACTGACTTACTCAAACAGCAAAACTGCCGATCAGGCCCCGAACTCATTATTATTCAAAACTGATCTGGTTTATCAACAACTCATTTGCCTTATAATCTGCATAAATGCAGCATAATTCTAAAGAGAGTCAGAGACAACTTGTACAATCCTTCATCATTTACTATTTACTGATGAGACTATGTAGCTGACTTTTATTCAGAGGCGGCGGAGCCAGGGGGGCACAGGGGCACGTGCCCCTCCACGTTTTTTCCACAGATATGTTTTGCAGTTACACAATGAGTTAACCCCTTACCCAACATGAAAAGCAGACGACACTTGCAAACAAAATTCTTGAATAACTATTTTTTTTCATTTTTTGTCTCAAAAATATAGGTTATGACCCCTCGTTGGAACGAGCTCGACGAGCTCGTTCCAACGAGGGGTCATAACCTATGTTTTTGAGACAAAAAATGAAAAAATAATGAAAATTAATTCGCGATTTTTGAGAATAGCGCTGGCCGGTTTTGGCCGTTACGTTGGGTAAAGGGTTAAATGGGCACATGCAAACGAATCAGTGCACAGGTATTTCTGTAACGTTATGCAAATCCAAACAATATTTGGCTAAAGGATCCCACTTTCGGTCGCTTCGGTCCATTTCTTCTACTTCAACTATCTTCCAACCCGAAGTTCGAGTTGGAAGATGGTTGAAGTAGAAACGGTCAAGGCAGTGACCACACTGCAGCATATTCATCTAAAGGAGAGACTTTAGCGAGTCATGGTACATTTACCGATAGACGATTGTAACCTTTCTCACACTAGATCGAACCATGGTAGCATTGTAAATTTGTGCCTCTCCACTTTTATCTAGCTTCCGCCGCCCCTGATTTTATTAGCGTTTTTAATGAACCCAGGACCTAAATGTATAATACCCCAAAATGATTTTCAGTGTTTTCAACTTCCATCAGCCTTCATCCAGAAAATGAATTTTATGAAACTCCAATCATTTTCATTGGAATGAAATTTGCAGACTTATAGCTTCTGCCCCATAAAAATTACCAATCATGTTCATGAAACTACACATAACTGTGAAATACGTATACTGCTCAAAGTTTGCTAAGCACCACATATTTGACACATCATTGTGAAATTTGCTTGTGACATATTTGCGATATATTTGGTGGATATGATTGAGGAATGTATTGAGATGGTCCCCAGTGTTTACATTAGCTCTCTTGACTTTTCGTGACAGTAATGGAAAGCATGTACCCCTTGATTTTCATGATGTTTTCGTGTACTGTCTACATGTACATGACATGTGTAGGGTATTTAGTCTTCATTTTAACACAAACCCTTGTGATTTAATGATTGAAGATGGCGAATGCAAATGTAGAAAGACATTTGTCTGAAGCAGAAATGTGGCGGGCTGTTGGGATGGTGGAGCAAGAGGCTACGCATCATCAGGTTGGTGAAGCCATTGGTGTGCACCATACGCTGATCACCAGAGTCTGAGAAAGATTTCAACAGTATGGCACACCAGTAAGACGCCATGGTGGTGGCAGAGACAGGGCAACATCTGCAGCTGAAGACCGGTTTTTGATCATTCAGGCCCGTAGGAACCGCTTTGACACAGCAAACCAGCTTCGCAGTGACGTTCAGAATGCATCCGGGGTAAATGTTTCGACGCAGACTATCCGGGCAAGGTTGCAGGAAAGTGGTCTCCGATCGAGAATACGATGTATTCGCATTTCGCTGTCCCAGAACCACCGCCAGACACGATATGAATGGGTCATGGACCATGTTGGATGTACCGGAGAAGATTGACGACCTGTCCTTTTTACAGAAGAGTCAAGGTACTGCCTAGACTACACAGATAGGCGTCCTAGGGTATGGAGAAGTCTAGGAGAGCGATTCCATGCAGCCAACATTGCTGGACATGACCACTATGGTGGAAGGTCAATAATGGTCTGGGGCGGCATCAGCTGGGATGGACGTACAGAGATCTGTGTCCTTGGCCAACAGGGGGAGGGGTCTGGACGATTGGACTGGCCAGCAAGATCCCCTGTCCTCAATCCAATCGAACACACGTCTGGAATGGGTTGCAGCTTGCAATTTCTGCCCGTCCAGTCAAGCCAAAAAGTGTCCAGGAGCTTAGTGCCATAATGGTCCAAGAATGGAACAACATTCCACAAAGGACCACCAGGAACCTGATTGAGAGCACGAGAAGGCGTTGTCAAGCTGTAATTAACAGTAATGGGTCTCATACTCGATATTGAACCCATGCCAGTTCGCTCCGTCAACTTTTTGGCAAATTTGAAACATTTCCTCTTTTAACAATAATATCCATATTCCATGGTTATCGTATTCAAAAGCTAAAAAATAATGTCAAACACAAACAAAATCTTAATTTCTTTTCTTAAATCATTAAAAATATAATTAAATAAAAAACATATACACTTTTCATAACAATATTTCAACTAAAACGTAAAACAGGTAGTTGGATATACTTGGTGCTTAGCAAACTTTGAGTAGTATAGTATTACATAAGGAGGAGTGAATAAGTTATCAAATAAAACGGCAATGTTGAATTGTGATACTCAAACCTAACCTTGCAGTGCAGTTTAGTTGTCAGTCTTCTAGCTTTACAAGGATTGAAGGCACAATGCACTTCATCTTTACTGGTGAAATATCTGACATTGTGTTGAATCCTGGGAAGTTGAAAGTGTTTATATGCAGCGGTAAACAAGTTTTTTTACAGGTATAATGGGACCCAGTAACCAATCTCCTCTGAAGGTTACGTGACAACGTTACCTATTACCAGTTCCTTATTCGACATTCGTTATCAACCGATTATAGTAGATTAGCCACTAGTTAACTTTGACAGTTTATTTGTGTTTAGACCACGACACACCATAGATGTTGTCTATTAAACTCTTTTTTCACTTTATGTATTTAGTTAAGAATGTGTGTTTATTAAATATCACAAAATACAGGAGCTCTAATGAGTCGCGATTTTATATGACATTTCCTCACCGAGAACACTAAAATCGATCTTAGCCGAGATTTACAGAGGCTCCAGGGACATGGCGACGGGGGAGGGGCGGGGGGGGGGGGGGGGTAGTTCAATCCTCGCCAAAATTTCATATAGTTGGAAATTCGGAGGGCAAGTCATGAGTAGTTAGAAATTCCATCTCTCTGGATTTTAGAGCTTCATTGGTGATGCTGATGTCTCCTTTATTTCCCAAAATTCCAACTCGGTTTCAAATCGGCAAAAATTCCAACTGTTACTATTTACAACAACAGAGTACGCAATATCGAGCTTCATAAGGATGCATGATGCCAATCGGTACGAGATTTCTATAGTACGTTTACTTATCGTAATAACGAAAAATCCTCGAAATGCACTTCAAGAAAATCACATCATGTAAAATCGTTATCCTGAGTTAATTCCATCATTCACAGTTACAAAACGATGAAACATCGAAAACTGATCATTCCTGCATAAGATCTGATTTAATGTTCGGACAGTGTGAATTGCTCAAAGTTCTCAGCCTGAGCATTTGTTTAGCACATATTCACTTCCCACAATAATACCAAATAATAATAACCTGATAATTCTATCATAAATGTGTTGGCATTTCAGTTACTAGAATCAAGTTTATGTCCCCTTTCATGGCTTCAATTTCAATTTTTTCTGGGTAGTGAATTTCCAACTAGGGGGAGGCACCGGGAGGGGGTTCCCCCTCCCGGTATCTCCCTCTAGTTTGAATTTCACTACCCTTCACCCCCAATTGGAAACCTCTAGCCACGTCCCCGAGAGGCCCACATCGACTTTAATGAATGAGGTTCAGAAATTTCATGTCAAATCGTGACGAATTTGAGAATCTTTTATTACATAATGTGTAATTGGACCTATTACATAACGTAATGACTAAAACTGGCCAGCACTGTTTACCAAAATTGCGTAGTTTTTTTTCAACTTTTGATTTAAAAAGATAGCTCATGACCCAATGAGGTGATATAAGCTATGTTTTTGAGAAAAGAAAAGAAAGAAAATATTTAGTTATTCAGAAAATGAAATATAAGAGAAGCTTAACCCTTTACCCAACGCAGACGATTTCAAAATTTATTATTTTAAATATCATTTTTAAAATTTTTTCAAAAAATTTCAACAAAACCATATCATGTGACCCCTCTTTGGAACGAGCTCGACGAGCTCGTTCCAAAGAGGGGTTACATGATATGGTTTTGTTGAAATTTTTTGAAAAATAATATTTTTTCAGCTTCTGAATTTGCATATTACGCGGGCCGATGCGGGCGATTCGTTGGGTAAAGGGTTAATTAATTCAATTCTAGTTACGAAACCAACTCACTCAAAACGTTATGGTGTCAACGTTTACATCAGTCACGCCCGTATTAGACGTGTTGTGAACGATATTTCCGTAATGAGCTATTTGACGGTGATTGTGTGATGAGTTATCTTTTTGAAGTTTTTCAAGTAGACTTTCTTCCAAGTTTCAGTTTGATTCCATGAGACTGAGTGTACTTTCAGAAAATCTTGGAAGAACTTCAGGCTTGTAGAACGTTTTTATGAAGAAGTATATATATTCATTTAAGTGGTATCGCATCGCCTTTTGCGATGCATTTTTTATATTTAACAGTGCCCTGCATCAAAAGCACCAGCAAAACGCGAATCTAGCAATTCGACTCAAGTACAGTTATATTTTACTGTCAGTGACTGTCATTCAGTTCCCCGACCGTTTGATTACCATAATTACGGTGGAACAGAACCATCCGAGTTCTGCCGAACGAGTTACATTCACTACAACATGTGGAATTTAACAGAAATCTCACAAATGGGCCAAATAGATCAGCTCTATTTTGAAGCTCGATTCAAGGTTATTAAACCGATCATTCTGCCTGAACAATTGGTCGATGACGTACCATAGTTTTTTTCCGGTGGCTGTGAAAAATCTGAGTTCGATTGGGCCAAACTAATCCACCTTCCATTTACAAGAAGGGGCCAGTTTCGGAAATAACCAATATCTACTAATGGTAGTAACACTGTCAAAAACAAAATGACTGAAAATCCAAAATTCCTTCAGTGCAACTAGACGTCACCTACAATGCCCCAGCATTGCAGATGGCTCTTTGCTGCACTAAAACGACGTTATAACCACCAAGGGCCCAAACTGCAACACGATATCATGTCTGATACGTTGGAGAAATGAAGCAGGTTGCGCCCCGGAAGAACTTTTCAGACGCGTTCATACAAGTTGAAAGTGTTCCAAGAAAGATGCTCTGTTTAGGTCGTGTCTATCAGAGTGCCAGTATGTCTATCTAAATTAAGAATTTTCTTGAATAAAAATTTCTGAGGACTGAAAATTGCTAAACAATCATAAGAAAAAGCGACCTATTTAAACTTACCGTGGATCAATTTTCTATGCAAAACTTTGAAAGTAATTTTTTCCCCTGCAAAGATAAAGCTATATTTTTGTGGGGGACTACACAATTTGTAGCGTGACAATGTTCATTAGAAATTTATTAATATTTAACACTTGCAGATTTGTACGTTGGGGAAGTGGTGATGATTGACAGTCACAAAATGAGTAGAATACATTACAAATGTACCTTGGAGCAGCAATACCTGAATATTATGCTTACGCTTATACAAACTAAATGTCATCAACGATTATCTAAATTCAACAATCTGCAAAGGGTTTTATGCTCTGGAAAATAGGTCTTTTATTATTCTGGTGTAAGTTGTGCACGATAAACCAATAATACAATGGAACAAATGCCCAGTTTATCACTAGAATATTGGAAAATGATTAAATTAATGTTACATGAATACTCCTATTAAATGAATATTTTCTACAGACAAAGTGGCTTTTTAAGTTAACTGCGTTTCACTATACCGGTGTTTATAAAATGTTTTGATACATTTGAGGAAGACTCTCCATTTTACAGCACACAGACTGAGAAAAGCACTGCCTTTTTATCGGAGAGGGTAGGTGTGTGTGAAAGTGGTGGTCACAACTCTCCTTTCTGCAAACCACTGCCCATTTATGCCCCTGATGAGTTCAATGAAGTCTGCAGAGAAAGGCTGACGTAAGATGAAAATCAGAGCATTGCTGGTTTTGTTTTACTCACCTCAGTATGCATTCAGCCGTTTTAACAAAGGTACCCCCATCTACAATAATAATGCTGTTATCAGATAAAACTTCATTCACAGTCTGCAACAACTTGATTGGATTCAGGTGAACGTCGGTGTACTTCAACCCTTGTTCTCTAGTCGAGCAAAAACAAGATGTCAAACATTAGCAGAAAGCCCCGAAAACTTATTATGCTGCTGCAAAACACTCACTTCCTTTATTACCTTATATCTCTATCTTTACGATGCCGTACACTCCTTTTAAGTTTTAAAAGCAGATACTCTGCGCACATTGAATTACTTACATTATCTACAGAGCCCATACAGCAAGGCCGTCGTGGCCTGGTCACTTTCACGGGTGGGCAATATTCCCACGGATGCAATAACATTAGATTTCAAACACTAATTACAGGAATACTCATCAAAACTTTAATTAAAGAAGCACCGGGTACAACCCGGTGCTTCCTTAATTAAACTTTTGCTGATGACATCACTGCCCACGTGTGGATTACGACCAGTCTCAGCGACTGTACTATACAATACTGTCATCAGAGTTTGTACACGTTGCATGATTTAATATTCCACCACTTACTTTAAATCTTCTGGAATCCAAAAAGCAATTTTTCTCCCTCTATTCACATACAATTTTAAAATGAAGTTTGCCCACGGAGGTTCAAGTATATATTGCATGACTTTAAATAGGGCTTTCTTTGTCATAATGGCAAAGTTTGGACCTGAAGCACAAAGTGATCAGATGGAGTTGAGAATGAGGCGTTCTCTCTCAGGTGATTTTTTTTAAAATTAGGTGTAACCTGGAGCCATGTAGCAGCATGTTGTGTGTTATTTACTGTTTCATCCTCCAAGAGACAGGGATCTCAGTTCAAAAGATTCATTCAAATGGCCGAAGCTTCCCATCCATCCCACGCCCAATCATTGTCCCTGGGATTGAGATTGGTCACTAAATGTTCATGTTTTGGTACCATAACTTATTTCAAATTGATGACAATTATACTGCGGATAAGCATTTGTTAACCTTTATTCTACTAAATATGTTTTGAATTTCACATAAAATTAAATCAGTGGAGCATATTCTTTTGCACTGTACAGATTTTAATCTATTCAGATGGCAGTATTTTAATGTTGTGTCTTTTGGAGACAAATTTTACAACACAAATTCTCATACAATTCTGTTGTTTCTCAAGGAAATCAACCTTTGTAATAAATTTTAAATTGTTCTTATACTTGTACACTCCCATCTATTCATATCTATTCAACAGGTTGATTTACACAGTATTCTTTAACCCTTTGAACTCTAGTGGTATCTTCCATATCAGTTCAATGGCAGCAACGGGAAGAGTCAATATTCTTTATTTGGGGATAGACCAATTAATATTTTCAACGTGCAGCCTTGGGGCTGCACGTTGAAAATATTGATTGGTCTACACCACACCTTCACTCAAAAGTCAAGCTGCTTCATGAAATTATGAAGTATCATGTTACTGGTCCGGGAAATTGGCCTCAGAGTTTAAGGGGTTAAATCACTGGTCTCATTTTCTCATTGACCAACTATCTATTTCTCATATTCTCTCCAGATCTAATCAACTCTTTTCAGAAGATAACGACCGCCTTTGACATTCAGATTTTTTTTTATCAGCCATGACTTGATTTTATGAAAATTGAGTCTGGCATAAAGAAAACATTGATAAGAGGACTAGGTCTATTTTACAACATCGATTCTTGGCAAGGGTTTTATTTAGAATTACAGACCTCATATGGAAAATAGAAGCTGACAGATTTTTTTCTAAAAATGGGTTTTATTGGAATTTAGAGTTCGGTATCAGTTTCGTTATTTTTATTGGGGTATACCACGGTATCGGTTCTGTATTCGGTATTCGACTCGATTAAGATTTGATGATGCTACCAAAGGTGAATTCACACCAGGAAAATACTGAATAAGTTGCTTGTGTATCATTCTACCATAGTGCCACAAATGCCATTGCCAATAAGCTGAACTTTGGCATTATTTTACTAAAATCATATACGTCGTAATTTTGTCTATAAATCAGTGCTTAGCAACAGTACAATGATCAATATCTTGATCGATCAAAAAGAAAATCGACCATAAATCGTTATTTTGAACTACTGTTTTATATGGGTTAACAAAGGAACAAACTTGCCCCAAAGCAGCCAAACAGTTTCACACCGACTCACAATCATATGAGACAGAGTAAAGCGTGCAAGTTACGTGCTGAAATACTTGTTCGACTTGCATGATCTTTATACTGGATCAGTAGCTGGAATGGTCATTTAGAACATTTTTTACCCAATGCGAGTAGCAGACGATACTTGCGAAATATATTCTTGAATTACTAAACATTTTCAATTTCCAGTTCCAATGAGGGGACATAAGCTATGTTTTTGAAACAACAACAACTGAAAACATAATAAAATTTGAATGGAGATTATTGTATAGAGCGCTGGATGGTTTTGTCCTTTACATTGGGTCAAGGGTTAATGCGGCAATGAACGGTACTGCAGTTATTCAGCTACCAATTATGGCAAGTGTTTAATCGATTAGCCAAGGTTAATCCATGTGATAAATCGGTCAAGTAAACCCTTTAAGGTGCTATATGAGTAAGAGAAATTTGTTTACTTTGAAATTCCCATCTCTGATATTCCATAAATTAAAATTAAATATGCACAAATTATACATCAAAATGAAGGTGGTTTTAAGTATAGAACACGACAAATATATGCAATCAACTCTTAGGGTTGACAGCAGGCACCAACAATTCCTCGAAGTCTGCTACCGTATTCGTACCAGAACTGATAAAATAACATTTCAGGCAAACAATTCGAGGCCAAATGTGCTTCAGATATCCAAGAACACAGCTAGGACATCAGCATTCTTCAAAACGCACCGACAGAGCTGTGTGGGGGTAAATTCCAAAACTGTCGGTTTTGTTTACATTGTACAATACTTTCGATTTCTGATCAAGGTCACCGGACGGAAAAAGCTTCCATATACAACTCCATCTAGAATCAAATAATGAGAAAGATCGCATTAATACAGCATACTGTTGTAAAATAGAGTCTGCACTGTTGCCATATTCTATGCAAGGTATCATGATACTTGTTGAAATTTGTTGGAATTACAATTTTGTTTTTCGATGGAAATTCGAGTGATTTGCGAAAGTACGTCGAATATGGAATCCATCTTCAATAAAAAATGCAGACAGTGTTGTCCATTTCCCAAATGCAGTCCTATCGCTGCATTCTAAAGTGTTTTGATTGCCTAGCTTTGTTCTTAGATATGTGAAGCACATTTGTTCTCCGGAAATATTTTAGGATCAGTTCTGGTACGAATACAGTAACAGACCTCCAGGAACCACTGGTGCCTGCTGTGAACTTTATGAGTTGATTACATATATTTTTCGTGTTTTATACCCCCTCCCCCCCCCCCACACCTTTATTTTGATGTATAATTTGTGTATATTTAATTTGAATGTATGGAATATCAGAGGTGGGAATTTCAAAGTAAACAAATATCTCTTTCTTATATAGCACCTCAACCGTTTTAGCTCTACAAAAGTAGGAAACTTTACAAATACAGATGGTTTCGGTATTCAATGATTGTTTCGGTTCGGTTTTTCGGAATCCTCATGATTTCACTATCGGTTCGGTTTATCGATTTTGTGCCCATCGCTATTTTTTCCAACTGGTAAAATATTTTTCTATTTCCATGTCAATATGACGGCGAAAAGCACTGAAAACTGAGGAAATTCTTGCTGTTTAAGTACCGGAATTTCTGTAATATAAATATGTACCTTCTTGTAAGGATGTGGTGCTGAAAGGGAATGTTTGGGCCAAACTTAACCCTTTGAACTCTAGTGGTATCTTCCATGCCAGTTCAATGGCAGCAATTAGAAGAGTCCATATTCATTATTTGGGGTAGACCAATCAATATTTTCAACGTGCACCCTCGGGGCTGCACGTTGAAAATATTGATTGGTCTACCCCACACATTTATTGAACAGCCATCCTATATAATGACGTTATGGCGTATTTTGTTCCTGGCCGGAAAACGGCCACTAGGGTTCAAAGGGTTAAGATAGAAGCAAAACTTGATATGAGTTTGAAGCAAAGCTTGATATGAGAGGTGATTATTTTGTTGAAAATATATCATTTCAGCTTCTATATTCAAATTCAAATTATTGCAAAAAATCAGAAGTAATACCACTTAAAGTTATCGCAGTTGTGTCAACTAACCACTGCAACACAAGGCTCTAGGCACTCTACATGCATGTAAGTATCGCCTACGTGTTTGTACTTCGTCCGAGGATTATAAACATGCTTTTACACATGGTCTCCAATGATATTCGATACAGTGTCAAAATGAAATTAAAAAAATAAAACAGAATTAAATATGGATTTTTCTGACAATTATGATTTGTCGTCTGCAAGAACACTGCAAGTTCGTTAGAAAGTTGCTGAAACATTAAATTTATATTGAAAGGAAATAAGCATTCTAGGAAGTGGTCATCAATGTTTTTACGAGAGAAACTAGGTGGTATTCTGCTGAATATTTTGTGCACAGCTGCAGATTGGCAGTTGATTTGTCTTTCCAAGTTTATATCATTTCAAGTTACAATGATACAATGGTCCAATGAATCTTCCAACCTTTTTATTCTAATTGAACTATCTTGAACCGTTTCTCAATCCGTCATATTCTACTAGATATGTTCCAAACCTGTGCAAATTATGGGTTTAGATTAAACATATTTTATTTTATTTGTAATAATTAACAAAAAGGATTGGATAACATGTACCTAGCACTTAGATAATATCCTTTCCTTAAAATACAATTGAACATTACAATTTATGATCACATATAATTACAAGTAGTTACATAAAAAGATATATGTCATGGCGAAACAATGTATGTATAATATTGACCAATTTTGTGTATGTACAAAGTTCGAGAAGGAAGCTGATAGTTAATCAACTTTACGAGAGTCAGAAAACAGAAATAAGAAGGAGAGAAGAAAAGTAGAATGCCACACTAAAACACATCAAATTTGAGTCAACATGCCTATAGGCATATTTCAACACCACCACAACTCCAAAGGTCCAAAAAGCCCCCTACCACTGCCATAACCAGAACAGGCAAGACAAACATGCTGAGAGTACTGATTCGCGTGTGAGGTAACAGTGATGGCCACCAATCGCCATCGGTTTCAAGGTCGGACCGTCAGACGAGCAACCAAGTCCTAACGTGACTAAGACACTTTGTGGCTTGATTACTCACCCAGCGAACCAGTCTAAAACCGTTTCGTGGACTTAATGAAATACTGTACACTCCGGAAAAGGTGAATATTGACGGAATCCGGTAAATTGGGGATGCCATAAAGAAGATCGTTGACCGATGTTATTGTCAGATGCGCAAGATTTCTTTGTAGGACTAGTCTTTCATGTGAATAGTTTATACAGACAAAGAACTAATGATTCGCGTCTTCACTCTCATAACCACATGAACAGTTAGGTGTTTCACGAATGTAGTTAGAAAATTTATCAGAATTTAGGTCGCTGCAAAAATTACGCAGCTTGCAGTGTATTATATTGGACGCCCTGTCGCCGTTGTTGAAGTATTTAGGTGGTCTAAGCACGCCTCTGTTAAAATATTTAACAAAGTCATTCAGTGAACTCGACTGTCTAACTCTTAGAGGTAATGCATTCCATTCCGCAACACACGAAGGAATAAATGAGCGCTTAAATACTTCCGTGTGTGTAAGTGGTAATTGAAAGTTGGAATGTGACCGGGTGCTATACGAGGAAATATCTTCAAACCTTTGAGGTAATAGGTCACAAAGATATGCGGGAGCCTGGTTATTTACAATTTTGTAAAACGTAACCATTTTGTGGAGATGGCGTCTCTGTCTAAGGGTCTCCCAGCCAAGTTCCGCGAGTACATTCGATAGAGAGGTAGCTCTCGTAAGTCCGGATATTATTCTGGCTGCATCCAATTTGGAAAGTAGGTAGTCCGGTGCACCAGCCCATACCACATCCGCATATTACATGATAGGAAGTATGAAAGACTTGTATAAAATTTCCAGACTTTTTCTTCCAAGGATATACTTGAGTTTTCTGAGCTGTGACAGCCTGCTATTAGCCTTTTTACATAGTCGTACAATTTGGGTATGCCAGTTTAAGTCCCCCTGTAAGGACAGACCGAGGTGGGTGTGTAACATTTTAAGTTCAAGTGGCGACCCACCGAATGTCACCACAGTACTTAGGTTAGCATGTTTCTTTGTGAAATGAACAATTTCGGCTTTTGAGGGGTTAAATGTAGCTAACCATGCATTTGCCCATTCGGAAACGGCTTTAAGATTTTCGTTGGACTTTGTAGCAATGTTGTCCGGTTCGTGCCCACTTTCTGTTATACTCGTATCATCCGCAAATAATCTACACACGTCCGGTGAATGTAAGTTTTCCGAAATGTCATTAATGTATATGAGAAAAAGGAACGGACCTAAGACAGATCCCTGGTGAACACCACAATTAACAGGTTGGTGATCGGAGGAAATCGAGTTAACAGTTACCCTTTGTTTACGATCAGACAGATAGCTTCTAGTCCACTCAATGAGTGGACCCGATATACCGTTTTGTCTCAGTTTGTAAATTAGTCCTTTATGCCAAACCCTATCAAATGCTTTTGATATGTCGCAGAATACTCCAAGAGAAAACTGGTTCCTATCAAAGGCCAAGCAGAGATTATGATATATTTCAATGAGCTGATAAACGGTGCTGTGCTGGGGCAGGAAACCGGACTGATATTTTAAAAAAAGATTATTAACACAGCAGTGTTTATACATGCGATTAAAAACAATCCTCTCCATAACTTTGCTAACACAGCTAAGGAGAGAGACGGGTCTGTAGTTATTGGGATCGTGTGGATCGCCCATTTTAAAAATCGGCACGACTGTTGCCATCTTCCTCTCTGATGGGTAGACACGTGAGGAGAAAGAGAGCCTGAATAATAGAACCAATGGCTTGCATATTGTTGTTTTGGTTTCTTTGAGCATACGGTTGCTAATACTGTCGTCTCCAGTTGCTTTTTTGGCATCAAGATTGCTGAAGATCCGAATCACTTCGTCTTCAGCGAAGTCAATCTCAGACAGGCTCACAGAACACTTCGGTCTGAAAACGGGTAGGCTATGTCCAACATCGTGTATTTTACTATTTGATAGGAAGGTTTAATTGAGCAGATTAGCTTTGTCTTTGTCATCTGTTACCATTGCTGTGCTGTTCGCATCATCTTTGTCGTTTAGAAAGGGGACAGAAGGCTTACTCTCGAAATTGTTCAGCAACTGTTTAACAGTGCGCCAGAAGACTTTGGGGTTTCTATTCACTGCAAGTGAGGTATCTAGATTTGAAAAATAAGTGGATTTGGCCTTCTTTTTCATATTATTCACTTTGTTTCGAGAATATTTTTCAATTGTTTGTGGGTTTGGGTATTTCTTGGCTCGTTTACGAAGACGATCTCTGTGGCGAATTTCACGGCGAAGAGCCGAGTCAAACCACGGTTTATCGTTAGGGCGGATGACCACCTTATAAGAAGGAATACATTCTCTTGCAATGTCAAAAAATTTGGTTACACATTTTGATATGATGTATCAAGTGTCGTGGTATCTGAAATGAACGACCAATCTGTTTCGGAAATCAAATTGTTCATTTTGGGGAAGTCAGCTCTGTTGTAGTTCCAGATTTGTCGGATTTTTGTTTCGTGCTGTGTTTTTCCTGTTTCTATAACTGCTGATATGGCCTTGTGGTCAGAAACACCAAATTCGTGAACTTCTGAGTTTAAAACTACAACACTATCACTAACTATTATAGGGTCCAATAAACTACTGGAAGTTGGAGTCACACGAGTCGGTTCTTTAATGGTGTTATGTAGGTTGAAACAATTAATAATTTCATTTAAACGACTAGAGGGGTTGAGAAGGTCGCTATTTAAGTCCCCGGTGATTATCAGGGAAGGGTTTATGCTAAATGAGTCTTCAATGGCGCCCTCGAGCTTCTCCCAGTATTCATTATAAGAGAATTGAACCGATCGATATGCCAAGCAGAGCAAGAACTTGCGTTTTGAGGTAATCTCAAACCATAAAATCGACTGGTCAAATTCAAGTTCTGGTACACGTTTGGCATATATTTCTTTTGAGAAATAAACCGCGACACCACCACCGTGCTGGTTCCTGTCTTTTCTGACTGGTGGGAAGTAACCAGGAATCATCAAATTGTCGGAATTAAAACTGGGATCGAGGTGCGTTTCGGTGAAGCAGATAACATCAAAATCATCGATATCATCTGCAATGTGATCAAGCTTATTCCTGATGCTTCTAACATTATAATTAAGTATAGAAATACTGCTTACGTCTACTTCCCCAGTTCGGGATGGATCCGGGTTAACTTCAATGTCTCCAGACAGGAGAATGATCAGGATGACACACAAAGTCAATGAGAAACGAAGTTTAACTGTACGAAACTTCACAGAATGCTGAAATCCGATTGGTTGCCTGGTCACGCAGTATCTGCACACGAGAAAGTTATAGTGCAATCCGATTTTCGTCCTGTGCTGTTCTATACTAATACTCATGTTTGGGGCCGAGTTACAAACGGAAATGGAAAGGGGCTCGCCAGAGCACCATGGAGCGTTAATAATGTCTTTGGTAAAGAATGTTTGTGTGGCAGTGAGAATGTGCGACAGTATCTTAGGAAGACAAACGGAAGGGCAGGAGTAATAAGATAACAAAGGGAATATGAACTGATAGGAAAGGCAGGAGTAATAAGATAACAAGTATATACAATTTGTAAGAAGATGAGATATGTTATACACATGTTCTACTGGATATAGGTTGTGTGGTAATATCGGCTTGCAGCTCAAATTAACAGGACTATTCCTCAATCCCTTACCCAACGCAATTTACAAACGACAGTGCAAACGAAAGGCACAGTATCTTCCTGAATCCCTCCTCTGGCCATAGCCCGTGCCTCTCATTGGAACGAGCTCAGTGAGCTCGTTTCAATGAGGGTAACAAGTCCGCACCCTTAAGAAAGAGGCGGCAACAAAAAATTTAAATGGCGACTTTAGTATATCATACGGGCTGATACGGTCGTTTCGTTGAGCAAAGAGTTGAATCTAATTTGTGCTGGGAATTTTAAATTGGTTCCACCACCATGTTTCCACGCTCATCATGGGCATATATAAACGACAATAAGAAGGGGAGTCTGACAATGGGCAATCAGGAGAACCAGCCTACAGACTACAGGCAAAGTATGGGTAACTGGTAATGTGCCAAAATAGCATCTTTTAGCACACTGTTACATTATAGCAATTCCGAGGCAGAAGCAAAAATAAACTATGTAATTATTAACCTAGAATTGATCATGGCGTCACAAAAATACTTGACAAACAAAGGCAAATTCTGTAGAGCCCATTTAGCCTACTTGAATATTTCTTAATTGAGTAACCAAGTTAATTGCATATAGCTTCCAAACAACACAATCATTACCAAACCTTCAGAACTAATTTATCTGTTCAGTGCAAGAAAAGCTATACAGAAAACTCCTGTTAACTGGATAAAAAATGTTGAGATCTATCGAAAGTTCACTCTGTTAACCTCTCTGAGGTCCCCTTGTTTGTAGACTTATTCGACCTTAATACACCCAAAATAAGCATTGTGTGCACAGCCTCCGTCAAACAAGATATAATAGAACGGATTTCACATGTTAACTGCATGCATGGTTTTATAGCAAACTTCTCTTAATTTAACAATAATATGAGTTTGGAGGGCGTTACGGTTTATTAACGGCTCGAGGGAATGAATAATAGCCCGAGGGCTTATAAACCGTTAATAAGCCAGAGGGCTGTTATTTAGTACCCGAGTGCCGTTAATAAACCGGGGCGCCGACAAAATCATGTTATTACCATTATTACCATGACCGGAAGCGGGCGGCGGGTCATTAATGAATTTTGTTTTCATTAACGGCCCGCCGCCCGCTTTCGGTTGCATGTCGTTATGAATTACTGAGTTTTACCACTCCACTAAACTTCGTTTTTATACAAGAGAATTCCCGCTAAAGTGGTAATAATTGAATAAAAAGAATCTTGCGATCCATGACAGCCACCAACCAACCCACGTTTATGGGGCTGTTCGACCTCCTTAAATCCAGTATATTATAAGCATTTAATCCACGACCTGTGTCAATAGAATAAATCTTCAGGTTTGGTCGCTACGTTGGGTTGAGTGTTTGGAAAAATCATTTCATTATTAACAGAGGCCTGACATATCAGGTATTTTGCTCGCAACAGAAACTCATGGCAGAAATGTTATATTCCAGCTTACTTCAAAATTTCTTCTCTTTCACTGTCTCTGGTATGAAGGAGTTTGATCCATTCCTTATTGCACTTATATCCATCAAGACCTTTGCTCAGCTCAATCAAAAACATCCCAACATCACCTTCAACAGCAACTGCTTGTTTCCAAAATATATGTATATTTGAATTCTGAAAAAATAAAAGTACACATTACAGCGGGGTGGGTCTAATATGAAGGTTTGTGTGGGGGAGTGGGCACTGATTATTTAAAAAAAATGATTACAAAACATTGCTTATGACGCTTCACTGGAACGATGTGTGGTCATAAACTATGTTTTGTGCGCAACTCCCCCTTCCCCAATATTTTAATTGAGTTATTTCAGAAAGTTTTGAGCAATTGTCATCAGCTATTCGTATTAGGCAAAGGATAAGTAATAATAATAATAATAATAATTACAGATTGGTTACCTTTGAGACCCTGGTGGTATATTCCATGCCAGTTGGGAGCCATCAACTTATAAGTGTCTATATTCATTACTTGGAAGAAGACAAATGGCATAACCCCTTAGTTGAAGTAGTATAAAATTCAAAATTCGAAATCGACTTTTATTCCATCAAAGGAAATATGTTACCGAATTTTATAAACAAGTGGTTGAAGTTAGGTTTATCTGAAGAAAGACAAACAAAAAAAAAAACAACCAAATTTCAGACTTTTTTTTTAAAATTCAAGGGGCATTACTCCAAAATTACAATAGAAACAAATCTGGAAATTCAAATTGACCTGTATTCCATCAAAGTTAGGATGTTCCAGAAGTTTGAAAACAATTGATTGTTTGGTACATATTTTAAAACATACATTTACCAGTTTTATCCAATACAAGGGACATGGCTCTTGAACAACAACAGAAACACATGTACAAATCGAACTTGATTTGTGTTCCATTTTTTAGTTGTAGTATACTATACTTTATATTTGCAGGACATGCATATATTTATATACAAATACAATGAATGCACCATAGTTTCACATAGAACATTATATATATTTATTTATTTATTGGTGTTTAAGGTCACATACTTATGCACAATGGCTAATCGTGACCGTGACAGTTTTACGGGTGAAGGAAGCCGGAGTACTCGGAGAGAACCACCGAGCAACGACGAGCAGCTGTCAGCTCTCCAACATCGTAACTCTGAACTCTGCACCGCAGCACAGGCAGGGTTAGATTGGTTGAAGACATGCGCACCATCGACGTGCAGTACGCCTGAGTACACAGCGTCATCGTGCCCCCATGTAGGCAATCGGGGTGAAGTGTCTTGCCCAAGGACACAACGCGGTTGCCGCAGGTGGGATTTGAACCGAGGACCTCTCGGCTTGCAGCCTGCACCTCTACCAACTGAGCCACCGCGCCCCAGAACATTATATAGCAATATAACTACCAATATAAACCGAAGTACATGTGCCACAGAGAATGATATAGCGAGATTGGTGTTGGGGTGTATGGGAAGGTTGAAAACAAACGGTTGTTTGAAACAGATTTTATCTAATGTAATCCATCAAACACTAATTTTACCAATTTCTTTTTCAAATTCAAGGGCAGTGCTAAGAATCTATTTAAAATACAAACAGATTTATTAAACGAAAAACACACATTTTAACAAGTGTTTCAATCCCAAGGGGCATAATTCATGCATGCACATGCATGAAAATCTGCCAAGCCATTCTCCATTTTTTGTTAAATAAAATTTATTTGACTTTCCAACAACCGATTGTTTTCAAACTTCTAGAACATATTAACATTAATAGTATACTGCTTATTTTGGATTTTTGCAAAATATACCATTGTAAATTGTCAGTTATGCCCTTGAGTTTGAAAAATAAATTGGTAAAACTAGTGTTTCTAGCTTCCATAAAAAATGGTAAAATATAAGTTTTTATAGGTTTCCGCACGGCAAAATCCACATGAAACAACCGTTTATTTTCAAGATTTTGGAACAGCTTTACTTGGATAGAATTTTAACTTATTTTGTTTCAATGGACATAATTCCCAAACACATGTCAAAAGTCTAACTCTACCTGTAAGCCACCAAAGTTTGAATAAAATGTAGAATAAGAACAAAAAGGTCTCCTTTATTTTTTATGAGCCTTTTTTAAAAGCGGTAGTCTTGCATTCGGCCTTCTGTAATTTGGGAGTTGTGTTAATAGAACTTGACTCTGCAACATTTATGCAATTAACAGACTAAATTTGTACTGAAGCTATAGTAAATGGTTTGAGGTTTGAAAAGTACAAGCAATTAAAAGGACTATTCGATAAAGAAATACTCTTATCAAGTAAGCTCTACTGTACTCCTTTGTTTACAGTGCTTTGACATTCTTCAATATAATATATAGAAAAATATTTATGAACCATATATCATAAATGGTACAGTAAACAGAACGTAGCCCATGTTCTCTATGCAACTGATAACAGTGCCGTTGACATTCAGTGAAAAAATACTAACACTGCATAAATGATTCCGGTTTCGATTAACTACTATGATCTTTGATTCTTGATTGAATACTTTTCCATACATTAGCTTATAATGACATACCTCACCTAAAAATAAATCAAAACATAAATTATATATATATTCACAGACTACCTCTTCATCACCATAACAGCAACACCGCAGCAATGTATTTCAAATTCACCGAATCTTGTCTAAATACCACAAGAGGTAGGCAGTGCAACAGTGATCTAACATGTTGTTTCTTGATGAGATCAAATTGTCCCTTGTCCACAGTGACAGCCACGTGAAAGTCTGACCGCCAACATGGAAGCAATTCAAATGCACGTACACACACCCTCAGTCTTGTTTAACCGAGTTGTAGGGACTTGTGTTTATTTTGTTCTCAGAGACAAACAATGACAAACAAGTCACTATAAAGACGAGAAGACTAAGCTTAACTCATTGTTTTCTTTGTGAGGACATTGAGAAAACAAAGGAAATAATTGAGTGTCGCAAATACTATTGCCCATGTTCTCACAAAGTCGGGAAAACAGATCCCTAAACATCCAAACACACATACATCCCCCTCCACACATGTAAAATATGCACCATTGCCATTCGGTTTAAGCAGTTCTAGAACTGAAAAGTTCTTATAAGCGATGGCAGGTCTCAGATTTAATTTCCTGGATGCTGCTGGCAGATATTCCGGCCCATGAGAGGATTTCCCTTGCCACTGAAATAAGTATAACTTGACCACTATCAATCAAATTTCCCCCAGTAAATGAAATGGGTTTTTAACCCATAATTTCATGAGTGAAATTCAGTAGAATTTTTCATCAAATCTAGTCATGACGGTGTTTGCTGAAAAATATCTTGAAATTAATCGAAGGGTTAAGAGTAAACAGTTCTTTTAATTTTGCTTTGATGAAATTGAATTCATAATTTACTATTGTTTGCTATTTTGACATTCAATCTGCTTTAGGTAAAAATGAAAGGAATGTTGGACCGCCTTTCGTATTCTCCCCTTGACATGTTAATACCAAAAGGCTGAAGATTGAAAAAGGCCAAAGTTTGAAGTGAATAGATCCAAAAAGGCTTCTCGGTTTCTTTCTAAATCCATCAATTTCCTCTGCTGAATCTTTGATTGACATGTGCTTCTTCACTTGTATGGATTTCGAAATACTTTAGTCAAAGAATGACTCAAATAAAGTGTGTCCTATTACCTGTAGAGGCATCATGATTTTATTTTATATCAATTTTGTGTCAAGTAACATATTCTCAACTTAAAATGGATTTTGAGTTTGACCCACATACTATTTTCGGAAATGTTTACAAGTGGTAATATAAATGACATTTGGAGAATCACAAATGGAATGCACAATGCATCTGATAATGATTTTTGGTTTGTTCAGAGAATTTCTCTTTCTGATCAGGCATTTTCTACATCTAAAGCCTGTCAAACCACCCATATTTGCTGGCGTGAATTCCAATGCTAACCCTCTGAGGCCGTATTTCCGGCCGTGCCACAAGCTACGTCATAATATCATTAAGTGGGATGGCTACAAGGTAAATGGGTGGTGTAGAACAATTAATATTTTCAACGTGCAGCCCTAAGCCTGCACATTGAAAATATTAGTTGGTCTTACCCCAAATAATAAATGTGGACTCTTCCAATTGCTGTCATTGAACTGACAATGGAAGATACTACCTGGGTTCAAAGGGTTATTGTCTATACTCTATTTATTTCAAGTTGTGGTGATTGCAGCCACACTGTACAAACCTTTCCCATGTGCCCAAGTTTCCCACACCTTTAACAAGTTAAACTATCTTGCGTGCTATTATTTATAAATGCACCCTTTTCTGTGGTCAACCCTAGAGGTCAATCTCCGTTGGCTCTTCCTTCCTTGTATCAAACTTCTCATAATAAAACTTTCCTCTCTTAGATTTTATTCCGTACCTTACCTTGAATTTCTGACCAATGTGATTCTCAGCCAATTGTCAAGAAATTGCCTTATCAAGTGTGGTAGGTTCTTTCCTGAGTAATTTCCAATTGATGTCACTGTGGTATAACCCGTTCCAAAAATAATATGTTTCTGCATAATTGAATTATCAACTTCAGCATTGTATGCGTCTTGGGCTATATCGAGGATGATCTACCCATTTTCCTGGCATTGTTTCCCCTTGTTCTGGTTTCATATGCTGCAAGTAACTTGAGGACATTGGCTGATCCACATTTTTGGAAGAGCTATCTCAACAGCAACAGTTACAGTAATGTGTTACAAAATGAGCCAGAGACTGCCCTGGCAAGCCCAGATCTTAGTTTATATAAGCACCGATAAGCCTACAAACTGCGAGGTTTGCAATATTAGCAAAATTCAAATCAGCGATACTCACTGGCACCGAGGCTACCCAATGTCAGTTGTAATCCTAATCCATGGCTTCCGTAGCCTTCCATTGGCGAGAACGCTATAAAATAAACTCTGCACCTGCACTGTAAAACTTGCAAGTCATGAATACTAGCCTGCAGTTTTGGTTACAACCAGTTTTCACTTGAAACGTGAGTATTCCACTTGTCAAACATTATATCTGCATCAGGAAAACAGAAGAATGTTTGCACTGCATAATCAAACCATCGGCAGTAATTTAATTTCTATAATTTAAAACAGTTTATTAATTTTCCCATAAAATCGTTTATGAGAGATCTGCACCACACCATTTCTCAGTAAGAACCTTTCACCACATACATTTTAACATACATGAGAATACTTTAAATCTTAATCAATAATACAAGTTATAAACAAAGTATAATATTCACCAAAGGCCCAATACCTCTTTCGCCCTGTTTACACAGAATGACTTCAAGTACGTATTGACTCCCCTTTATGCCGAGTTTACAAGCTATTTTGCTTTAACATACGAGCTTTGATGGCTGAAGCTCTGGGAGCTGTATACTTACATTACCCTTCGCATTTGCCACACAGTCACAAGTTAGTATTGACCGTCCCCTCCAGGGCTATATTTTGCTAAAAATATAGTCTGCTGTCTTGAAGATTGTGCATAAAAATCAAAACATGCCGACCTCAAATTACTTACCAGCAAGAATGACAACATCTGCATCATTCAGAGCATCTCTAAGCCTATGCCTAACCTCAACCTTACTTCTGGCACCCAGCAGACCTCGTGCCATACCACTAAGAAAACAAGGAATTCCCAAGACCTAAAAATATATTAATTGACACAGTACATGTATTTATGTCTCAGAGAGAATACAGAGTTCGTTCACTTAGTTGAGTTGTCAATCCAGATAGTTCCTTGGACGAGGGCCCTGCGAATATCAAATCCAAGTCAAAACAAATCTCGTACTGAACTAGGCAGAGGATTTTAAATTGAATCGTACCTCAGATTGAATCTTATGGGCCTTTGAAGCTGCAGATATTGCACTCTTCTACAACCATAGAATATAGAATATAATGTTTCCATTCAAGTATTGTATCCAACAGAAACTCGTTTTTAGACTTGTCATTTAACCCTTTACCTAAGAGGAAAAGCAGACGACACTTGCAAACAAAATTGTTGAATAACTAATTTTTTTCATTTTTTGTCTCAAAAACATAGGTTATAACCCCTCATTGGAACGAGCTCGTTCTAAAGAGGGGTCATAACCTATGTTTTTGAGACAAGAAAGGAAAAAATAATGAAAATTACTCGGCGATTTTTGTGAATAGCGCTGGCCGGTTTTGGCCGTTACGTTGGGTAAATGGTTAAGAACACCTGGAATATTTCAGAAACGCAATCAAAGTAGTTTTGGAAGAGGAACTCATTGCGCTCTTCTTCTGTCGTCTGGTTTCCTGAAGATGAAACCTGGAGCCAAGACTATAAATCTTGTACAATTGTATTTTCTAGAGTTGTACTTTCTACCATTAATGTAACTGACAAAAATAAACCATTAGCATTTTAAAAGATATGGCAATTTGCCAACTGACAAATTACCAAATCTTTGAAAATGCTAATGGTTCATTTTAACCCATTTAAAGCCATAATTAGAAAATTCAATTCTAGAAAATACAATTGTAAATGTTTTATAGGATTGGCCCCTGGTAATAGTTCGAAGGATCGAGAGGAGACACTTTTGAGAACACCTCGATGGTTCGAAAAATTTCTAAGTCAGCGCAACTTGAATCTAACCGAATCATTGGGACGATTTCGAATCAGATCGAATTTCCCAGCTCTTTGACCTTCCTAGTATATTTTCAAGATTTGCCAATGTGTTACGGTTGAAAAATTCAGTGTCTCAATGACGTTCTTCTTAGGTGTCAACAAAGAAGCCATTCACCAAGAGCACACATAGTTATCCCGTTACCTAACGTAACGACCAAAACAGGCCAGTGCTATTCACAAAAGTCGTCATTAATTTTTATTATTTTTCATCTTTTTTTTCACGAAAAACACTTATTACCCCTCATTGGAACGATCTCGTTGAGCTCGTTCCAATGAGGGGTCATAAGCTATATTTTTTTACGCAAAAAATGAAAAAAAATTCATTGTTCATGAATTTTGTTTGCAAGTGTCATCTGTCTTTTGTGTTAAGTAAAGGGGTTGTATGAACATGTGGATTTGTGCTCAGTTTCCAATTTGAATACATCATCATATCCAAAGTCAGATCACTGGTTCTCACTCTATTAGGCAGACACACTTTAGGCAGTTTGTCTTAAAATTAATGTATACTACTCAAAGTTTGCTAAGCACCAAATATTTGTTACATCAATGTCAAATTTGCTTGTGACATATTTGCGATATTTTTGGTGGATATGATTGAGGAAAGTATTGAGATGGTCCCCAGTGTTTACATTAGCTCTCTTGAAAGGCAGAATTTTTGTGACAGTCATGGAAAGCATGTACCCCTTGATTTTCATGATGTTTTCGTGTACTGTCTACATGTACATGACATGTGTATGGTATTCAGTCTTCATTTCAACACAAAACCTTGTGATTTAATGATTGAATATGACAAATGCAAATGTAAGAAGACATTTGTCTGAAGCAGAAATGTGGCGGGCTGTAGGGATGGTGGAGCAAGGGGCTACCCATCGTCAGGTTGGTGAAGCCCTTGGTGTGCACCATACGGTGATCACAAGAGCCTGGGCAAGATATCAGCAGTATGGCACACCAGTAAGACGGCATGGTGGTGGCAGAGATAGGGCAACATTTGCAGCTGAAGGCCGGTTTTTGATCATTCAGAACCACTTTGCCACAGCAACCCAGCTTCGCTGTGACCTTCAGAATGCATCCGGGGTAAATGTTTCGATGCAGACTATCCGGGCAAGGTTGCACGGAGGTGGTCTCCGATCTAGAAGACCATGTATTCGCACCCCGCTGTCCCAGAACCACCGCCAGGCAAGATATGAATGGCCATGGACCACGTTGGATGGACCAGAGAAGATTGGCGACCTGTCCTTTTTACAGATGAGTCAAGGTACTGCCTAGACCACACAGATTGGTGTTCTAGGGTATGGAGAAGACCAGGGGAGCGATTCCATGCAGCCAACATTGCTGAGCATGACCGCTATGGTGGAGAGTCAATCATGGTCTGGGGCGGCATCAGCAAGGATGGACGTACAGAGCTTTGAGTCCTTGAACGTGGTACATTGACTACACAGCGGTATATTGATGAGATCCTGGATGTCCATGTCAGATTGTATGCAGGTGCAGTGAGTGATAGATTCATTCTGATGGACGATAATGCCCGTCCTCTTGTTGCCCATGCTGTCGGGGAGTACCGACAGAGGGAGGGGATTGAGCGTATGGACTGGCCAGCAAGATCCCCTGACCTCAATCCAATCGAACGTGTCTGGAATGAGTTTCAGCTTGCAATTTCAGCACGTCCAGTCCAGCCAAGAAGTGTCCAGGAGCTTGGTTCCATGCTGGTCGAAGAATGGAGCAACATCCCACAAAGGACCATCTGAAACCTGATTGGGAGCATGAGAAGGCGTTGTCAAGCTGTATTTAACAATAATGGGTCTCAGACTCGATATTGATCCCATACCAGTTCGCTCCGTCAACTTTTTGGCAAATTGAAAAATTTCCTCTTTTACCAATAATAACCATTTTCCATGGTTATCGTATTCAAAAGCTAAAATATAATGTCAAACACAAACAAAATATTAATTTCTGTACTTAAATCATGAAAGATATAATTAAATACAGAGTATATACACTTTTCATAACAATATTTCAACTAAAATGTAAAGCAGGTAGTTGGATATACTTGGTGCTTAGCGAACTTTGAGTAGTATATTTAGTATTCAATTGACTATGCCTTGTTTGACAAATATGATAAACGGAGTGAATTGTGAAGCCCCTTATCCGATGCAAGTCGCACCTGCCCAGTCCTATTCACAAAATCGCCATTAAAATTTCATTTCAATTTTTGTGTCTAAAAATACTGACCCAATAATCTCAGGTCGAAACAAACACTGAAGGGCCAAATGCTATGTTTTAGCAGCAATAATATATGTTTAGTTATTCGGGAAAAGGGTTTCATGTTTTGTTTCTGTTCATGTTTGGTAAATTGTTAAGGCTGCTGCACATTAAACAATTATTAGAGGTTTGTACTTGGTTGGTTTCATATCGGCTGAAATCTCAGCCCGAGGTTAGTTCATATCAGCCTGAGACCAAAGGTCGAAGGCTAATGTGAAGTTACCGCTAATGTGAAGTTATCGCTATAATGTTGCTGCTCTAAAACCGGCCAAGTAATAAACCTCTTTATGTATTAAACGAAAACAATCAGACGTGGGAAAGCCACAACTTTTAGATAGCTGAACTACTAGTATTTATTCTCCCATTTCGACGTATCTCTGTTTATGACTCAGGGCCACATTCATAAAATTTGTCCTAAGTTATTACATATGAATGTCTCGAGTCATAACTTTAGGACGGTCCTAAGACCTTCCTAGTTGTATTCACAAACCACATTCACAAAACGAACTTAGGGCACACAGAAGTTAGGACATATAACCATCAACTTCGGGGTACAGGTGTAAGCAAATGCTTGTGAGCAATAACATTTTTCATTAAAAATATGAAGAAGCATTAACCCTGTAGTCAACAAAAGCAACCGTCTGCTAGCATTTAAATGGCAAATTATGGTATACAAATTCAACGCCGTAACTATCTCAGATTACTTGTAATTTCTGATGAAAAAAACTCAACAATATTGTTGTAACAAAGAAAAAAGCATTTTCCATGACCATAATTGCATTTAAACAAACAGTTTGAACTGGACATTTTATAACCTACTTTTGTCAAACGAACAGATAATTGATTACAGAATTTCAGAAACGACGCGTAATTAACTCTGCTCTTGCCTGAATACCAGCATTAACGTTCCCGTTATGTATTATCCCCATATCATCATTCCTTTTCGCTCTGCGTCATCCAGCAATGGCGCGCCGTGGTTCATACATATATTGTGCAGAATGAATGCTGCCACTGTCACTGTACATGTTCTTTCGGGTGAAAACAAAATGCTACCCGAAGTGTCAACACAACGGAATCTTGATTTTAGAACACCAAATATACGCTCAATGGGGTTTCTTGACCTTCTGTGTGCTTTGTTGTATCTTTACTCTTGTCTGCTTACACTGATGGAGTGGTGCCTCTTCCTATTTACGAACGCCACCTCTCATTGATGGGGTTTCATCCTGATATGGGTACAGTAAAGTGCTCCAATAATAGATTTCAAGGACCGTACGACCCTCGACACTGTCGGTTGACTTATATTATGGATGTCTGCGTCCACATTCTGAAAACTGCCAGATGCAAAAAACCTTAATACCACTAAAACTTGCAATGATACAGGCAAACGTTGTGATCGCATGGTTGAATGCTTCAAGTCATTCTCTAAACGATTACAGACCTCGGGAATTGCAGGTCTGCTAAGCCGATATTTCTGCACAATATCTGCATCATACATGTAGTCGAGAGAATTGTGCCTGTCATGAAACACTCTTTGACGGCGCAAATCTCTCCGTGCTTGTAAAATGAAATATATCGCAGCCATTTCCTCATGATTCAAACTTGGGAGTCACTTTTTTTTATATTTAAGAACATTCTAATGTACCTCGAGTGAATCTTAAGTTTTTAACAATATTTACGACATTCACAAATTAACGACCATTTCGTGAATACCACTTATGTCACTACTTGATACATAGGACCGTCATAACCTACTTGTTGTTGTTATGTTGTGTCATAAGTAGGTTTCATGAATGTAACCCCTGAATCTTAAGTTTGCATTGGGTTTTCTGTACAACTCTCTTCTTTCTTCCTACCTCCACACACGACTCACTCATTGCCATCATTAATTTCAAACCCCCCGCTTCGAACGACTCCATTCTATAACACACGTTTTCTCAATTACGTTCAACGAGTAACGGTTTCGATGTAAACAATTTACTTGCGCCCAGAAGCGATGCATAATGAGGAACAACTCTGGCTTGGTTCATATCGGCCGAGATCGACGCCATATCAGCCGAGTTTAAAGTCGTATCAGCCTGTTTTGATAATGGACAATAAAATCAATCTAATAAATAATTTTACCTACCATGCAGTTTAGGCAGTGTGATATCAGCATTTCCTGTACTGTTGAAGAATAACTACAGTAATTAAAAGAGTGCATTCAATGTCTGAAGCGAAACTACTATCTCTGCATACTTCCAGACTCCCCGGTACCATTGGTGCCAACTATCAACTCTGTGGGTTGAATGCATATATTTTTGGTGTTCAAAATATCACATCCTTCATTTTGCTGTATAATTTGTGTACAGTTCATTAACATTGATGGGGCGCGGTGGCTCAGTAGGTAGAGGTGCAGGCTGCAAGCCGAGAGGTCCTCGATTCGAATCCCACCTGCGGCAACCGCGTTGTGTCCTTGGGCAAGACACTTCACCCCGCTTGCCTACATGGGGGCACGATGACGCTGTGTACTAAGGCGTACTGCACGTCGATGGTGCGCATGTCTTCAACCAATCTAACCCTGCCTGTGCCGCGGTGCAAAGTTCAGAGTTACGATGTTGGGGAGCTGACAGCTGCTCGTCGTTGCTCGGTGGTTCTCTCCGGGTACTCCGGCTTCCTCCACCCGTAAAACTGTCACCGACATGATATGACCCTAGCTGTTAATGTGTCGTTAAACCCAAAATAAAAAAAATAAAAAAATTAACATTGATGGAATATCAAGCTCGTTTGAACGAGGGGTAACATGATATGGTTTTGTTGAAATGTTTTGAAAAATATTGTTTTTTTTTAACTGCTTAATTCGAAATTTACGTGGGCCGATGCAACCGATTAGTTAGGTAAAAAGTTCACAAAGTAATGTGTGAATAAATACCTCTACTGCTTTTCTCACATCATCAAGTGGTACTGGTGGCAAAGTTGCCTGGCTGTTTAGCAAAAGCACTGGACTTTTGGCTCTTGAAATAATGCGTATACACCTCTGAACTACAAAGAAATGAGTTCAATTAGAATTTTAAAATAAAATGATACAACAGTCGCACTGGTTCTCCCCGTATAGCAGGTGTGCATCATTGGTCTTTTGTGCTTGTAACGTCAGCTGCACAAACAAATCACTCATGAAAATAAAAAAAACAAAAACAAACAAAAACAAAAAACAAAAAAAAAAAAAACAAAAAACAAAACAAAACAAAAACAAAACGGTGATATGAGAAAATGAGAGATAGTTTCAGAGCATCCAATTTCGGATTGTTTTTGGCGCCCTTTATACTGTATTGGATCACACATCCAGTTTGCTTGGATGAACAATGATAATGTTGTCATATTTTAATTTTTTAAACGATCGCTCATTATAGTATGGGTATGTCCATCCGTCCGCTTGTCCGTCTGTCTGTCTGTATACCCTTTAACGTTTGCTTGTCTGAGCAATTCCTTGGAAACTATATCGCCGACATATTCCACTTTTATAGTTGATAAGACCTGACTGGAGGAAGCTTCCTTACTATAACCAGCAGTCTGCCATGCTTCCAATCATCTTGGATTTTTTTTGTAATTTTTGGTTGTACGAGCAGTAACTTGAAAAACGAATGACCAATGGGTCTATTTTTCTCTGATACATTACTGTTGGCTATAGGAAGTTTCTTTCAATAACCAAAATTCTGGCAAGTCCAATATGGCAGCCACGGCAACCATCTTCGCTATTTGTAATTACAATAACTTGAAAAAACTAATGCCAATGCATCCATTTTACAGGTACCTTTCTCTAAACTACAAGAAGTTTCTTTTCGATAATCAGCTTTCGGACATATCAAACGTGGCTTCCATTGTAGCCATCTTAACATTTTTGTTTGTCCGAGCAATACCTTGAAAATTAATCTACATTTTCCTGGAGCATTTCTCTTGATTCTAAGAAGGTCCCTTTCAATAGCTAGCATTCTGCCATATCCAACATGGGTGCCTTGTCAGATATCATGGATTTTGTGAAGTCTGACTAACCGAATTGTAAACTGAAACATGAATGACCGAATGATCATTTTTTCTGCCGCATTGCTGTTGACTATACAAAGATTCCCTTCGATTACAAGTATTCTGGCATATCCATTATAGCTGCCGTGGTAACCATATTTTTGGTGATTTTTCTGGTCTGGGCAATACCTGAAAAAAAACGAATGACCAATGGATGCCATTTTTCATTAGAGCAGGGTTTGGTTTTGATAATCAATAGCCTGGCATTTTAATATGGCTGCCGCCTGGCTTTAATATGGCTGTCGTGGCAGCCATCTTGAATTTATTCTGACTTTTGTTTTCTATTCCGAGTAGCTCACAATACAACAACTCTGTCCCGGAGTTTTCTTTAATATGACCATAGCATGCAAAATGTCATACAGCCAAAAACAATGAACATATAAGATTTGGCTAGCTCGAGTGTTTCTTGTCGGGCTTGCCGAAAGAGTTGAGCCTTTTATTTTATAGCTGGTCGGCTATTTAATCAGATTTAATCTGCAGATTATTATTATCATTATAGTTATTCGACTATTTACCTTGGACAGAAAGCAGAGAAATAACTGGAATGACCAAAAAAAAAAATCTTTTGGCCTCATATACATAGCTTGTGTCCTCCACGTGGAAAAAGGCACCATGAGACCATTTCAATGAGTGGTCATAAACAATGTTTTGAGGCAACAATTTCACACAAAAAATTTCTCTTCCCCAACCCTATCATTTTGGTTTTGCAGCCACGAATTTCGAAATGTTTGCTGCTGGATTTTAAGGGTAGCTCATTGTACTCAGTTACTAGAGCATTGTGTATGTTAAAAAATTATTTTTTGTTTTCAAAAACCGATATCGCAGTCACGTGACGTCACTAAATTTTCTTTGCGTGACCCGAAACCCCACACAACGGCCTTTCAAGTATCATCTATTAAACAAACAAAAAAAACCCCCAAAAAACAAAACAAACAAACAAACAAACAAACAAACTAAACTGGCTAGGGCACCCCCTGTTATAGAATCCTGGCTACGCGCCTGAAACGAGCAGGTGAAAACCATATAATGTGACCCTTCATTGAAACGAGCTCGTTCCAAAGAGGGGTCACATATATGGTTTTGTAGACATTTTGTGGAAAAGTTGGAAAGAAAAATAATAAATTGACAAATTTTGATAACATGTGGTTTTGGGGCAGTTTTTTTTAGTTTTATTATGGGGGGGGGGGGCGGGGGGGGGCAGTGATGGGATTCCACCACTGGCTTAACAAGGGTTACTCAAAGCCCCGACTCCTAGTCATGATCGAAGTAGCCTTAACGGTATTGTGGGAGAGAAATTGTTTTTTTCTAAGTTGAAGAGTTAAAAAGGTCCATAAATCTGTGAAAAATTATTGGACGGAATCCGTTCCTTGTTCATATCCGTTCCCCCATGCGGAACTATCAGCATACCAAAGGATATCTAAATCCGAATCGGATGACCAAACACACTCACTTGACCGCTTGAAAGACTTTTCAGGTTGAGAGTAATTCAGAATTGGGCTAACTCTTTGTAACGAGTATCCGAATTCTGGCTAAGTCTCCATCCGAATTCTGTTTGTCGCAGGTCGAACTACATTTATGCTCAAGTTGTAAAGGTGTTTTATTTAACAGGTAGGTGGCGAATGGGCTTCTTGAAGAGTTGCGTTTCGTTTTGGTCGAATGGGCCAGAAACAACATTTTATGCAGACTATTCTCTTTCAAGCGATGAAGAGAATTTTTTCAGCCAACCGATTTGCGTTTATTCGATCCGATTTGTGTTTACACCCCCAAACTGCGTTTATAAAGGTATTCATTGATCAATATTAACGAGAAGATCAAGAGAGCGATACGAATAGATCTATTATAGCCTTTGGAAATTAGATTCCATTGAGTGTCAACTCATTGAGTTTTCATGGTTAAGGCAAAGCAGCGTTGTGTAGAACTTTATCTCGTCACTGTAAGTAGTCAACAATTCAGTCTGATTAAAAGAAAAACTATAAGTCGTGCCTGTTCAAATCATATGGGTGTATGGGTTGGGTGCAAACATCCAGTATAGTTCTTTATCGTGTCTTGAGCGTGTCTTTGCGTCAAGATCAGGGTCACTGCACAGTGTGCTTGTAATAGTCCAGGTTCCAGGGAACGATCGTTCAGTCTCGTCTTCATATTGCATTTTGCAAAGATTGCGGATTAAGAGGTAAATGACTTTCCGACTTTGACAGTTATGTGCATGTTTTTGGACTTGTACCTTCTTTTAGTTCTGCCGCCACAACTGAAACCACTTTGTTTTGGGCAATTTGTGGCAAATTTCACAGTTCAGGAAGCTGCACTGTGTTTAAGGATTAGGTATGGTAACGTCCTGGTAACGGGGTGGTGCATAGTCAATTTTGGCCGGCCCGAATAAATCACTTAGGTCGGGATTTCCACGGAACACTAAAAGATATATCTCTGAGAAAAGTTCCCTGCATGTGTCAGAAAGTTCCAGGATAGGCCAGAGCGTCCTGATTTCGTGAAATAGAGTGTAACTATTGGGGCGGTAATTGACAACTAACGGGATACATTTGTCACCCATCCTCTCCCTTGACACTGGGAGTGCCTGTGTGTGTTTAGTGTCTTGAAAAGAGCGCTGTGTACAATTTCATCTGGGTAATTCCTGTCTCCATCTTTTTTCGAAGTCTCTCTGTTTCGTACAGATGCGGAGGGCCTACAGGAGATGCCCACATGGGCCACCGGCTTTGCATGAGTAACGGTGGGTGTCTGTTTCTTTGGCAAAAAGGTCAGTAATAAGCATATTTCCGTCTCTTTTGGCGCGACAGACGGCCAAAGTCCACAGCATTGCAGACCACGGAAGGCGACTGGTTTCTGATGTGTTTGCAGGCCGAAATTAATGGAATATAATATTTGTACGGATCGACACACAACGTGAAAGTACATGCATTGAAACTGTGGGCGGAAACTAACAAAACAATGTGCGCGCGGGCGCGTGGCGGAAGCTCATTACCAACATATGTGTTGTAGATATATCTTGTACAACCATATATTCTCACATCCCCTCACTTTTAGGAGGAAATAAAGTAGCTAATGGAAGTTAAATTTGGGTGACCAGTTTTCTAATTGAAATGGTACAGGTATTTATGCGTATTTAGTTGCAAAATTAAAATGAAATAGTTTTTATTATCAATTTCCTATTGTATATTGATACTAGGGTATTATTATGACCCAACACAACATTAGTTTCGACTGGTCTGCTTTAATATAGTTTAAAGAGCTTATTGGAGATTAAATATACTGATTATGTAATATAGTAAGACAACTGCCTGTGTACATTTACATGTACTACGTGTTCGCACTTGTGTAGTTTCTCGGGTAAAAGGTTTGGTCAATTCACCGTTTGTTTCTACAATACTACTGCCTTGGTGCGTCCCTATTCCGTGGTTGACTGTTGAAGTTTCTCTTTCGAGTTCTGAATCTTCAACTGGCCAATCAGTGAGCGATGATTGGTGTTCACGGGATTTGCATAGGTGTTTTCTCTTACGTCGGCAGGTTACGCCTTGATCCGTTTGAACCTCGTATGATCTTGGCCCCACTTCTTTTTGTATAGTTCCCCTTTTCCATTCTCGATCTTTATTCCTAATGTTTACTGTCTCTAGAACAGAGAGAGGTGGTAAAGCATGTGCACCTGCATTACAGTAAAGTGCTTGAGAACATTTTTTACGCTTTGTAAGTTTTTGAACACTTCACTGTTTGATGGTTCAAGTAATGTACCACCTTTTGTTGGCAGAAGTGTTTTTGTTCGACGATTCATGGGGCTCTGTACTGGATCTGAGCACATTCCTTGTGTCGATGTGTTTCTTAAATCCAGAAGAGCTAGATATGGGTCAGACTGTAAGTGTTTTACTTTACACATAATGGATTTAGGTGTTTTGACTGATTGTTCTGCTTTGCTTTTTGCTTTGTGAATACAGTAGCGAAGAAGTATAGTGTTCAAACTCCCACTCTTTACTAAATTCAGACGCGAACTGTGGTTCATTGTCAGATATGCACCCATCATGGAATCTCATGTTTGGTAAATTGGGGTCGAAGTTGTTGGTCTAGCTGGGATCTTATGATTGATTAGTGTCTCTTTTAGTTGGCTTTGCTGAAAGATACAACGTGTTTCACACTAAAGTCTTTCATTTCTGCGTTCATTCCCGACCAATAGACTGAATCGCGTACGCGTCGAAGAGCTTCTAATCCAACATGATATGAATGCAGTCTGTTAATAAATTCATTTCGAAGTTTGATGGGAATCGCTGCACACTCTTCTTTGAAAATTATTCCATTTTGGATTGTCAATTGGTCACAGACATCAAAATATGGAGCAACTACTAGCGAAACTGATGATATTTCATTTGGACATCGCCGGAGATTAGTTTGACGTAATGTTAGAAGAACATTGTCGTCTGATGTGTGTTGCTGAATGTGTGGGGATCTATTTTTTGATATTTGTAAGTATCGAAGCATGTTGATTGCTTCACATCCAGTGTAATAAGTACTTTCTGATTGGTTTGGCAGATATGCTCTTCTTAGAATGTCTGTTAGTTCTAAACTTTTGTCAGGGCGATATGTTATAGTGATATAGTTTTGTAGCCTTAATCACATGCATTGAAAACGCTTGGGAGCACATAAGAGACTTCTGTACGCAATTAGATAGATAGATATATTTTATTTCACCAGTATATAGAAAATAAAACACAATTTACATATAATGTACAAATCACAATACAGAAATCAAACCAATAAGTTTCAGACCAACAAGTTACTTAAGGATACCGGCAGGGAGAGGCATAGCCAGATTGGCTGTCTTCCTGCCTTCCCCTAGGTGAGGGAGAAAGAGAGTAAGAGGTAGGTAGATAGGAACAGGTATGTAGAAGAATGTACAGAAAGAAAATAATGGAATATCTAGATTGAAAAGGGAAAAAATAAAATAAAGTTGTGATGCAACATCATGAAGTGCCAGTATTGTTTTTTTGAACGAATAGATCAACAATTGCATTTGCAAATGGTGCGAGTGGTGGGATGAACCTATTGGGCTCGCCCCTTCCGGTTCGGCCCATCCCGTAAGTTTCCAAAGCACGGAGCAGTCTGGTCGTGTATCAAATGCAAGGATCAGGCGGAACCCGATGGTGCCAGACAGGACGAGCATACCAGATAAACTTACATTGAAAATGAAAATTAGTAATCTATGTAAGTGAACCTTTTACAATATCATATTGGTGTTAGCTATTAGAGACTGTAGGGTTTGAATTATTTCCGATGGTTTGTGGTCAGGGGCTTTCCTTCCATATGTCTGCTGCTCAAATTTGTCCATATCGAACACTACAGCTAATATTCTTTTTCTATCTACACGTTGCACGTTTCAGTTTCCGAAAGATCTCTGCTGACGTACGCTATCAGCTGACCATTTTGACACCCAAGCTTTTATCTGGTGCATCACCCTGTAATGAAAGTTTTGCTTTAGGATCCTAGTACTAAAGCACTGGATGGGTGGTTGCAAGCTGTTTTATTTGTTCAATTGCTTTTTCGAGCGTCTCATTCCAATGCCATGCAATATCTTTTGTGTAAGTTTTCTAAGTTGTTCATATAGGTCACTCAATTTGAGCAAAAAAATTGCAAGATAAGTTACGAATCCAGTAAGTTTGCTGACTCCCGCAACATCAAGTGGGTTGTGCATTTCCGTCACTGCTTTTATTTTGTCGGGAACGGGTTTTAGGCCATTTGCTGGGACAACATGATTTAAATTTGACTTTGTCTTTATTCGGCGTGAGGTTCCGTTCATGACATCTTTCTTGTAATTGCACAAATTTCCCATCATCGCGGATTACCCCTTCTTTTGTTTCACCCTCTCGATATATAAATATATCATGATACATGCTTTTTATTGCAGGGAGGCCTTCTACTGTCTTGTCAGGTTTAATTTTGAGTCCGAATGGCATACGGAGCCACATGTACCTGCCATATGGCGTGTTAAATGTGGTTAGATGGGAGCCTTCTTCGTCTAATGTCAGTGACAGAAACCATCTTTGGCATGGACTGTACTGTGAATTTTAGCTTTGTGGAGATCTGGTGCAATGTCATCAATTGTTGGTAGCGAGAAGTGGCTTCTTAGTAACGCGCAGTACAGATCTATCAGATCGACGCTGATTCTAACTTTGTTATGTTTCACCAAGTTAGAAGACTTGACACCCATAGGGAAGTTGTTTCCACTGGAGCTATAATTTTCTTAGAAATTAGTCTGTTCAGTTCATTCCAAAGTATTTCTTTAATTGAAATGAGAACTTTCCTTGGAAGGTGTACTACAGGTTTAACATGTCGATCTACTTCCAGATGATATTTTCCCTCAAGGCATCCCAAACCTTCGAAAACATCATGATAATCGCTGAACATGTCTTCTGTAGTTAAGTACACTTGCAGTTTTATCAACCTGAACATTTAAAATGTTTTCAAATTTATATTTTATTAAGTTTATTTGCTGTGCTGCTCGGGACCCAATTATTGGTGTTCGAGTGTCATCATCGAAAACAATAAAATCTACGGCATATTTCTTGTTGTTTTAGGATTAACAAATTTAACTTTGCATGTACCCATTGAAGTAATCTTGGACCCATTATACAGTTAAAACTAGAAGTCCGGCCACGAACTGTGGCTTAATTGCGCGTAGGAATTGCGCGCAATTGCCATATCGAATGGCATCCAAAGCACGACAAGTTCTCCTGGTTACTCATAGCAAACACAGGCAATGTTTCTGCCAATGGACCTCCGAGTTACCCGGAGGTCCATTGGCTGAAACATTGCTTGTGCACAAGCCATATGTTCAGAATTTGATAGCTTTACTATGGTCATAACGCGTAGATTAACGCGCAGATCGACGTGCTATTTGTGCGCATTTCATGACAGGACTTCTAGTTTTAATTGTCAGTTGTTAATACTTGTGCAGTATGCACTATGTCATGCTTTGTTACAAGTGTTTTTGTTGTGATAACATTACCAGTTGCACTACTGTCAGTGTGAAATTTTACCCTCTTACCAATACTATCCATTGACGCAAAAACTTGTCAAGGACATGAAATGTCGTTTCGATTATACTAAGCCGAGTTAAACATTTATCTCAGTGAAGTAAAGTTATTGAATTTCAAAATATTCATCATCAGTGTTATTGCTGTCTACTAGAGCCTGCAGACTGTGCCTCGATTTATACTGACTGCTTGTGAAAATACCTTCAAACTGAATAAATTTTTGACATTTTGAATATTTATTTATATATGCTGGGTCTTTCTCTTTGGCGAGTTCATGAGATTTACCACAGTGTTTGCAAGTTTTATTTGCTGATGCTCGATCGAAATGATTGTTGCTTTGCAAGTGTTTTTGCGATTTTCTAAAGACAGAATCTGTTTTTATTAGCGGTTTAGCTTTAACTGTGTGAACAGCTGTAGCCGACGTTTCTAAACTTTTTATTCTTTCTTCTTATAGCTCTGTTGCTTTACATGGTGCGATACCTTTACCTAATATTAGGTCAACCTCCCGGAGAAGTCTTTCACGCTGACGTGGATCACGAATACCGCACACAATTTTATCGTGTATCAATGAGCCACGTAATTGAGATTTTTCCGCGTTTTCGCGGAAAAATATTGTCTTGACGTTGAATGGAGTAACAGCCGGGCGGAGCTTTTTGGTAAAGTTCAGCGAATAGAATGGGTCTGTTCAATCACATGGTGATTGGTGGTTTGTGACGGCTAAAGTGGGGGAGGGGGGCATGGGGGATATTCATTCTAGCCTGCGTCGCAACATAGTTCAGTCGTAAAAACCAATATAACCAAATTACATTTAAAAGTTACAAAATATTATTATTATATATTTTTTTTGTTTGTATTTGTGCACCAAGAACTTTTTCAAGTCACAGACACACATGATTCACAGAGGTAGGGGCAGTTTGCGTACATTTGGCAGTCATCACTTAAAATGTTGTTATTCTGATTTTCTGGGCCAACGCAGAGCTCTATGCAGATTGGCCGCTTTTTATGCTGATTTTCTACGCTTTCCAGAGTTTTTTCTTAAAACAGGAAAATATGTACAAAAAAAAAAATGAAAAAAAAGACAAGTTTTTTATCTCTGGTTTTGGTGTGTGAAAATAAAAGGTTAGGGAAATTTTCAAAAGGATTTTGTGTTATGTACAATTTTTTTGTAGATACACGTGACAATTGCCCAATTAATAAAAACATCTATGCTGCACAGCCGGCGAGTGTACAAAAACTATTGAGTTTTTTCTGTTGTTACGAAAGAAAGTATAGATTTCTCCGAAGTTGCACCAGCACCCAAGACCTTCACAACAGTAGTAAATGTGTCCAGTAATTCTCCCGGTTCTTGTTGTCTGCAGCTGAAGAGATATCTTTCTTCGGTTTCATTCTTTCTGGGATTGCAATGATTTTCAAACCAGTTAGTGACTAATTCAAGAGTTCAATATATTTTCTTCTGCCTCTTCAAATTTTAGAGTTTTGTACATTTCTCTGCCTGTTGATTCAACAGCACACGGGAACATTTTTCACTGAAATTTGATCATCTATATCCTCAAAGGCAAGGTCAATATATAAACTGAACTTCCCTTTCCATTTTCTCCATGATATGCTTAAGTTAGAAGAGACGAGTTCATAGACGCCAGTGCACGAAGTCGTCCACTCACCATACCTTTGCATTCCCCTGTACAACTGCAGACATTTCGAGCAGCGACATGTGGCAAATTCTGTTTCGCGACTCACGAGTTCGGCACTAATTTTTCAATTTTATCGAGCGAGTTTACATACAGTTTGTTGAATTACTCTGACACCATGGCTGGTGAGGTGATAGCAGGCAGGAATTACTGGAATATTGCATTTGCACAGATCGACACACACTGACAAAGTACATGCGTTTATTGTATCTGTGAGTGGAAACTAACAAAACAGTGCTCACGCATGTGCATGATATAATTACATGGCGAAAACCGCGAAACACAAAAGTTAATGCAGAGTCCACGGAAGTTAAATACCAACATGTGTGTTGTACATATCTTGTACGACCACATATTGCCACATCGACTATAGTCGACGGTTTACCAACTGCGTGTATCCATTTCCAAGTGCTATTAAGGAAACACGTACGTGTTCCAATGCACCGTACACTGTTTCCAGTCTACTCAAGAACAACTTGGTCGTTTCAAATAATTAGGTCATATTCGAGCTCTTGGGCCAGCAGTCTATTTCTGTAATGGTCTATTTGTTCACCCAGTTTTCATGCAGTTTGCGCGCAGGCGACAGTTAATACAATGCGATGTCCTTTTACTCAAAATGATGTATACATATTCTTTCGTGCTCGAGTTGTAGATATTCCAGTCACTAAATATTTAATTCATCTTCAAATCATCATGATATTAAACGAGTAGAGGAACAACGCAGAGTAATCATAAAACTACAGGTGTGGTGAGTTTTCATTCATGATGGTAATTGTGAGTAACCCTTTACCTAACGAATCGGCCACATCGTAATGTGCAAATTCAGCAGTTGACAAAATGTTATTTTTCAATAAATTTCAACAAGACCATATCGTGTGACCCCCTCATTGGAACGAGCTCGTTCCAATGAGGGGTCACATGATATGGTTTTGTTAAACTTTTTTAAAAATTAAAAAATGATATTTAAAATAATCAATTTTGATACCGTCCGCGTTGGATAAAGGGTAAATATTCGGTCAAAGCAAGTCTGAATTAAGAAACATTTCTTACGTTGCTTCAAAGAAAATGAATGCTTATAGAATTTTTTCACTTTCAATGGGATGAAATATTTCAGCTGGTCAGAAAGGCGAACCATAGGTTCGCTTTTTCAAACAGCTGAAATATTAAAACCGATTGAATCTAAACAGGACATGATTTCAAATGGGAAACCAGTGGATTTTATGATATATTTAATACAACGGGCGTCTTGGCAGATAATATTAATTTAGAAATAGCTGATTTTTTCAAATGTAATCCCTGCTTATCGAATAATCCAGTCATAAATGCCACAGTAAGAATATTATTAATATTAATCTTTGCTAATACTTTCATTTTGATGAAGTGGATTTGCTTTTTATTTACTTCTTAAATAACTTTAAAAGAACACAAATTACTGACAATAAGTACCATTTTAAGGAAAATTTGTCTAAATATTCTAAATACAAACTGGCCACCAATGTCACATAATCTTTATCGACCATATTTGTAAAGAAATTTTCCTCTAGTCAATAATACCTGAAAGTTTCAAAGAGATTCCAACAACGGTTGTGAAATTATAACAATTCAGTCCAATAACTATTTCGATGAAATTCCTGCAACATACTGCGAGCTGAGAATTCTGTTTCTCAGAATATTAAGCGCTGAAAGAAAAGTAACACAATGGTAAGAGTTTCAGCTGGAAATTTGATGGAGTGATGGGCCTCATTGCTGCTTTAGATAAAAGGCTAGTTAAGCTCAGTCTTTAGCTAAACACCAATATTTGAATGTAGGATAACCCACCACCAATATTTTATATATATTTAGTTAGTCAACCATTCAGTGCCTAAGGAAATGCCTATGTTTTACCTTGCGATTCGGAAGCAACTGGTTTGTCAATGGCAAGTGGAAAAATCTCTCTTTCTTCAAAGGCACCAGCAAATAAATCTGCGAGATGCATCTTCAGATACCTATGTAAGTATAGACATATATACGAATATAAAATTCCACAGCCAAAGCATTTAAAATAAAACTGCAGTCAATGTCACATTAACATACCGGTACAACACCATGTTACTTCGTGCTCAACAACATTTTAGGACGGTGACAAACTTTGTGTATATAATATAATCTGCGTTCCACAAGATGTTCACAAATTAAGTAACACAAATCACTGCGGAATGAAAAATAAATAAATAAATAAATAAATAAATAAATAAATAAATAAATAAATAAATAAATAAACAGGGTACACCATATTGACCCTTGTAGAATGATTTTGTTACTCTTATCTGTTGTGATGAGACTTTATTTCATAGAACAAACATAATAACCACCTGAACTTAGTCCAATGTGAGATGTGGAATACATAATCACTGAATTTAATTTTGACGCAACGATTTTATATTTTTTAAACGCCTGTTCTATAAAATCCCCATCTACAGCAACACTAAACCATGTAGAAAATGAAAATCCGTTCCGTACATATGTGCGGAACAGAATTCGCCGACGAGCTATTTTTTAATAGAAGCGAAATTTCACTGGAATGTTCCACAAACCGTGCACCACAGTTACAATTTGAATCGCAAATTTGGTTGGTCATAAAATGTTCTTTGTGTTGACAGTTGTCAAATGAAATGCTGAGTGTCCCTCTGGTAATTGTTTTTCTAGACGTGAAGACGTGCAATATACACAGCACGACTCGCATGTGAATGGGTTAATCGATATGGCACGAGTGCCAGCGCGGAAGGATAGGACGGGAGGCCACATGCATATCATTCCGCGATGGCATACCCATTCGCACGCGTGTCGTTTTGTGTATTTCAGGCAGCGCATTGGTCTTACTGTCAATAGTTAATGGTGCCTAATGTGGGGCTACACACGCTCAAAATGCATCAGACTACGTCCCTAGAACTCTGAATCTTGCAAACGTTTTTCGGGGGAGGCCTAGTCCAAAGTCCACCCTAAAATGAAAATAGGGGTAACGATCGGAAGGTCTTAGACAGGACTAGGCAGGCCCCCACCCCACAACGGCCTTCCAAATTACATGTTTGGCTACCCCCAAAAACTGGCTTGGGCACCCCTATTATAGAATTCTAACAACGCGCTTGGCTTAAAGACGCTGTTAATTAGCCATCAGTGACCCATCATGATATGAAAAACTCATGGAAACATAAAAATAAACCCAGCAGTCATTTATGATTAGGCAACTATTTCTTATCTTTTCCTGCTCTAAGCACTGGAAAATGTATGAATACTTCACATAAAAAGGTATACTGTTTAGATTCTAAAATAGCAAGTTTTAAAGTTTGGTTTTCATATAGGTGTTAACGCTTCACTCCCACATTTTCTTGGTATAATATATCGATGATGTTTCACAGTTTTTAAGAGATACATTGACATACTGACCACTGCTTTATTTTCTGTATGATGCTGTGGGTATCTTGTTTTATTCGCAGTTCTTTCTCCACCTCAGAATACGGGGACAAAGTATGAACATCAAATTCTAAAAATACTGGACCTGGAATGACAAGACAACATTTCGTTGCATGAGAACCACCAGGTTTTATCTCCCAGTGGAAGATAGAACATTATGATTCTCACACGACGATTTGTTTCTGAGCATGAATGGTGATTAAATAGTATAATATATTTCATATTTGATCAAAGAAAACAGCATGCCATAAATTGCGGCGTAATTCGCCTCACAGATTATAGGACAGAAGAAGTTATTGCAAAAGTGTCCCAACTTTCAAAACTAATTACAAATCCGATTGCTGATTAAATAAGCCTTTCAATAATCAATACACATATATGATGCAAACTTAGCCATTTAAAGACCTTTATATAGATGCGATCCGACACGAGGTGACCTTGGCTGCCGAAAGGGTCGATAAACCACATTAATAAAAAAAAAAAAAAAAAAAGTAAAACCACCAGATGCGTTCCGTTAACCTTTTACCTAACGTAACGGCAAAAACCGACCAGTGCTATTCTAAAAAAATCGCCAATTAGTTTTCATTATGTTTTCATTTTTTGTATCAAAAACATAGGTTATGACCCTCGTTGGAACGACCTTGTCGAACTCGTTCCAACGAGGGGGCATAACCTATGTTTTTGAGACAAAAAATGAAAAAATGAGTTATTCAAGAATTTTATTTTTTGCAAGTGTCGTCTGCTTTCCATGTTAGGTAAAGGGTTAAGAAAACCTGGAATATTGCAGAAACGCAATCAAAGTAGTTTCGGAAGAGGAACTCATTGAGCTCTTCTTCTATCGTCTGGTTTCCTGTAGATGAGACCTGGGGCCAACACTTTAAAACTTAAATAGACTACTGGCACATAGAACACATTGGAACTCACGTGTCTGTTGACGTTTTCTGTAGGGTTGAAACGGTTGGCTCATTTTCACAACCGACTAACCGAGAGCTATAACCGGTTAATATCCGGTTATCCGTAGCCATTATTTCACCGAATCTGGGATCAAAACTATAGGAATTTGAAAGCAGTATTCTCAGAAACTATTCCGTAGTGTGTATACAAACGAACGTTGTCGAGTACTCGACAACGTTCGTTTGTGTACATACTACGGAATAGTTTCTGTGGTTACTCAGTACTCACTGAAATTGCCGATCTTTAAAGAAGTCTTGAAGCCAAAGTCGATTATATCTCAATATACACAACGCGGCTTCCAGGTGTAATCTATCACAAAGGAGAAGCGGCAGATTTACTACGTTTTAACCGTGGAATATCGATCAATATCGATATTTCGGATAACCGGTTGACGTTTTGTTTTCAAATCGGTTAGGTAGGTAACCTTTTTCAAACCGGTTATCCGGTTAACCATTTCAGTACTAGTTTTCTGACCCTCGGTGGGTAAGACGTCCTAGGTATTGGCGGGACAATGTCAATAACAATGCTGCGATGCATGACTTAAACTATTCCTTTAGGTGCATGTGGAATATTATATGTGTTTCTGGACAGGGCCGGGGAGAGGAAATTCGGGCTTCGGGGTTAATTCTCTGAATGGCCCCCTTTCGAAAGTGTCGGGATACTGATGCAGATGCCAAAATTCTTGAAGTGAAGAATTCCTGAAGTGATAACACACAGGGTCTGGTGCTTATGTATATCGATAACAGTCTATTAACAGTCTATTAACCCATTACCCAACCTGATGGCCAAAACCGGTCAGCGCTATTCACCAAAATTGTTATTCGTTTTCATTTTTTGCCTCAAAACATAGCATATGACACCTCATTGAAACGAGTTTGGGTCATAAGCTATGGTTTTGACGCAAAAAGTGAACAAAATATAGATATATATATATATAGCCCTCACCCTCTTCTCGGCCCTGTTTCTGCTTCGTCCCCTGGGTGTTAACGACGTTGGGCGGGGATCAAAACATAAAATGACTTAAAATGGCGTTTAATAAATAAAATCCAAAACAGGTATCTTTTTATTTTTTGAGCTCATTGACTGGCCAACTTTTTTTTCAGCACTCTACCCTCCCTGTCAAGCCACGTATACGTATTTGTAAAAGTCTGATGTAAAAAAAAATTATTTCAACATTTTCCGGATCATAAATACTTCAAGTTCGCTTGATTCGAACTTAATGGAATAGAATTTTTTTTTAGTTTTCCGACCCTCGGAGGGAAAGACATCACAGCGTTGAGTAGTTCCAGACAATGTCAATGGAAATGCAGCAGTGCATGACTTCGGTTATCTCGTTAGGTGTATGTAAAATATTATAGGTGTATCCGTATCGATTCTGAGGGTTAGAGTGTCAAGGAAAGGGTGTCTATCAGCGATGCTTTTTACATCATATGTCCGATATTCGACTTCGGATTTCTTCTTTTTTTCCTCAACTGCTCTGTTTTCATGACCACGAGAACTATGATGTCTCTTCCCTTTCAGTTCTTGCAACGAAATTAAATTTTCATGATTTCCGACCCTCGGTAGGTAAGACACTCTAACGTTAGGTATTAGTGGGACAATGTCAATAACAATGCAGCGATGCATGACTTCCACTAAACCTTTAGGTGTAAAGTAAATGGAGAGTGTATTATCACTAAATCACCCGTAGAGTGGAGATTCCACCAAAGCAATAATTGCAAATTTGTTGCAAATCATAACAAGCACAAGCGAAGTTCCAACCAATGGACCTCCGGATTAAACCCGGAGATCCATTGGCTGGAACATCGCTTGTGTTTTTTGTCCATATGTACCGAATTTGAAAGGTATAATTTGGGTGATAACTCCACCCCAGGGGTGATTTATTTACAATCTACTCTCCACGTACTGTATGTGGAATGTTATGTGTTTCTGCATCGGTTCTAGGGTGGGCCCGCCCTATTGGGTTCTCCCAAAATTGATGCAGCCCAACACCTGTAGGTGCGTGAAATTTCGAGAAAATGACCAAAAGGGGAAATGGATCTGATTGCAAAGACTGCCGGTATATCGAAATGTCCTCTATGTGGACTGCCATGGCAGTCCACACAGAGGACATTTCGATGTACCAGCAGTCTAGCCTGCCATTGATCGATCAGATGAAAGGAAACAGCGTCCCTTCAATTTCGAAAATCAAAATTTTCTCCGATTGGGGCGAACCATAGTCTTACCAATGGGTCCTCCCCTTCAACCCCATGTAGAACCGTTTTGTCGAATGATCGATGAAGATGTTACAAAGTGCCATCGAAATGTCCACTATGTGGTCTACTATTGATCGCACACATACAAGGAGGTCGCATTCGTTCAGTTTGCAAAATCAAAATTTTGTCCTGGCCCCCCCCCCCCCTCTGCGCATTCGCCAGTAACTTTTCTTGGCCCAGTCCGCCCCTGTTCCAATGTTTAGAGCATGCTATGGGATCCATGGACATGTCTCCGCCTCTCGATTAACTTTATGAGTTTGTGCTAAATGAAAACTCCTGATGCCTTTAGTGATATATCCCAGCATTTAGCTCTTTACTTAACGTAATTGATAAAACCGGCCAGTTCTATTTACAGCAATGCATGTTCAGATATTATTTTGTCATTTTCGACCTTAACCTTTTATCTAACGTAACGACCAAAACCGGCCAGCGCTATTCACAAAAAATTGGCATTCAATTTTCATCATTTTTTTCATTTTTTGTCTCAAAAACATATTTTGTTCCAACGGGGGTCATAAGTTATGAATTTGACGCCAAAAATGAAATTAATTAGTTATTCAATAATTTTGTTTGCAAGTGTCGTCTGCTTTTCATGTTAGGTAAAGGGTTAAAAACATAGCTTATGCACCTTCATTGGAACAAGCCTATTGAACTCGTTCCAATGAGGGGGTCAAAATCTATGTTTTTAAGACAAAAATGATTTTTTTAGTTTTGTATGAAAACTTTTTGCAAGTGTCTTCTGCTGTTCAGGATGAGTAAAGGGCTTTCAAAAATTATAGAAATCATCATTATTTCATTGTTGCGTAAACAGAATAGCCAAGTTATGAGTGGAATTAGAATACAAATACAATAGTAATTGCTCCGAGTTTTTTCTTTCCTGCGAGGCTTTGACTAAACACTTTGATCCCTATCGCCGTCTTTTCTCCGCGCCATGGTCCCATCAAATGACAGTATTAAAATTGTGTTCCTTAACGTCCATACTGACGTCTCTAGTTTGTTGACCTGTCGCCTCATGGCTAAATGCACATGAATATCGGCTACTTGATGGCATTACCTTTAATGTTTGGTTTTTGTATAGGTAATTATTAAGAATCAGGAAGACAAAGAGACCTTGTCTTATGGATTCATGTTCAGGTGCCTAAAAAGTCTGGATCTAGATAAGGAATATTTTTATTTAATTCTGCTAAATCTTTGTGCGAGCGCAGAATTATTTGTTGGTCGTTTTTTGACCTGTTACCTACGCTCGTTAATATAGTGGTCGAAATCTATCTTTTGAAAGCAACACAATGAAACTAGTAAGTTAAAAACGAGAACTTCTTTTGCAAGGGTCGTCTGTTATTTGTGATGGGTAAAGAGTTCAACCATTGACTGCAGGCAGTCTTTTGACACCAATATTTTTACTTCTGTTTGAAGTGAGAGGCACTGTTGATGAACAACGATCAATCAACGAAGTGGACATCATCGATGTGGGGTTAACCCTTTACCTAACATGAAAAGCAGACGAGACTTGCAAAAAAAATTCTTGAATAACTAATTTTTTTTCATTTTTTGTCTCAAAAACATAGGTTATGACCCCTCGTTGGAACGAGCTCGACGAGCTCGTTCCAACGAGGGGTCATAACCTATGTTTTTGAGACAAAAAATGAAAATATTTTGAAAATTAATTGGCGATTTTTGAGAATAGCGCTGGCCGGTTTTGGCCGTTACGTTGGGTAAAGAGTTAACAAAAGTAAAACTTATTTTCTTTACCTGGTATTCCCGACTGAGCAATCTGAATTGCTCTACGAACAGCTGGAACAATATCTCTCACTTTTGACACAGTCATGCAATATTTACACACCGACTTGAAGACTTGCACGTGATCTATATCTTGTAAAAATCCTCTACCCTGTAAAAGCGCAATGTAGTGAAACCTTTTTATTTGAATAGCCATTTTAACCCTTTGGACACTGGTGGTATTTTCCATGTCAGTTCAATGTTAGCAATTGGGAGAGTCCATATTCATTATTTGGGGGTATAGCCATTAATATTTTCAACGTGCAGCCTCGGGGCTGGTCTACCCAACACTTTAACTTAGGAACCATCCTACTTCATGAAAGTATGATTTATAATGTTCCCTGGACGGAAAACCGACCATTAGGGCTCAAAGGGTTAAAAGTCAAATACTATTCAATGAACAGGAATATGCAATTGATAAGAGTTTGGTCGTTTTCCTCTATTCTGTTGATAAACTCATCATTTATTCCATTTTATCTTATTTGGCAGATTACAACGTACCCTGCGAAACAGATCTAATTGGGAAAATGCTCATTTTGTATGTACTGGGGTCAGATGTGCGTGTAAATAAAAATGGAGAATTCTGTGGTTGTCCAGAGGTAAGTTTGTATTGGTGGTATCGTAAAAGTTTGAGGTTTGGAAATATATTCAAGTAACATGGTTAGCCAGTTAAGGGACCTCTGCACTGCAAAAAATATAGGTTCTCTTTAGAACCAAAACTGGTTCTAATCTTGTCCCTGAGATGGAACCAGTTCTGTTTAAACAGTATTTATTTCAAATCAAATAAATTTATAAAGATTAACATTAAATATTAACAGAATTAATTAAACATAAATTGAGGGGGTTTTAGCCGCCAGTTTAGAGCTTATACGAGGTTGTCTCAAATCATTATTAAGCAAAGGAGATATGAACAGTTGGCATATCGAACCAGTTTTGGTTCTTTCAGAACCAAAACTGGTTCGATGTGCCAATTGTTCATATCTCCTTTGTTTCAAAATGTTTGGCGACTGCGTTGAATAAGCTCCAAGCTTACTGCTGAATCTACTTCAGTTCATGTAATATTCTGTTAAAATTGAATGCTAATCTTGGTAAATTTATTTGATTTGAAATAAATACTGTTTAAACAGAACTGGTTCCATCTCAGGGACAAGATTAGAACCAGTTTTGGTTCTAAAGAGAACCTATATTTTTTGGAGTGTACTGTAGAGTGAAAAATAGCGTTATACACTTGGAGCATGGGTTTACGAGGAACTAAAAACATAACTCCCGCATTGTTATCTTTTTCACCAAACAAATTGACTAAATATGCCCAACAATCAGAATATAAAAACTGCGAAACAACTTCATCAAGTCTGTTACAGCTCACAAGTTAAAAATTAGGGTAACCTGCGAAATGTGAACTGGTATTTTCACTTTCCCGCAGTTAACCGTTTTTAAAAAAAATTTCATTGAGCTCGCTCCAATGAGGGGTCATAAGCTATGTTTTTTGACGCTAGAAATGAAAAAATAGATATTCAATAATTTTGTTTGCAAGTGTCTTCTGCTCTTCATGTTAAGTAAATGGTTGACAGATTGAAAATCTCCACCGGGCACCCCCATTTCTTCTTTAGGTGAATGGCAACTATTATTGCAATACGACGGTCAATTTATCTTGCTGATTCTCGCTCGGGGATCGGTGTGTGTGTGTGGGGGGGGGGGGGGGGGGTACTACCTCCCCTGGCCATGATGACAAAAGTCAGGGTCGGTCCGTAACAGTTAAACTGTATCGATGACGACGACAAGGGCTTCTGTAAAGCTCCCAGGCCACCAATATAACTCCGCGATGAATCCGACGCTGTTATGAGTCGTCTGGTTACCCACTTTTCTTGCAGTTTGCGCACAAACTTTGATTTTTTGTAGTGCCTTTTTATTCAGAAGGATATACAAAAATTATGCCGTGCTTCAGTTATAGATATTCCAATCAATAAAAATATATTTTGCCTTGAAAGCATCAAGGCATTGAGATAAATAGTGGAACTACCCGGCGCATTTATAAAACTACGATCGCGGTAAGTGTTAGTTAGTCTTTATTTATAAGTATCTAGTTAACAAACATGTCTAACAGAATTGTAATGTCACTAAAGATTTGATTAAATCAATTCTCAATCAGGAAACGTTTCTTGCATTGATTCAAGGGAAATGAGTGCTTATGATTCCCATTAGATTCAATCGGATTTCTCTTCGTAGGAAAGGCAAACTGCAGGTTCTGTTGTCCAGACGAGTGAATCTAAACATATATTTAAAGGCTTGACTTTCAGAATTTGACTGGTGGCTTGAAAGTGTAAGATTGTGTCTATGAATCACAGGCGCGCTGGGGAGCTGTGGTCTTTTTCAACCACTTCGACACGACACTCTATGATCTTATATTGGTTAACCCTTTACCCAACGTAACATCCAAAACCGACCAGCGCTATTCTCAAAAATCGCCAATTAATTTTCATTATTTGTCTTAAAACGTAGGTTATGACCCCTCGTTGGAACGAGCTCGTCGAGCTCGTTCCAACGAGGGGTCATAAGCTATGTTTTTGAGACAAAAAATGAAAAAAATGAGTTATTCAAGAATTTTTTTTTTGCAAGTGTCGTCTGCCTTTCATGTTAGGTAAAGGGTTAACGTGACCGTTCAACGTAGTGGGGGAAGGAAGGCTCAGTCCAGATTTTGTTGAATACTGGTGTTCAGGCAAATATAGTCTTCCACTTATTTATGAGTTATTTATGCCATCCTGAGCAAGTATAGTCTGTCTCCGGTCATCGACTGACATTTTGTGTTATGAGAATTAATTAACGAGTGATACGATGCTAACTGAGTTCTACCATGCTTTGCCGAGACCATAACGGTTTTGGGTTGAAAAAATAAATATAAAAATTGAGAAAAGATGTCAAGTTTAGAGTTGTTGTCAATCTCCCCTAGCTCCTCATTTACGTCACGGGGGACGGAGTGGGAGAAAATGGTAAAAAGTACATTGTGGTTTGGTTTGGATTGCCTAAAATGTGCAAAAACAAAAAGAGAAATTCCTCTGTTATGTGTGCTTGTACGTTATTACAATAATTCGTGTTGGTGAAGGAGACCGGAATTCGTGTTGAGGAGATTGTACCAGGAAGGAACAGCCTCCAGTGCTACTACCAATTTGCATCCTAGTAACAGTGAGGAGAATTCTGCTAAATTCGGAGCCCATCTGTTCAATAACTGATCTCACTCTGGTAAACATATGTATGTGTGTTTTATCTTGTCGGTCTTCGAGTGAGTGAGGATAGTGACAGGTGGTGAGTGTTCCGCACCCTGGGGTTACTTCCGACTGACACTCCGGAGGTAGTTACTAGACTATCCTGATAAACTATGCGGCCCAACGCGCCCTCGCTGGCCTATCTATATAGGTTGTTTTGCTTGTGTGATTGCGTTGTCTTTTTTCCCTATTTCCAGACACAATTGCGCGATGTTCATTCAATTCTTTGATTAGCTGGCTGCTTTGAAGTCGTTTCAGTGTTCTTTTTTTCTGCGATGTTCATTGGTGGGTCAAGAGGAAAAGGGTGGCGCGGGAACTTTTTCATGCGCATCCATACCACGTGAGACGGTATTATCCCCATACCACGTGAGACGGTATTATCCCAGATAACAGGTGGACATTCACTACCCGGAGTAATGGTTGTCCGTGTGTTATTGCGGATAAAACCCTGCCACACCGTATGCATAAAGCTATAGCTCCCGCGTGGGTTTTCTTCAGTATGCGTCGTATAAAATGGCTTCTCTTTTCCCAAATTTGAATGAGTCTATACAATACTGCGGTAATATTTTGACCAGAAAACATTGTAGCCATATGCACAGACGGTCCAGAGGGTCACACTGACTTTCCACTTACAGGTCTTCCCAGCTTCAGTCCCTAACTATTTTAAAGAAGTGAAGTGGTTTAGTGACTTGGGTGGCTGCTTCTTGTATACGATTCGTTAGTAGTAAGGTACAATCTACGGTGACCCCGCGCTATTTTGCTTCATTGCGCACGTTTACGACTTGAGTTCGCTTTCGGGTTGTTCCTTTTTATTGGTTATTGTTTTGTTGACGCTGAAGTTGACACGCAACTTAGGACACCACATTTCAAGGTCGTGAGGGCATCTTTTTACGATCACGGTCAAAGTGCTTGATGTCCAGAACACCTGTGAGTAAATGAGAAACATCAACGTGATTTTTCTCTGCTGGATTTTTGCCATTAGGATAGATGATGAATAAAAATGAATTAAGGAATGAGCTCTCAGGGCACCACCATAAAGACTGAATTCTTCAGAGGTTTCGCAGTTTACTCTGATCTTAATTTTACGGTCTGCAAAGAAGGAGGACAGGATTCTTATAATTTTAGTGGGTAGTCCCATTTTAACGTCGGTCGTTGATAATAAGTTGTGATATAGTACACTATTTGAAAGAGATCTATAGACTTTTTCGTATTTTGTATTCGACAATGTATAACAACACACCATCTTTAAGGCGCACTGACAGTCCCAAAAATGGACTCATATGTGATTGGTAGGCGGCGAAATATATGCTCGTACCAGGGCTCCGACGGAATTCTCTAAGCGCCGGCTGCGACTCTAATTAATAATACATTTTCTTTCACAGAAACATTGTCCCCAGTCACCCGACACAAAATATTTGCAGCGGTCGCTCTGCTACACAACGCATAGCTTTTAACTACGTAATTGAAATCATCATTGGAAGCTTCTTTTGTTTCTCGGTCCATTCAGACACCACTATTTGGGTTTTTGATCATGCAATAAACGTTATATTGGTCGCCTATGGGAAAATATTCAGTTCCGTGATACCTCCACTTGTCCTCCAGAAGACTATTATAATCCCTGATGGGTACGGGTGTGGGATGGGAAAATCTCACCCGAGGGCAAGATATTTGGGCCAGACACGAGGCTTGCCGAGTGTCTGGACCAAATATCTTGTCCCGAGGGTGAGATTTTCCCATCCCACACCCGTACCCATCAGGGATTATTTTTCTCCCCCACCATACAGCGGTTACGTTAGCCAGAGGTAATCGGCGGTCACGTGCTGATATAATCAACTCATTTGGTATTCGTTGTTTTGAAAAACTAAGGACACCATCGGAAAGAGCATGCAAAAGTTATGTATATACCAAAGGTATATACCACGAAATAAATTAGGAACGGTGGCATCTTGGAGTTTAAAGAGTTTTAGAGCATCAAACATTGATCACACGGCATTCTGATGACGTCAATATGAATTAGTTGGTAGCAAGAAACTGATACGATATGCATAACGTCATAATAACGTTAATATGAACTTTGGTAAAACCAAGAAGCGCGCGCAACTCAGTGTTTTTCAAATTATAATGACATAAACTTAACAAAATTTAAAACAGTGTTTAAGGAGTCGTCCAACAAAACATTTTGCGTTGTGAACTAATGCATTGATCTATCTGTTTTCATTTGCAATGCATTCTGGGTCCATATACCGAATTTGGTCAAAATCGGCCCAGTAGTTAGCCCGTTGCTAAGTGGGCGCTCTGGTTGCTATGGAAGTCACGTGACGTCATCATTGATTTATCTGTTTTCATTTGCTATGCATTCTGGATCCGTATACCGAATTTGGTCTAAATCGGCCCAGTAGTTAGCCGGTTGCTAAGGACGCGCTCTGGTTGCTAGGGAAGTCACGTGACGTCAACATTGATATGTCTGTTTTTATTTGCAATGCATTTTGGGTCCGTATACCGAATTTGGTCAAAATCGGACCAGTAGTTAGCCCGTTGCTGCGGGGGCGCTCTGGTTGCTAGGGGTGTCACGCGACAACACCATTGACCTGTCTGTTTTGTTTGCAATGCATTTTGGGTCCGTATACCGAATTTGGTCAAAATCGGCCCAGTAGTTAGTCCGTTGCTAAGGGGGCGCTCTGGTTGCTAGGGAAGTCAGTGACGTCATCATTGATCTATCTGTTTTCATTTGCAATGCATTCTGGGTCCGTATACCGAATTTGGTCCAAATCGGTCCAGTAGTTAGGCCGTTGCTAAGGGCGCCCTCTGGTTGCTAGGGAAGTCACGAGACGTCAACATTGATATGTCTGTTTTTATTTGCAATGCATTTTGGGTTCGTATACCGAATTTGGTCAAAATCGGACCAGTAGTTAGTCCGTTGCTAAGGCGGCGCTCTGGTTGCTAGGGAAGTCACGTGACGTCATCATTGATCTATCTGTTTTCATTTGCAATGCATTCTGGATCCGTATATTGAATTTGGTCCAAAACGGCCCAGTAGTTAGCCGGTTGCTAAGGACGCGCTCTGGTTACTAGGGAAGTCACGAGACGTCAACATTGATATGTCTGTTTTTATTTGCAATGCATTTTGGGTTCGTATACCGAATTTGGTCAAAATCGGACCAGCAGTTAGCCGGTTGCTAGGGGGCGATGTGGTTGCTAGGGAAGTCATGCGACGACACCATTGACCTGTCTGTTTTCGGTTCACTTTGTTCCAATAACACGCAGTGTTGGTTTGAAGTGAACAGCGTTTTGCAAATGCAAAACAGATAAATCACGTGACAGAATACTCCGCAGAATCGAACAACAGCGGGATCCCAACAGCCAGCCAGCAGACGATGAAATCCAATGTGCATATATGGGAACATTTAGCTCTTTTCGACAATTTCTGTCATTTAGTCAGCAAAGCAAACGACAGTTGATTTTGTTTGGATAAACTTTAATTTTGAAAAGCATGTTCAATAAATTATTCGCAGTCTGCATGGAATGATCTAAGGAGAAATCTCGCATTACACCGTTCGCTTTTTAGGGGGCGTCATTCGATTTGTTCGCTTCTGAAAACGAGAGCTGGGGTTCCCCATGTTTTTACTTCCGGTTTCCGGTTTAGATTGGATGGCATAGCATTCCTTGGTTTTTCCAATTTCACGTTCACGTTGTCTATTAGGCTTGCTTCAAAGCAGCCCTTCGGGCTGCTTTTGCACGCGCTATAAATGTATAACGTCACGTGGGTGGGGTGGGATACATCTGTCTCTCCCTGCTATCTCACCCTGGACAGACGTATGTTACACATGCAGTGGGGGGAGAAATTTAGATTCACGAGTATCGTCCAGCAAATTACCTTGGGGCCGAGGCAAAACATTGTTCCCGAACCTGCCTATCGATCTAGTTTCATAAAATGAATACGTATCAATAGAAATGGGTCTTTTGGGAAAATGGAAGAGATATGTTTCAAAATACCGGTATTATTTTTGAGCATATACAGAATGGATTGGCTTAACCCACCTGTGCATGTGGGCTCGTGTGAGGAATATCGATGTTTAAAAATTTATTCTATTGTAACATCATGCTGAACATCATATCGAAGTTCCTGATGGCAACTGTGCATTGCCATAAGTTATACTCAAACCGTAGCAGAACACTGGACGACGTATCTGAATGAAACGTGTGATGATAGATAATCGGTTTTGATCCAGGTTTATTTTCTTAATTTGGTAATTACGCAACGTTAATGAACACCCTAACTTTATATCTTTCAAACAATTTCAAATTCTAGGTTTGGGAAGTTGTGAATATAAAGAAGCTGAGTAATAGAGAGGGAGAGATGGTCCAAGCCCCTACTATTACACACTACGAAACAATACACAATAAGACCTAGGCCACGCTAGTGATCAATACATAAGATTACTACAACCTGCGGCGTCTCGTTTGATCAACTCGACGAAATACAACAACACAGATCAATTGACGGTTGTGGTAACTTGTTTATTATATAACAATTACTATTTAAACAGATCACAACGCCTGAAAAATCAAATACAACAAGAATTATATTAGCCAAATAACCATTAACAGTGTATGGAATTGGGAAATTCCAAACGCGTAGTTATATCGAACGTTCGTGTCGAACAGGAAACTTAAACGTCAAAACAATGGAGGCAAGACTTGAATTTCAATCGGAATCGCTTTCGATAACACAGATTCTCCTCGCTTTGTTGGATTCGCATCTTCACAAATAGTTGTTAATTGTTATTTTGCAATTGTTCAGCACGGCATTTTCAAATAGACCTCGACTGAAATGTCTGTCAACGGAGTTTAATGAGGAGACACTCGTGTTTATGTTCTGTGCTTATGTTCTATATTTATTCATAGGTCACTTGTAGAAATAGTCCGTTCACGCGCGCCTGGTTTGGGACAGGCAGAATAACGATCTGGAAGACTTGACACTCTTGTTTTCCGGAGAGCTGGATTTGATGGGAAAACTACAGTGGTATTGAGGAGCTATTTCTGGTAGTCATATAATGAAGTCAAATATTCTATACCTTAATTACAGCTGTAGTGATCAGTAACAATGGTGATTCGGCCTGTTGGGCGTTTGTAACTGCTACAACTGTGCTTGTAACACCTGAAATGGAAACAAAAATACAGTTTAGATATTTTTTTTAACTTAGAGATTTTAGTCATACACCGATGTTTTCAATTCCATAGCCTGAATATTTTATTACACGCCTGTTCTATGATCCCCATCTTCAGTACCACTGAACCGTGCGGAAAATGAAAATCTGTTCCGCACACGTGTGCGGAATGGAAATCGTTGACGGACTATTTTTAAATAGAATAGAAATTCCACTGGAGCTTTCTACAAATAGTGCAACGCAATTACAATTTGAATCGCTTGCGATAGATGAAAATCGTCCCTTGAGTTCCAACGTGTTCTATGTGCCAGTGGGCACATAGAACACATTGGAACTCAGGGGACGAAACAGTAACACGGGTTGCCCTCTAGCAATTTGGTTGGCGATAAAATGTGTTGTTTCTGTTGTTAGTTGTCAAATGAATTGCTGAGTGTTCCTCTGATAATTGTTTTATAGACGTGAAGGAGTGTAATAAACACAGAACGACACATGCGCGTGAATGGGTTAATCGATATGGCACTTGTGCCATCGCGGAAGGATAAAACTCGAAGCCTGTGACCCCACGTTTTATCCTTCCGCGCTGGCACTCGTGCCATATCGATTAACCCATTCACACGCGTGTGTCGTTCTGTGTATGTGGGTCTGGAGAAATTTCCACTCATATTTTTTTCCGGAAATTAGTGTTGGACAGTTTTACTCGCAAGGTGATCCGTTCACGCCAAAATATAAAAAGTTGTCAATTGGAGTCAAGTTTCACCCAAACTGTCTGAATTAAGCGGAGACATTCGTCTTACTACGGGGTTGACAGACATAAAATTATCGACGGACAATTAGTGACACAAAGCGTCGCCATGTAACGTAAATTGAAGGAGCTTTGATGGGATGATGACTGGTGATATTGGTGACGGGCTTGCTTAGATTCACGGTGGATTTCGCGAATGAAGCATCCTGATTGTCCCACCCTCTCCTATTCTTTGTCCAGACTTTCTTTGAGTTTTTTGGGGGGATTCCACAGCAGCTTCCACTCTAACAACTGGGGTGCTGACAGAGGTATCAAGCCAAGATTCCTGATCCAGAGGGATTTCCAATGAGGGTTCACATGATATGGTTTTGTTGAAGTTTTTGAAAAATTCTGGAAAACAATAATTAAATTAATAAAATTTGATACCCAGTGCGAACGTAAAGGGTTAAAGCTTCTCCAAACATAAATATATAGTAATGATGCTTACATGGTCCATCATCCATAAAAGCAACACCCACTGATCTAGAGAGCCTGGCTACTGCATCTGCTGCGAAAACTGCTGTCGTCTGCAACATTCAAATAACAAACATTGATATATTGCTAATTTTTAAAAAAAAAAAATTTCAAAACGCAACCTTTTTTTGGTAAAATTCAAATTTTGCAATTTATGGTCTGAAAGTCACAAGGTTTTGTTCTTTGACAATGTTAGTGGAATACAAATGCAGATATTACATTTTTTGTAAATTAAATAAGATACGTTCTGAAAGCAGAGGACAACCTTTAATACCTGGCCTATTGATTCAGGAAATAATTTTAAAATCACTTGAACTCTTCTGTTGCAGTACGTTTGTGAAGGCAGTTTCACAACAACAACAAAATTTTAAGGGTAATTAACTTTAACCCTTTACCCAAAGCAGAGGATTTCAAAATTTATTATTTTAAATATTATTTTTTTAAATTTTTTCAAAAAGTTTCAACAAAATCGTATCATGTGACCCGTCTTTGAAACGAGCTCGTTACAAAGAGGGGTCACATGGTATGGTTTTGTTGAAATTTTTCGAAAAATAATTTTTTCAGCTGCTGAATTTGCATATTACGCGGGTGGATGTGTGCGATTCGTTGGGTAAAGGGTTAACCAAAGTGCACGGTAGAATTGTGGTCTGAAATCATGTGTTTGTATTAAAAGAATGTATCGGTTTTGAGATGATATTTTTATTTCTCGGGACATAGCCCGGGAATTTGAGAACAACGCTTGATATTTAGTTAGAACATGGGAGACTGAAACAATTGTGTATTTACACATAATCCGGGACACCAAAGAATTGGATTTTTCCCAGGGTCATTGGTGTGGGACTATGTGACGTGGTACCTTGTTGAGTTGGCATTTTCAACAAGGCGAATATTCTGGAAAATTGTTAATACCCTTTCGGATAGATTCGACTCGTTTAGGAAAGATTTTCTATTTCCCCTTGTGTTTCAAGTTTGTTTTGTGGAACTCACTTTCATCATGGTGAGTGTTCTCTACTCGGCCTACTTGAAAATATAACGTTGTCGGAATACCGACATTCTTTATTGTAATGGAAAATACGAGGCGCCTGAAATCCGTTGAGATACTTCAAGCAGCTCACTTGACAATTCCAGCTTCCAAGAGCAAACTATCCAGGAGAAGTTACGATTTTAAACATGCACACATATTTTTCCTTGAGAAATTATATTCCAGCCATGTTTTCGACGGTGTGCAATGGTCTAGCGGTTTTAGTGTTGAACTCCTGATTGCTAGGCGAAGTTGCTAATGGTTAGGCTTCCGAAAGGGATCACCAACCAACATTCTAAATTGCTCTGAAACATGGCGCCCTTTAAGACTATATCCAGGTAACACAATAGAGAACTGTTCTTCAAGTTGAATGATGCCGAAAAACAAACCAAACCACTTTCAACACTTGTTTTGATATAAAAAAATGTCCACGAAACATTGGTGGGAATCCCAAAAGAAGGTTGTAGTGCATTTTTATAACTTTGGAGAACTCTAGAATATATCTATGTTCGCATGTCGCTCCCTTTTTACCCCAATGATCGGTCGATGAGGGCACGGAATTAATTGTAAGTCTTATGTAAAACACGTCTTTACGCACAAGAAGACTGGAAACATATCTATTAGATAGTGCTATTCCGCCCATTTCCTGGCCTGTAATGTCGCGAAGATGACCGACTGGGGTTTTTAAGCATGTTTTATAAATCGTAAACTTGATTTGTCTCGACTGTTAATGGAGGAAGGCAGACGGAGAAGAAAGTTGGTATTGAGAGGCATAGATTTTACAGGGCATCCCTGTATCTCTTCTCTGCCTGAGAGCAAACGTCAGTAATCTCAATAGCAATGTCCGGAACGGGGACAAAGGACGAAATATTGGGGGATGAAAAATTCAGGGCTGTGAGAAGAAATCTTAACCCTTTACCTAACGAATCGCCCGCATCCTCCCGCGTAATATGCAAAATGAGCAGTTGAAAAAATTGAATTTTTCGAAATATTTCGACAATACCATATCATGTGACTCCCCATTGGAACGAGCTCATTGAGCTCTTTCCAATGAGGGGTAACATGATATGGTCTTGTTAAATTTTTTGAAAAATTTAAAAAAATTATATTTAAAATAATAAATCTTGAAATCGTCTGCGTTGGGTAAAGGGTTAATGTGGAGAGGGAAGGGCGCGAGTTGAAAAAATAGCATTTACTGAGTTTTCGAGATTATGTCAAAAGTCAGGTAAGATGATTACATAAAAACACAACCCTTCCCATTGAAGTTACATTCAGAGCCTGGTGGTTAAGGTCCAGAGAAATGGACGGGTTTGTGGGTGGTTGTGAAGATGCGATTTGATTCTGTAAGCAGTAGAGGTCTCCCCTGAACTGAGTTTGCGATTCCTATTACGGGCACTTTTAACATCGGGAAACGATCTTCGTCCCGTTTGATACATTTTTAAATAATATATTCTCTGAAATGCGAGTGAATTACATATTTTGGTGTTATTCTGGGGCGGATTGCCAGGATTTTATAATAGGGAGTGTGCCCTAGTCAGTTTTTTTGGAGGGGAGGGGGCAAAGGTGATATTTGAAAGGCCGTTGTGCCCCCCCCCCCCCCCCAGTCCTAACTAGGACGATCCTGTCGTTGTCCCCTCCTCCCACTTACCCGAAGGGAAGTGAGAAGTGGGGTAGCGACCAAAGGGTCCCAGTTAGGACTATCCTTCACCCCTGAGAAGATTTTGCAAAATGTAGTGCTCTGGGAGCGAATCTGAGACATTTGTAGCGGATGCAGTCCCTATATTGGATACCCTTTTGGGGTTCTATGTTGTGTGAAAGTTGCATTAGGCCAATATTTTTTTTGAGGGGTGGGGGGCAGCGAAAATTTTAGGGTGGAGGCAAGACCCCTCGCTCCCGTAGCTACGCCACTGGCTAATCGTCTGTGGACAGAGACCAACTGTGCTGATAAATAGTAAGTCGGAATGGGCAGGAACCAAATTTGGCATCTGCTATTCGCCCTTTCTGATGATTGTTTTGAAAACGTGCTCTAAAAAATTGTTTAGTGTGTCGTAGTGGATTATCGCCCTCGTGAAAAAAATACTATGAATAAGAATTGTCATCAGATCTCGTTAATTGTTTTGTGATCTTGAATTTCTCATCTCATCGCGACATGGTTGCTTCATGACACCCATGACTTGATTTTATGATAAAGAGAAGAAAATGTTTATGGGAAATTGAGGAAAATTCTTAGCATGTAGGTGTTATAATAAAACTGAGACGAGACTAAACTTTGAAAATGATTGGTGGCGGCATTTTCGACGAATGTTTAGAGTAAGCATGTGACGATGCAAAACAAAAAACAAAAAAAAAACATTGGTTGCGATGCCCAGTGTAGCTCACTTAATTGTTTCTATCTTAATTGATAACCCTGTTAATTAAATTTATCCCACCTCTGACAAATATGTTGATATATCCTCGAATTTTACTGGCTAAGAAAATCACGTGCTCACCAGTGGTAAATCCATACACGGTGGGTGTAACTTCAATACACAATGACCTGGAGTTATCTTTCTCGGGTGAGTAGCCGCCATTAATATTTTGATGCACTTCCACTAGCTTCGAATTTTCAAAATTTGAATTAACACAAAATAAGATAATTTAAGTACCAAAAATATTTTCAAGGCACCGTATTTATTAATTTAAAACATTAAATATTTGAACAATGGACAGAAATATTATTTGTTTTTACAATTCTATCGATTTTTTATGCTGAAGCGAACATTTTCTTGACAGTTTACTCAACAGATTAAAAGGGATTTTATGAAAGTTTAAAAGTGTTATGTTAACCCCTTTAAGTTAGATACTGTTATTTATGGAATACGTTCTGCCATATTGTAAATTGTTAGTCTTTGTACAGGAACGGAGGGGCTTCTAAGTGGTAAGCACTTGTCCTCCAATCCTGATTTGCATTGTCAAATGGCAAATAAAATATGTTTAATCTAATCTAATCTTTACGTTGGTAACTAGAGTTAACATATGTAAAAGTATGTAAAATTGAAGGTCATCGGTAGGATAAATTCGTAACATAATCAAAGTGACCGGGTATGGGATGGTACTAGTCTGTAGGTTTTATATCAGACTCGGCTCGGCTTTGCCTCACCCGGTATAAAACCGACAGCCCAGGTACCCCCCCCCCCCCGTACCCCTTCACTTGCTGACAATGTAACTAATAATAGTTTTCGAGCACAAAACCATTTACCATACCTTCAGTACACATTTGACCCACCAATTGCATATAGGTTATAGAGTAAACTCAAGTTAAGTGAATAAAAATCTCGCAATACTGATCTAGATAAGTTTCTACCCTGACCATCACCGAATTCTCCTTATTTAAAGACTTATTGGGATCAGTACATCCAATACACGCACTAATTCCATTATCAATCTGAGTATTGATAGGATCAGGCACTTGTTATTTTGACAGCATATTACATGTTCAAGAGATAGTATTGGGAACATCATTGCATCTTGTATGGGATTGGAGTTAGTGTTCAGTCGATTACCAAAATGGCCGCTCACCAATAATTACCGGTTATTTGAGCTCACAATCAGCCGATTCCGATTCCGATTGTAATCCCGTGCACTACTAGACAAGTCGAGGCTCGCAAAGAACTACATAAAATTGAGTATATTTTGCAGCGTTTACAGTTCGTTCACCACTAGATAAGCCGAGACTCGAAAGAGCATGTTAAATTGAACATATTTCACAGTGTTAACCTCCGTTGACTCATATCCAGTAAAATTACAAGTGGGGCACACTTGGACGGTACGTATACCACCCAAGTGGACGCAACTGGTAATTTTTGCTGCGACCTGAGTCAATGGAGGACAACCTTCACTTTTCCGGTATGAACTAGTGATTGCCGCAAGTACGCTCAGTTTTACATGTCATTTAACTTATCTATCCCGTAAAGGGGTGTCTAGAGAGATTAAGAATACACATTGTGGTGGTTTTTCAACTTTATTGAATGGTATCATTGACATCATTTTACCGTAACGATTGCAGAAGATAATAAAATGCGGTTTATGAATCATCACAAAATTCTTGGCAACAATCGGTTGAACCGATTTTCCAAGACTGAGCCATTACCGTTGTCATCCGATTGCACACAATCGGCCGATTATGGTGACCGGTTCCGATCATCCGTTGAACACTAATTGGAGTACCCATAAAAGCTATTTTGCCGCCATTCTCAAATTTCTGTTTCAACAGGGAAATGAGGGAAGGCAGTCACCCAAGTTATTTTTGTGGAAAAAAGGGAGGGGGAAAGGTGAGTGTTGGTGTTGGATGAGTTTTTGATCTTACTGAAAAATAGAGAGAAATAGCAAAGAAAACAACCCTTTATTATCATATACTGTAGACCTTGCAAAAGTTGGCTCTTCGAACTTTTTAAATTTTTAATTTTTTTTTTATTTATTAGGGTTTAACGGCACATTAACAGCCAGGGTCATATCATGTCGGTGACAGTTTGGCGGGTGGGGGATGCCGGAGTACCCGGAGAGAACCACCGAGGAACGATGAGCAGCTGTCAGCTCTCCAACATCGTAACTCTGAACTCTGCACCGCGGCACAGAGTTAGATTGGTTGAAGACATGCGCACCTTCGACTTGCAGTACGCCTTAGTATAGTACACAGCGTCATCGTGCCCCCATGTTGGCAATCGGGGTTAAGTGCCTTGCTCAAGGACACAACGCGGGAGCGCGAATCAGTCGCTCAAATGGTCACCCATCCAACTACTAACCGCGCTCGACGTTGCTTGACTTCAGAGATCTGACGAGAACCGGTTACCGCGACGCCACCGCGCCCCCTCTTCGAACTGTTTTTTTCAATAATAATGACTCAAACTGCAGTTACTGTACAAATGGTTGAAGTCGCTTTTGGATTTTAACTGTCCTTTTATGAACTAACCCCCTAAAACCTGAAGCAGAGAAAGATCCACGGACAAGAAAAAAAAGGAAGTTTGTCCTTAGTCTGAAGAAAATTCCTTATTATTTATTCATTTTTTCTGTTACCATCAGCCAGTGTTCCCAACTTGTAATATCTGAAGAATACATTTCTCTTACCAACCTCGTGTCGTGTTCTGACGACCTGGATCCCAATGTTCTCACATGCCGTTGGTATTGTTATTTCGGTGGAAAATAGAGTGAAAACTGTTTTTATGCCATGTGCCTTAGTAAAATTAAAAAGAAAAAGAGACATAAGTATCAAAATTAGACTGTGTTTCCTGTGCATTGGTAATTTCTGACAGGGTATCTGCAGTGCGTGGGGAGTGGATTGTAACTAAATCACCTGGGGAGTGGAGTTATCACCAAAAGTATCACTTTCCAATTCTGTACATGTGGACAAAAACACAAGCAATGTTTCAGCCAATGGACCTCCGGATCCATTTACTGGAACTTTGCTCGTGCTTGTAATGTTTTGCAACAAATTTGCAATTATTGCTTGGTGGAATCTCCACTCTGGGGATGATTTAGTGATAATACACTCTCCACGTACTGTACACGTATGTACAAACAACTGATCTCTATATAGATCGATTGCGGTGACGTCTTTTGTTTCACACACAGAAAAGTGCTTCATCTTTCGCCATTTTGAAGGTGGGGGGTGGATGGCCAAAAGTCAATGGAAACACTGTTTAAAACATTTTTAGCATGATTGCACTAGAGAAAACAGTACTTTTTATAAATACATGGCAGAACAAAACTGACATGGTAAACTGTCAACATTCAACAATCATTATAAAGAAAATACATTGAACTTTCAGATGCCATGAACTTCCATAATCTAACTTTTGAACATTTTATTTAATTTAAGGAATTGTAAAACTTTCCCATCTCCGTAATGCTAATTTCAAATCCCCAAAACGTCAGTTTTGTACTGGAGATAACCAGTACAAACATTGATCTCTATGTAGCTCGATTGTTTCACACATATAAAAGTGCCTCAGCTGTCGCCATTTTGAGGGTGGGGGTAGGGGACAGTCGTTACTATAAATAGGCAGTGCTCAACAACAACATAAAATCTCAACGATTTCCTACTTTCTGCGGCCTCGCAGTCACAGATGGCTTTCTAAAAATATATTTTTATGTCTACGAAAAACGAATATGTTAATGATCTGATATTTGTAGAGAAAAATAAACCGAATATTTACGACATATTTTAGTTATTGTTGGCAGAAAGCACGTGCTGATATTGGAAAGTTGATAAAGTGTTACTAGTTTTCGTGCTAGGCTTTCAGTTGACCACACACAGCTTCCCATTTCACCTGACTGGTTCAAGTGGACGCTTATCTCCCCTTATCAACTACCAGAATCCATCAGCTTATTGCTTAACCCTTTAATAACGTAACGACAAAAACCGGTCAGCGCTATTCTCAAAAATCGCCAATTAATTTTCATTATATTTTCATTTTTTGTTTAAAAAAACATAGGTTATGACGAGTGGAGCTCGTTCCAATGAGGGGTCATAACCCATGTTTTTGAGACAAAAAAATGAAACAAATTAGTTATTCAAGAATTTTGTGTACAAGTGTCGTCTGCTTTTCATGTTAGGTAAAGGGTTAGCAGATAATCGGCCAAGGGGTGAGCAAAGTAATCAGATTTTACAGAATTTTGGACATCAAGTGAATAAAAGTCAAGACTTGTGTCTGATAGATATTTTTTACCAGACAGTAGACACAAAGTTCATATTTTCCGAATTGATGCGCTTCCCAGTCATCTGTCAAACCAAAAAGCGTACGTAGGTGGCCAAAAGTTAATGGAAACACTGTTTTGAAACATTTTTAGCATGATTGCACTGGAGAAAACAGTACTTTTTATAAATACAGGGGAACAAAACTGACATGGTAAACTGACAACATTCAACAATCACTATAAAGAAAACACATTGAACTTTCAGATGTCATGCGCTTCCGTAACGTAACTTTTGAACATTTTATTTAATTTACGGAATTATAAAACTTTCCCATCTCCGTAATGCTAATTTCAAATTCTCAAAACGACAATTTCAGGGGGGATAACCAGATTGTTTTTTCACTAATTTGAAGGCAAAAGCTGGCCATTATTTGAGGGTGTAAAAACTTTTCCGCTGTCACTTCAGTTACACTGTAACAGCTTCAGGGCATTAATGGGTGGAGTTACCGCATTGATTGACTTGATGCACTCATGGGTCTTGGATGTATGAGGGTGTGTGTGTGTGGGGGGGGGGGGGGGGCATATTGAGCTGCAACGTTTTTTGCTGACATTCAAGCAATCCATGTGATTTCGATTTTGAATGTCGAATAAGGAATAAGTAGCTGATGTCACGTCAGTCCGAAATTTCTAACTGAATTCGGCAGCTCGATTCCGGTAAGGCTGGTGGTCCAGACTCATATTATGCGCTGAACATTTGAGACACTGTGACCAGTCTTTGATTCCGCTACTAGCGACACCGGTTAACGCAATTATTACATACGGTTACATCCCACGTTGCATGGAGGATGCAGTTTTAAACCCCTTAGTTAAGAATAAGATAGGCAAGATTTCCGATAAGGATAATTATCGGCCAGTCGCATTAGCAACAATATTGTCAAAACTGCTACAGAAAGTAATACTAAATCGCTGTTTAATGAATTTGAATACAACCGACTGTCAGTTCGGCTTCAAAAGAGAGCACTCAACTGACAGCTGCATATTTGCGCTCAAAGCAATTTTACGCTTCTATGTAGATCACGATACTCCAGTTTTTATGTGCTTCCTGGACGCCAGTTAGGCTTTCGATAGAGTTAAAAACATCACACTCAAGATTGCGTAAACTGTTATCACGTGATGTACCAGTTGCAATCGTACGTCTGTTGCATTGTTGGTTTAGAATTCAGCAATTTCGTGTTCGATGGGGACAGTTTTTCTGCAATAAATTTACAGTAGGTAACGGGGTGAGACAGGGGGGGGGGGATTCTTTTCCCCGCCTCTTCAACATTTGCTTGGACGACCTTAGTGATCGACTAGGTAGAGCTAAAGTTGGATGTTCCCTGGGTAATGCTATTATAAATCATCTTTGCTACGCAGATGATTTATGCCTGATATCGCCCTCTATTAGAGGTCTTCGGATCTTATTGCGTATCTGTGAGTTTGAAGCAGCTGATCTCGATCTAATTTACAATTCTAAAAAATCAGTTTGTATGTCTTTTATTCGTAAATGTTTTTCGAAACTCAAATTCCCGAATGAATATATTAACAATCGAGAGTTAAAATTCGTAGACCAATACAAGTACCTTGGACTTATTATACATACCTCATTGAAAGATGATTTAGACATAGAAAGACAATACCCAGCCATATGTGTCAGATCAAATCAGTTGATTCGAAAGTTTTCGAACTGTACTCCATGTGTCAAAACATTTTTGTTTGAGAAATATTTAACTCCCTTATACTGTTGTCACTTGTGGGCTCGGTTCAATCAGGGAAGTATGCGGCGTCTCACCGTATGTTACAACAACGCCTACAGGCTCCTACTTAGATATGACAAATTCTGTAGTGCCAGTAAAATGTTTGTATCGGATAGAATTCCAACCTTACTAACGCTCAGAAGAAGATTTATTTTTAGCTTTAGAGAAAGAATAACTACCTTACAGAATGGAATTATCCAGTGTTTGATAAACTCAGGCCTCGCATTTACGTCACCCCTAGTCAAAACTTGGAATGACGTCCCGTACTGTTGACAACACTGTCTTTGAAAATCTGACTACTTAATGATATCTTGAGTAATCTCTGACACCTGCACGGTAAGGCTCCGCCGATGCATGTGATAGGTGGGACTTGCCTGTGTTTTTGTCGTACAGTCGAAGCTACACTGAAGTTTACCGCCCCTTGATCGAGTCATAAATATGCTATTTTTTCTCTGCAACGTAGGACCTATATCCATCTTGATTTCATATCGAGTGCTCACTCTTAATTTATACCTATGCATTGTTTAACATTATGTTTTCTTCTTTTTTTCTACTTTGTTCACTATGGACTGTACTGTCTGAAATAAAAGATTTATCAACGTGGTCACCATTTCTTTCGCACTTTATCGTCCGACTTGCTAAGCTGAATCAACCAAAGCTTACTAACCGCTCCATCAAATGATGCACTACTCAATTGGTCCAAGGTGCAACAGTGCAGTTTATGATGGGTAGATTTCCGATACCCTCATCATAATGAGTATTGGCAGGTTCAATACAACATTGAGCTAACTGCCTCTAAGAATTGTGCTCTTGACAATGCTTAATAAATTCATATTAGACTGATGAAACTAAATGTGAGTGTAGAAATGGGAAGAAACAGAAAGAAGTAGTAGAAATAGCAGCAAATACAGTGGTGAAACCAGGTAAAACATCAAAATGTTCAACATATTTCACACCTGTTCCTGCTTCACCTGTCTTAATATTGTTCAGGTAGAATTCCAGTATATGCTATATACTCTCCTGATTATGCATGTACACACTTACTGCCAGTGTCTATGAGAAAGTTTGAATAAATTCATAAACTTGCCATGAAAGGGGGCCAAATTCCGATCAATCTTCACTAGCTGGTTGTGGGTAGATTAAATGATGGGAATGGTTACTGGAACAATACAAACTATGTTCCAGCAAAAATACCCGTTGAAATTGCCAATCAAAGCAGTTAATGTGCGATTTACTCTAATTTTGGGGTACCAAATTTGAAAATGGAAAAACAAAATCCTTCAAAAAAGTGGTCGGTGGGTGCCCAAGGGTCGGAAAAAAACTTTTTGGGTCTAGTGTCCGAAAAATTGTTCCTGATCCCCCCCATCGTGCTCGGAACAGAAATTTCATATGAAATCGCGACTCATTAGAAATCCTCTGTATTTGCCCCAAACAGTAATTCCTCGTACGACTCATGTTGGAAAAAAGGTGTTCTGTACCCACACCTTTTTCGAGAATTCTGGGAGAATTCTAAGTCAGAAAAATACTCTTGTTTAATCGAACGCACCCCGGTACCCCTTGGTACTATAGCACTACGTGCTATACCGATAAAATGGGGAAATAAAGTCAATTTCGGTGATTTGGAGGGATTGTCGGATTGTTTGTGGTAATTTTACGAATCGGGAAATTACTCCTGTACAAAGGAACACATACTCCGAATATACCCCTGTCTTGTTAGAAGGTTTTGGGTCATATAGAAACCACGTACTACCATAGAAACCAAGATGGCGGCCACCAGTATACAAAATGGACGACGGAAACACGTATCACCCTAACAACACGCGCTGCGCATGCACACTCACACCACGTATCACTACGGAGATGACGCCACAGGAGGCCGCTCACGCGGGTTACCATGACAACCAAACATGGCGCCACCAGGTCACGTGACTATGACGTCACTTCCCCTCCACCATTCCCTCCACCCAACCGGGGACGATCTCCATATCTCCTACTACTTGTATGGCTGGTTCCATGAAAACTACTATAAGTCAAATGTAGAGTGTCTACTCAAACGAGATTTTGCCTCAAATGATGAGAAAGGGCTGAGGACATTTAACATTTCGTCTCTTGGCGGCCCTGAATGCCAATAGGCACATAGCACACATTGGAACTCATGGAGACGATTTAGGAGGCAGAAAGAATAGGCATAACTAGTACCAATAGTAGAAGATAATAGGAGTGGGTTGGTGGAATAAGCTCGTTGGGGGCATAGCGGTAGTTGCTTGTATTGTAGCGGTAGGTAGCTATGGGAGTAAAAGCCAGTGGAGGTATAGAAAACGGCAGTTGAAATAATAATAGTGTTGGTGGTGGTTGTGGGAGCGGTGGGTGGCGGAGAGACATTTGTATCAGCACCGGTAATCTCATGTGCGTGTGTGTGTGTGTGTGTGTGTGTGGGGGGGGGGGGGGTGTCTGTGGGGTGGAAACGGGTGGTAAGTAATAGCTAGTAGTGCAGCCAGAGAAGAAATTATCGCTGACTAGTACTGTGCGAAAACATAAGAACATAACCTAATATTGGTATGGCTTAGGATAGTAGTGGTAGCTGTGGGAGCCGAAGCGGTGGGGTCTAAATAACGAACGGCCCTGGGCGGCTTACATATGTTGTCCAGCATGGGTTAGCTGCCACTTTGATACAAACTGTCAACAGAAGACTTAACCAAACCACTTCTTTAACCCGAATAACGAAGCCTAACAGGCGTTTCCCAGAAACAACGGGCACTGGGGGGGGGGGGGGGGGTGTTATAGCCCCCATATTATATTGAGATTGATATATCCTTAGTTGATAATTATATGAGACAGATATTTTTTATTTCTGCATTTTCTGACTGGTCTGACTCATTTGCACTGAGTGACCCTTGTTTACATCTTTGTTACACTAATATATTGTACATATAGCTGTTGAGATTGTTTAAATAGGTCAAGGACCTTATTTACTTGAACTATGAAAGAATCACCTAGAAACTGTTAGAATCTTGTAGAATTTTCATCTTCTGGAACATTCTATCTGTTAACTATATAAAGGTTTGTCAATAGAATGCAGAAACTCATTTTTAGAAAGCCATTTCAGAAAGACTCACTTCAGTTGTTTCCATTGGAGATTATTATTGTTTTAGAACAGTGCATTTATTATAGAAGCAGTGCTTCTTTGTGATTTTGAAAGATTGATTCCAAAAGTGAATTTTGAAGAGAATCTATTCGTCTTGGAAAAGAGAATTTATACTTTCTGTGAAACAAAATAATATTATTTTGTGAAAAACCAGGATTCTACTGGATTATTTGGAAATTACCTATGGCGCCAATACTTCTTGGATTTTTACTCCATTTGAATTTTGCAGAGCATTTTATTATATTTTATTGGAGACTGCTGAAATTTCTAAGTGAAAATTTTATTATAAACCTACGGGATACTGCTTCTGAAGAGACATTCTTGGATTTAATACTACCAGCTGGTAACTTTCTTCACAAGATCCTTCACCACTGGATTACTGGATTCTGTCAAACTGTACTTTGGAGTAATTCAATAATTGATAGGTACCAATGTTTTTATTTTCTGTAAACCAATTAGTGTAAATGAGCTTTGTATCATATTTTTTATATTAATTTTTTTAATTAAATTTCAGAATAATTGAATTCATAGTTATTGTTGCTGATTCTCAGATTTCTTTCTGTTACCAATATCAATAATATTTCCATACCGTAAAAGAAATTGGGGGCTCGTCCGGGATTGAATATAAGATAACGAGAAAGCTTTATTTGCATACTGCAATTATTATTTTGGCTCACTTTCAAACATTTAAATTTTCTTAGAAAATTTCATTATTATTATTTATATAATCTGAGAAGCAGGAAACCTTTTCATCATGGTATTTATTGTGACAGAATTTATTTCTGAATTTGAAAGCTCTCCTAGTTTGGCCCTTTTAGAATCCCTTAAGAAGGAAGATTTATTCCAACTTGCTCATTATCTAAAATTATCTGCCAACCCTGGTCTGAATAAACATAAACTTAAACAGCTCATTGTTAATCACTATATGGAGGAAGGCCTTTTGCCTCAGACTGAAACTCCCCCTCTGAACCTCAACTTACTGATGCTCTTGAACTCAAAAAGTTAGAATTGGAACTAAAGAGATTAGAAATGCAACAAGAAATAAAAAGGCAGGAAAATGAAATGAAATTAAAAGAATTAGAAGCTCGACAAAAAGAAAAATAATTACAAGCTCAAAAAGAAAGGGAACAAATTCAGGCTTAAAAAGAGGAAAGGGAATTAAAATTGAGGGAATTTGAAATTCAGGCCCAAAAGGAAATAAAAATAAAAAAATTAGAATCTCAACGTCAAGGCTCAAATGTAATTTCTCCATGTAGATTTGATGCAACTAAACATGTTAGGCTAGTCCCCCCCCCCCCCCCCCCCCTTTCAAGAAAAAGAAGTTGATAAATATTTTTCACATTTTGAAAAGGTGACAACAAGTTTAGAATGGCCAAGGGACGTCTGGACTTTGCTATTGCAAAGTGTTTTGAAAGGGAAGGCCCAAGAAATCTATTCCGAACTTAAGAGCAAAGCAATAATTATGACACTGTTAAAGAGGCTATACGTAAGGCATATGAACTTGTTCCAGAGGCCTATAGGCAGAAATTTAGAAATTATTACAAAAGTGAAAATCAAACTCATGTCGAATTTGCCAGGGAAAAGCAAAATTTATTTGACAGGTGGTGCCATTCCAAAGAAATTGGGAAAGATTTCTCTAAATTTAAAGAAATGATGCTGATTGAAGAGTTTAAAGAATGATACATTCAGATATAAAGGCCCACCTGGATGAACAAAAGGTTGACACAATAAATCGAGCAGCAGTACTAGCAGATGACAATGCCTTAACTCATAAAATGAGCCGTAACGCTACAAATTTTTGGCTCCACAAGAATTCTTTCCAAAGTGGACCTAGACCAACTTCAGATAAAACTCATCCTTCCAGTCCTCCAAACTTTTCACCACTCAAATTTAATAGGAAGCCTATTGAGAATAAGTCATCTAATACCAGCCCTACACCATTACGACCCAGCAGTTCAACCAAAACTTGTAATTACTGTAAGAAACCAGGGCATTTATTATCTGATTGCTGGCTCTTAAAAAGGAAAAATGAGTCCTCTACTTCACAGAATGCGCAAGCATGTGCTCCATGCTCTGAACATTATGTAATAAAGCAAGATGCTTTAGAAAATTATAAGCCATTTATTTCTGAAGGCTTTGTTTCCCTTGAAGGGGGGGGGGGGGGGGGTGAGCACTGCTCCTTACCAATAAAAATACTGAGAGACACAGGGGCTACTCAGTCTTTAATGTTACAGGGCATTTTGCCATTCTCTGAAGAAAGTGCTACAGGGGCATAAGTTTTAGTATCGGGTATTGAGTCAAATTCTTTAAATGTCCCACTTCATAAAATAAATTTAAAAAGTTGTTTAGTAAATGGGACTGTGACAGTAGGAATCAGACCTACTCTACCTGTAAAAGGTATTTCTTTATTGTTGGGAAATGACTTAGCTGGTGACAAAGTCACTGTAGAACCTCAAGTGGTGGATAAGCCAAGCACAAATGAAAGTATTATTAATTTGAAGGAATGTTTTCTTTTTGCCTTTCCAGCATGTGCTGTGACTCGGTCCATGGCAAAGAAATCTGAGGCTGATAACAACCTCAATTGTGATGATTTGAACAGCAAAGTTGAGGATAAAAACAGTCACAGAATTACGGATTCTGAAGATATTGATTTGTCGCAGAGACATTTTTTGAGTCAGTGTGATGACTCCTCCAGAAATTGTAAAGAGGCCACTACAGCTGAGATTGATAGGGGAACCTCCTTGAATGTCATTTCACGGACGTCTTTAATTCAGGAACAGGAAAGTAATCCTGACCTTGCCGAGCCACGTGAAATGGCTCTAACAGAGGCAGAAGCCCAAAATTCCCCGGTCTGTTATTTAAAAAAGTCTGATGTACTCATGAGGAAATGGCGACCACCAGAAGTACCATGCAATTGTGATTGGGAGGTCATTTACCAAATAGTTGTCCTCACTAAATACCGGAATGAAATAATAAGCCTGGCTCATGAAAATCCAATGGCTGGACATTTGGGAATTAGGAAGACCAACTCTCGTATTCAGCAATGTTTTTACTGGCCCAAGCTTCGACAGGATGTTGTCGATTTTTGTAAAACCTGCCACACCTGTCAAATTGTAGGAAAACCCAACCAGAAGATTCCTCCTGCTCCCCTTCAACCAATCCCTGCTTTTGAGGAGCCATTTAGTAGAATTATTATTGATTGTGTTGGCCCATTTCCTAGAACAAGATCTGGAAATGAATATCTTCTTACCATCATGTATGCTTCTACACGATTTCCTGAGGCTATATCTCTAAGAAATATTAAAACTAAGACTATAGTTAAGGCCTTGATAAAATTTTTCACGACTTTCGGTCTACCCAGGTCAGTGCAATCAGACCAAGGCTCAAATTTTATGTCAAACATTTTCCAGCAGGTGATGTATGAGCTCAAAATTAAGCAGTACACATCAAGTGCCTACCATCCTGAAAGTCAAGGAGCTCTAGAACGCTTTCATCAAACATTGAAAACCATGATAAGGGCCTATGAGGAGGATAATGAGAAGGATTGGGATGAAGGAGTACATCTCATCTTATTTGCAGTCCGTGAGACTGTACAGGAATCTCTGGGGTTCAGCCCTTTTGAATTAGTGTTTGGACACTCAGTGAGGGGTCCACTCACTGCTCTGCTGAAGGAGAAGTGGCTCGAGGAAGAGCCACCTGAAATTTCTCTTATGGACACGTAGTCCATAAGAGAAATTTCAGGTGGCTTTTCTAAGGAAAAATTGCACCAGGCCAGAGAAATGGCAAATAATCATTTACAGAAAGCCCAGAGTCATATGAAGACCTGGTATGATAAAAAGGGAAATTTCGCACCTTTAAACCTGGGGACAAGGTGCTAGTATTATTCCCTTTAAAGGGTAATGCTTTACAAACAAGATATTCAGGCCCTTATATTGTTAAGCACAAGATCAGTGATACTGATTATGTTGTTGAGACTCCTGATAGACTCAAAAATACTCAGCTGTGCCATATAAATATGTTGAAAACATATTATGAGAGAGAATCAAGCTCTCTGCCAGTCTCAGCAGTCACCTACATGGATGAGGTGAAAATTCCTGTGGAGGATATTCATGAAGGCGGCGAAAATGTACCTCTGACGTTACAGAACTCAGATGTCCTGAGAGATCTACAAAATAAAATAGATTATTTACTGCCTGACCAAAGAAAAGATTGAGTTAATTTAATTTTCAAATATCAACACTTATTTCCCGATGTGCCTAGTAGGACATCTGTTATTTTTCATGATGTTGATGTAGGAGAGGCAAATCCCATCAAACAGCATCCATATAGATTGAACCCTTTCAAAGCTGAGATCACGCGAAAGGAAATACAGTATATGCTTGTCAATGAAATCATAGAACCTAGCCATAGCAACTGGAGTTCGCCCTGTATACTCGTCCCAAAACCCGATGGCAGTTACCGGTTTTGTAAGGATTACCGAAAGGTGAACAACCTCACCAAAACAGACAATTATCCAGTTCCAAGAATTGATGACTGCATTGACAAACTTGGCCATGCTAAATTTGTGACAAAATTTGACTTGTTAAAGGGTTATTGGCAAGTCCCTTTAACAGAAAGAGCAAAAGAAATATCTGCTTTTGTTACCCCATTTGGGTTGTATCAATATAAAGTCACCCCTTTTGGCATGAAAAACTCTCCGGCAACGTTCCAGCGCATGGTTAACCACTTAATTGCAGACCTAGATCACAGTGAAGCTTATATTGATGATGTTATTATACACACAGATACAAATTGGGCTGACCACCTAAAGCATATTCAAGATTTTTTTGACAAAGTGACCCAAGCCAACCTAGCTATTAACTTGGTAAAATCAGAATTTGGCAAAGAAACTGTTAATTGTTTAGGTCATGTTGTGGGTCAGGGGCAGGTGAGGCCGATTGCGGCAAAAGTTGATGCCATTGTAAATTTTCCAGTACCAAGCTCTAAAAAAGAGCTCATGAGATTCTTAGGCATGGCTGGATATTACAGAAAATTTTGTTTAAATTTCTCAGATGTTGTCTCCCCTTTGACCAGTTTATTGAGCAAAAGGGTTAGGTTTGTTTGGTCTGAGGAATGCCAGAAATCCTTTAACAGAATAAAAACTTTATTAAATAATTCCCCTAGCCTGGCCAGTCCCAATTATGAAAAGCCCTTCAAATTATTTATAGATGCAAGTGACAATGGAGCAGGTGGGTATATTGCCCAGGAAGATTCCCAAGGTATTGATCTCCCTGTATGTTATTTCTCCAGAAACTTTCTCAAACATCAAAAGAATTACTCTACAGTAGAAAAAGGAACTTTGGCTCTAATTTTAGCATTAACCCATTTTGATGTGTATCTAGGAACCAACCAATACCCAATTACAGTTTACACCGATCATAACCCCTTAACTTTTATCAATAAAATGAAAAACAAGAATCAAAGATTATTGCGGTGGGGTTTAGCCCTTCAAGAATATAATTTAGAGATTAGGCATATTTCGGGAAGAGATAATGTTGTAGCTGATGCTCTTTCCAGAATATCCTAATTTAAAATGAACTGATCGGTCCCCCTTCACTTTAAGTGTATATATATGTTTAATAAAAAAATTGTGAAGATTATCGTGTGTGTATTGTAAACCAGACAGAGTCTGCTAAAATTATATAAAAAGTTTTCAGTACCTTCAAACTTTTTCTTTTAAAGCGGGGTGTGTTATAGCCCACCATATTATATTGAGATTGATATATCCTTAGTTGATAATTATATGAGATAGATATTTTTTATTTCTGCATTTTCTGACTTGTCTGACTCGTTTGCACTGAGTGACCTTTGTTTACATCTTTGTTACACTAATCTATTGTACATATAGCTGTTGATTCTTTAAGTAGGTCAAGGACCTTATTTACTTGAACTATGAAAGAATCACCCAGAAAATGTTAGAATCTTGTAGAATTTCATCTTCTGGAACATTCTATCTGTTAACTATATAAAGGTTTGTCAACAGAATTCAGAAACTGATTTTTAGAAAGCCATTTCAGAAAGACTCACTTCAGTTGTTTCCATTGGAGATTATTATTGTTTTAGAACAGTGCATTTATTATAGAAGCAGTGCTTCTTTGTGATTTTGGAAGATTGATTCCAAAAGTGAATTTTGAAGAGAATCTATTCGTCTTGGAAAAAAGAATTTATACTTTCTGTGAAACAGAATAATATTATTTTGTGAAAGGCCAGGATTCTACTGGATTATTTGGAAATTACCTGTGGCGCCAATACTTCTTGAATTTTTACTCCATTTGAATTTTGCAGAGCATTTTATTATATTTTATTGGAGACTGCTTAAATTTCTAAGTGAAAATTTTATTACAAATCAACGGGATACTGTTTCTGAAGAGACGTTCTTGGATTTAATACTACCAGCTGGTAACTTTCTTCACAAGATCCTTCACCACTGGATTACTGGATTCTGTCAAACTGTACATTAGACTAATTCAGTAATTGATAAGTACCACTGTTTTTATTTTCTATAAACCAGTTAGTGTAAAAGATCTTTGTATCATTTTTTTATATTAATTTTTTTAATTAAATTTAATTGAATTCATAGTTATTGTTGCAGATTATCAGATTTCTTTCTGTTACCAATATCATTAATATTTCAATACCGCAACAGGGGTTGGCGGCAAACACAAATGCCGTTATATCGTAATGGCAGTATTAATGAGAGGATGTAGGCAGCTGTCCTGGGCGCCGAGTATGAGAAGAACCTAGCAGTGGTAGAGGTGCAAACAATAGTGACAGATCCACTGAGATGGGTTGTAGTATTATTTGGGGTGGCATCAGGAAGGGGGTGGAAACCTGAGAAGGAAGTGTGCTTAGGTGGTATCTACATGCTGTGTTCCAGTACGGTGCTTAGCTAGGGTGTTAACATAAGGCCGAAATACCCTGGACAGACCTGATCAGAAACTCATAATGTTGCTTTGCAAAGTAGAAACCGGCAACTGTCGATGTCTTTTCCACTTCCACCACAATCTCAGCAGCAACGTCAACCTTTTCACGGGAAGAAAACTATTCTTCAATGTAATATTGAGCTCCCATGACATCCAAGAAAACGAGGGCGGAAAACTCAACCCTTTGACACTGGTGCCAAAATATCAAAATTTCAAGTGGAAAATTCCTCCATAACGCAACTTGGAAATTAACCAATTCAATCTTTTTTGACAGAGCGCCTTCAGCCCCATCAAACAATATTAACTTGGTTAATTCCATGGTTGCATTATGGGAAGGAAATTACTGCCTGAAAGTTCGATATTTTGGCATCATTTTTCATAGGGCTAAATTGTTTTATCACAGTAAATGGAACTGACATTTTCCACCCGGCATTTGTGCCGTTTTGCACTGATAAAACTAAAGTTTTCTGCCCCAGTAAAGCTTCGGCAAATGGGGACCATTCGGTTACGGTATGTGCTAATGTAAAAGGGGGCGTGGCTAGAGTTTCCGATTGGGGGTGTAGGGTAGTGAATTTCCAACTAGAGAGAGGGACCGGAAGGGACCCCCGGCCCTCCCTTAGTTAAACTTCACTACAGAGAAAACTTTTGAAAATGAAGCCATGAAAGGGGGCATAAAATTGATTCTAGTAACTGAAATGCCAACACATTTATGATAGAATTATCAGGTTATTATTATTTGTTATTATTCTGGGAATTGAATATGTCCTAAACAAATGCCCAAGCTCAATCATGATGTGATTTTCTTGAAGTGCATTTCGAGGATTTTTTTTGTTATTACGATAAATAAACGTACTATAAAAATCTAATACCGATTGACATCATGCATACTTTATGAAGCTCGATATTGTGTACTCTGTAGTGCAGTTGGAATTTTTGCCAATTTCAAGAAGAGTTGGAATTTTGGGAAGTAAAGCTCTAAAATCCAGATAGATGGAATTTCCAACTACTCATGACTTGCCCTCCGAATTTCCAACTATAGGCAATTTTGGCCAGGATTGGGGGTGGGTGGGGGTGGGGGAGGGTAGGGGGTGACCCCCACCCCCGTCGCCACGTCTCTGAATGTAAAACAACACATATTTTGTTACTCCGAAGAATAACTTTGTCAGTTTCAAAAAGATTTACTTTCAAAGGCCTTATTACAAGAAAAATATACTTACTTTCAGAACCTCAGCTACTAAATCACTTCCGTTCTTTGTTGAGAATTCTTCTTTCTGCAAGACATGTCACAATAACTCTGATTATGGAAACAACCCCGACAAGGTTGTCATCATTGATGGCCCTTTCTTATTATCGGGCGGTGGTACACTGCAAAAAATATAGGTTCTCTTTAGAACCAAAACTGTTTCTAATCTTGTCCCTGAGATGGAACCAGTTCTGTTTAAACAGTATTTATTTCAAATCAAATAAATTTATAAAGATTAACATTAAATATTAACAGAATTAAACATAAATTGAAGGGGTTTCAGCCGTAAGTTTAAAGCTCATACGAGGTTGTCTCAAGCCATTCTTAAGCAAAGGAGATATGAACAGTTGGCATATCGAACCAGTTTTGGTTCTATACAGAACCAAAACTGGTTCGATATGCCAACTGTTCATATCTCCATTGTTTCAAAATGTTTGGCGACTGCGTTTAATAATCTCCAAGTTTACTGCTGAATCTTCTTCAGTTCATGTAATATTCTTTTAAAGCTGAATGCTAATCTTGGTAAATTTATTTGATTTGAAATAAATACTGTTTAAACAGAACTGGTTCCATCTCAGGGACAAGATTAGAACCAGTTTTGGTTCTAAAGAGAACATATTTTTGCAGTGTATGGCGGGTGTCTCCTGAAGATTTGATCGATAAGGTGAGTATTTTTACAGGTACGAATTCTTTCAGATTCCTCGTTTCTATAAATGCAAGACCCTTTTCTGTCTCCTATATCCTATCTATTGCTAGATACTATTAGCTATCTCTGACACTATCCTCGACCAAGTTTTGTAATCTCCCGTCCGATTTCTCCATTTACCCGAGCTCTTCCGACACACACTCAGTTCATGCATAGTTATCTCCCATTGGTTATACGTTTGGTTTCTTGCTGGTCCAATGAGCTGAAGAGCAATGGGAGCAATCCATGAAAAGAGGGATTCTCCAGTCAGACACTAGAGAGATAATATGTGAAAGGGATTCTGCGGGGAGTATTATCTTGGCTCCTAGATAGCCGATGGTTTCCATGCCTATTTTCCACCCATATCAATCATGTGATCGACTTCCACTTCCATTACCACAGTGATAATCTTCTACTGCTACTGTTGGACACCATCACTACTATGACTATGTAAAATTACTACTGCTGATTGTACACTGACCAGGAGGGAAGACCCCCCCGCAACACACACACGCGCGCGCGCGCGCGATTCTCCTGAAAAAAGTCAACCCTGTTTAGGCTTACACATTCAGAAAATCCCTAAAAGTGATTCATGTTCTCTCACTGATATTTCTTGGGTTATTTTGCAATAGTTATTCCTCTATTGACATCACCGAATTTCCTACTTTTGAAATTTTAGGCAATAATTCCACCCACACCCACCCCGCCTCTAGCTGCGCCTCTGTCTTTTTATCATCTATTGCAGTTATGGAAAAAGTCCTGAATATGGCTCCCTGGCCTCTATATTGTTAGGCGGTCTGGACGTAGGAGAGGAGCAACCCCTACGTTCCAATGTAGACATCTGATTTTTCTGCATCTCTTCTGGCCAACAATGTGAAAGCAGATCATGATAACTTTCCTGGAGAGATGACCAAAAAATACTGGGAAAATTCATTTGATCATTCAAAACACACTGGCAAAGGATATATTTTGAGCAATGGGGTGAAATTACTCGAAGTATACAAATTGTTTTCAAAAAATATAATTCCTTTCGGGAAGGAGCGGTCATCGGCGATTGACTTTTAAACCAACGTATTTTTCGCATGCCTTGTTTGAAAGTCGGTCCGGTGACTCCGGTCCATCTTTATCCCCGGGATAAATCATATTGTACTCATGAAACGAGAGGTCCACGCTTCGATTCTGACCAACGGTATCTGCGTTGTGTCTTTGGGTAAGGCACTTAGCTTACGAAACAAAACAAATCAAAACACCACGTATCATTAATGACATAATGACAAAGCTGCTCAGGTGACAACTCTCATGACATCCATCACCGCAGTCTGACGTCTTTTCTGATATAACCCACCGAGGTCATCAAAATTAGGGTAAAAAGTGCCTCTCTTACTACTGCCAGTTTCTCGGTCATCGCTGCTCGATGGTTCTTCTCGAGCATTCAGGTTTTCTCCCTCGTAAAATTGTCCACCGCGAAAGTGTCGTTAAAACGCAATAGGAAAAAACAACCAACGAAACAATTGTATGCTTTTCCTCACTTCTTTCGCAAATACAAATGCCTTGTGAAAAAGTTAAAATCCAAGTTTTCTCCAAATAAACAAAAAGGCGCAGGTCGAGACTGCCAAACATACTTTATTTATTTAAATAAATTTATTTATTTATTTATTTATTTATTTATTTATTTATTTATTTATTTATTTATTTAAGGTCACATATTTCTGCCTAAGGGCTAACTGTCACCGTGACCGGCACGGGATTTAGCGTTTTGGCAGGTTTTGGGGGAACATTTCAAGGACCTCTGTCCTCTTAGCCACTACATATGCATCTCCCACAAATCGGAAGAAAACCGACCCATATTCGTGCTGGTGTAGTTGGCAGTTGGCGCCGTTGTTTTGGGGGTTGCAAACCTAGTTCTGATTTGTTCCTAGAAAGGCATGCCTTGATGGTGTAGTTGGAATATTGGTCAGCCGGTATTAAAGATAAAAAACACGACCCCTTGGGAATGTATTTATGGATAAATAAAGTATACATATGGCTGTCGTGACGCAGTTTCTTATTTAATTACCACACGCCGTACAGCAGATTGTCCGTTACGTTCCCCCACCAACAGTGCCACAAATCGAACACACCCGGTATCACCACTGAGGCGCCGGAAGCACTTAAGGGCGGGGTGGGGTGGGTTGTCAGACCCCGGTGAAAGGGCATTTACTCGCACTAGCAGCCCTGCCAGCAGCTGAAGCATGTATATCTCGAAGGTCCGAGATGGGGGTGTTTGATCGGTGTCACCTCCCGTCGTGATGGGAGGGGCGGCGGGAAGGGCACCTCCTCCCAAACTCACCCAACTTCCTCTTTAAATTTTGAAAACTCCCAGAACGGATTTGGGATGTATTTTAGCTTTAATTTGGGAATAAATCAATGAAAACTTCGAGTGACGAACCTGGTAAGGGCATCCTCTGCCCTCTCGCCCTCGTGGTCCGAAGCAGGGAGGGTAGCTGCCCCTCTGCCCCCGTGCTTCGGGCATCCCTGCCACCAGACCACATCTATCGCACTACCTGCTGCCAATACCTATAAGGGGCCGTCTCATATGGCGAAGGTTCCGAAGGAAAAGTAGCCCAAATAGCATATTCCACACCCAGTATTGCATACTGAAGAATACAACGTCCATTACATAAAACAGAGTATCTATGTTGATCGAACAGCTCCCTCCCCACACCACCTTTTCTTTCCATTCCAACCCATTCGATTTAGAAACCCAGTGTGACGGCCTCAATAAAGCGAAATCGATGACGGGAACGCATTTTAGCTTAACAAAAAAGGAAAAAAAAAATACAAAACAACCCCCCCCCCCCCCCCACACACACACACACACAAAACACTACCTATGCGCAGTAGCAACAGGCGTCAGCGTCAGGTGATGGTCATCGGGTCAAAAGATAGCCGCTCAGGGGACAACATTGGGACATCTGGTAGCGCGGTGTGACGTCTTTTCCGACATCAAATTCCAAGCCCTCAAATTCTGGATGAAAAGTGCCTCTCCTAATACTGCTAGTTTGTCGGGGATGGCTGCTCGGAGGTTCTCCTCGGGAACTCCGGCTTTGAAAGTGTCGTTACACCCCAGGAACTAAATAACAATATAACAAACAATAAAAAATATATGTTTTTTCTCACCACTTTCTAACACACACCTTGTGGAAGAGGTAATAGAAACATCCAAATTTTCGCCAGAGAAACACAAAGGCACATGTGGGAGCTGCCAGACATACTATATATTTTGTGAAAAAACTCATCATTTATGACACAACGAAAAAAACATGAACTGGACTTTACTTTTTTATACACGCGTATAGAAATGAGGTTAATTATTTAATAAGCATAACGAATGAGAATGCATGACCCGCTTCAGATGACCCAGAATTTTTTATACTTACATCAGGGCGTGACAATTTACAATCGGATGATAAAGCCAAACAATATTAAATAATTGATTCTCGGGCAATTTTTTTATACGAAAGAGAGAGAGAGAGTGGTTTTTATTTATATTTTTTCAGTATTCTTGATGGATTGGTCGCCGATGCCTAAAATCCAGTTGTAAGAGCATTAGAAGAGAATTGCGGACTCGATCCCACCAAAAATTGATTTCGAGCCCACCTCACAATTTAAGCTTGACAGCTATGGGAATTTAGCTTGAAACATTTTCGAGCCCAGCTAAAATCCGACTTTGTCAATTTTCACCTGGGCTCGTATTTCGGTTAAGGTTAATCCAAAGGGGGAAAAATAAAAAACAAATAAACTCGAAGTGGGCTCGAAAAAGACGATCTTTTTTTCCATGCTAATTTTCAATGGAAATTGTAAATGTTTCAAGATCGCTGGCCTAGGGCATTTGCGAAGACGAACTTTTCTGCACATCACTCAGTTCATTTTTCTCATAGCGATTTGTAATGTGCTGCTTTCGTTCCTATCTCTATAAGTGGGTTCGAACAGACGAAGCCGGGAATGCTCATTTCCAGTGGAAAGTTCCCATTGGAATTTGTAATACGCCACGTTGTGGACATTGTCAGATTGACGATTTTGTACACATTGTCATTTTGTTCCATTTTATTCTAATAGGGACTTGGTTAGATTTGTAATTGATGGTTCATCGCCGAGAGAGTCGAAATTAAAAAATAAGAACTCGACCTTTAAGAGCACGTTCATTATTTTTTTTATCTTACAGTACGTGGAGAGTGGATTGTAACTAAATCACCCGCGGAGTGGAGTTATCACCCAAGCTATAACTTTCAAATTTTGTACATGTTGACAAAAAACACAAGCAATGTTTCAGCCAATGGACCTCCGGGTTTAACCCGGAGGTCCATTGGCTGAAACTTTGCTGGTGCTGGTTGTGCTTTGCAACAAATTTGCAATTATTGCTCGGGTGGAATCTCCACTCTGCGGGTGATTTAGTGATAATACACTCTCCATGTACTGTATATACAGAAAAAGAAACATGAAAATAACTTCAATGTCAATTTCTAAAAAAAAACAAAAAAAAAACCAAGGGTAAAAATGAAGAATATTTAAAAAGAAAAAGAAGCATGTCATTTTTAAAAACCAAAGATTCTCAGTTGAGAGACGAGAAGGTTCGTCGATTTCTAGAATTGACGAGGAATATTCGAGATAGCAATATGGCTAAACGCACGGACGAGATCGAGATAAAACGAAAGACGAGCAAGTTGCTCAAAACTGTGACAGAAACTCAAGAAAAAATGAAAAGATAAATCGTCAAAGAGTTGAAACTCTTGATAGACTGAAAAGGCAGGACACTGAGTTACAGACCTTACGAACCTTACGAACCTTACGTTCCGACGACTTACACACACATTGGTCAACCTCGTTATACACCATCGTCTCCTGCATACCCACATATTCCTTCTGTTCAGTATCTTCCGTCAAGTCCCTCCGAGATAGGTAGAACTGAGACCGATTCTGAGAGTAAACCATTGAAGGTTACAGTGAGCACGATCGGCGATCCGATGGTAGATGCCAGCGATATGAAACCCGAATATTACACGATTTTGTTTTAGACGAATCCATGGAGTGTGGACCCTGTATTCCGCTGGAATAAGGGAGAAAATGGCAATCTCTACATAGGTGACAAAAAGTGGAAATAACCGATGATTATAATCTTATCGTCGAAGATCGAGAATACGAAGGCACTAAAGGATTGTAGAATCTGCTCGTGCTGCTGAACCAAACGAATATGAGGAAGAGGATTACAAAACGTATGGTGACCTCCTGGTTCGTACGAATGTCATGAGAAAAATAACGATTCCAGAGAGACGAGACCGAAAGCGAGCAGACGTTTGAAGTGGAAGAATGTGGGTAAACTCATATGAGATGCGAATTAAGCGCTCGTCAAATCTGTCACTGGGCAGAGAATGACAACCACTATGATCATTCCAATGCCCTGTTGGAGAGATTGGGTCTCTTGATGACGAGTCGAGAAGCCGGTAATACCGGAGTGACAAACGAGTTGGTGAGCGTATGTGACGAATTGTTGCGACAGAAAGTGTTGAAAAGAGACAGGGCTGGGTCCAAAGTGCTCAGTGCTCAGTACTCGTACTCGAGTATCACTTTTTTGACAAAATACTCAATACTCGTACTTTACTCATATAATTTCGAATACTCGTACTCATAATTTTGAAGTAAATGATCAGTACTCCCGAGTAATTTATGAGTACTTTGTAAATATTTGAATTTTTTTCTTCAAATTATGCCATGTTCTGCCGGTTGTGTTTCCTCTATTATTTCAACATAGGAAATGTCCCCAGTTCCTTCATTGAGCAGCATTGTTTAACAATACAATAGTTCAATGAACTGTGAGCTGTTAATCTCAAGCCTTGCTTTGATTTATCCTGGTTAGTACTGATTAATTAGCTAAGTATACAATAGCCAGTATTATAAAGTAATATATGGTACGGAAGTGGTACCAATAAACCAAACGGCCGTAAAGAGCTTGGAAACCCTGCAGAAAGATGCAGGCCGATGGATAACGGGGTTGAGTAATGCAACAGCACTAGAAGCAGCCAGGGGTGAGCTTGGGTGGAAGAGGATCAAGGACAGGATAGACATTGAAACTAGGTTATCTTAATTATCTCCCCGACAGCTGATGGTGTAAAGTAATATTTCAGGGTATTTGCAACCCAAATACCAAGACATGGTGGACATCTCGGACCTAGACGTAGGGGCAAGCCAGGGTAAACAAATCGTCAGAGAAAGAGCCATGGAGGATGGTACCCTTAATTGGCGAGAGGGGGCCAAATAAAAAAGGTCTTTGAGTGGCCTTCGTGATAAAGAGAAGCCTGGTTTTGAAGAGTACGTTGATGACACTTTGGGGGGGGGGGGGGTGGTGTCACTGTTGTTCAAGCTGAGGTCGCGATGCCTGGAGCTGAGGAGAAAACTGGGGAAAACAGTGAAAAGGAGTGCCAGATGTGTAATTTAGGCGCGGTGGAGACCCTGGAACACTTTCTTCTAGAATGCCCAAAATACAGGTAGGGGTTCGTTTTTTGAGTCCCAAAGCCCTTTGTTGTCCGCAAACGGTGAGATTTGGACTCTCTATTACCCGTAAGTTTGAGATCATTGACATAAATGATGAAAAGGAGGGCTCAGGAGGATCCCCAGGGATTCCAGCTTCGAGAGGTATATCATTGGACATTTCTTTGTTTACCCGGACCTTCATTGTTCGGTTGTTTAGGAATGAGGATAGTAATCTTAACAATTTAATAGGGAGATTTAGTTTGGATAGTAAAAAGAGAACTCTATTTAGTTTATTAAGGAGAACAGATTTATTATGGATCTATCAAGTGCAAGTGTACGAGATTTTCCCATATTATAATTGTAGAGAACGCAGGGAGCACAGACGTTTTCGCTACAAACTCTAATAAAACTTATCGTGTTATTGTCAACAAAAATCTAACAAACCTGCATGTTGATAATTTATACTGTAATTGTTTGTAGATTGTTTATAGACAATGGTTACGTTTCACCGTATCCAGTAATATTGTTTTCGTAATTAAAAGTTTACAGTACACTCCAGCAAACTGGGATCTGGGACGGCTGGTACAAACAGTCTTAACTTACCTTGAGCTGGGCAATTTTAAAAATCATTCCAGAACCCCTGACTCTATGGAAGGCATGGTGGGTTAACTGTTCGCGTCATCCGTCCACTTCTCTTTAGTAAAGGATACTTCAGACGCCAAGATGACTGCCTCAACGGATTTGATGGGAACAGGCCAATAAACCGCACGTAGTCATTCCTTTTATAATCGCGTTCGTGGGTGGACGTATACGCCTGATCTACGAACCTGACAGTGTCTGCTGAATTGGGTGTTGGTGAAGAACCTATCGTCTGTTCTGTAATTTTAACTGGGCTAACACGCTAATAAAACTTTGTCAAATTAACAGTTACGTCGCTCTATCGGTAATATTATTTATGTGATTCAAGAAGGGGAAGCCCTGGTGTAGACGATATTGACTGTGAACAAATGTTATAACAGCTCCAAGAGCTCATTTTGGCAAGATACTAGTGTAGACGATATTGACTATGAGAAAATGTTGTAATGGCTCCAAGAGCTCATTTTTGACAAGATACTGGTGTAAACGATGTTGACTATGAGTAAATGTTATAATAACTTCAAAAGCTCATATTTGGCAAGATTGGGTGAATAATAAATAATATAGAAACCGTAGTTACATTTTCGATGTGTTGATTGACTTCCCGACCGTCCAGTGGAACACGCCCCTTGAAAAGGAACCTGGAAGCCACTCACACTATGGAAGAAAGTACACTTGACGTGTGTCACAATCCCGAGAATCCCAGCGGCCTGACGATCACCGCCATTACGCTACATTATACCATACGGGGTCGAAGGCTTTTTCAACATCAAGTAGGACTGCCGCGCCTACATCTTGGTTGAGGATGGCCGTCCTCACATGAGCTCGGCCAGGTGGAAGATGTGTTTCATACCTTCTTTCCGGTTGCGGTATGTTAATTGCCATTGTTGAAGAAGTTTTCAGATGCTAAATGGTCCCTCGCCCCCTTGGTTAGGACTCTTTCGAAGACCACGTCAATGTAGCTGAGGAGGCTTATATGGTGGTAGTTCACTGGGGGGACACCCATGGCTGTGTTCCAACACGTTCGGAAAGCAGCCATGGATGAGGCATGCATCATAAAGGTTTTCAAGTTTAGTGAATAATGTGTTTGGGCTTAGCTTGAGATTTTTGTACGTAACTTCATCTTCCCGGGTGAGGAAGAGCTTTTGCATTTCAGTATGATTGTAGTGATTTCATCTTCAGTGGTGGGAGTCACCAGATCGTGGTCGTCACCTTCTTTGAGTTAAGGGTTAATGTTCGGATCACAATAGATTTGGGTGTTGAGAGCTATTACAGATGAAATGGTTTCACGCGTCGGGAGCGCACAGGGACGACGTGAGGCAAGCCCCTTTCGACCCTCTTTAACTGTTGAATAACGTTTTTTGCAACATGTCCGGGCGAGGCACAGGAGGAAAGGTTGGGTACTCAGCAGATGTCCGGGGTCATGGTGTTATTGGGGGTTGTGACGATCTCCTGGTGTTCTTTGATCTAGACCCTAGGATGAGGACCAGTGCGAGAGGGAGTCATCGCTACAAAGGTGCTACCTCTCCCCGAGGGCGCAGTGTTGGTATACTACTCAAAGTTTGCTAAGCACCAAGTACATCCAACTACCTGTTATACGTTTCAGTTGAAATATTGTTTAATTAATTATATCTTTAATTATTGAAGTACAAAAATTAAGATTTTATTTGTGTTTGACATTATTTTTTAGCTTTTGAATACGATAACCATGGAAAATGGATATTTTTGGTAAAAGAGGAAATTTTTCAATATGCCAAAATTTGACGGAGCGAACTGGTATGGCTGCAATATCGAGTATGATACACATTACTGTTAATTACAGCTTGATAACGCCTTCTCATGCTCCCAATCAGGTTCCTGGTCGTCCTTTGTGGGATGTTGTTCCATTCTTGGAGCAGCATGGCACCGAGCTCCTGGACACTTCTTGGCTGGACTGGACGGGCTGAAATTGCAAGCCGCAACTCATTACAGATATGTTCGATTGTTATTGAGGTCAGGGGATCTTGCTGGCCAGTTCATACTCCCCGACAGCATGGGTAACATGAGGACGGGCATTATTGTCCATAAGAATGAATCTATCACCCATTGCATCTGCATACAATCTGACGTGGGCATCCAGGATCCCATCAATATACCGTTGTGCAGTCAATGTACCACGTTCAAGGACACAGAGCTCTGTGCGTCCATCCCAGCTGTGGCCGCCCAGACCATGATTGACCTTCCACCATAACGGTCATGCTCAGCAATGTTGGCTGCATGGAATCGCTCTCCTGGTCTTCTCCATACCCTAGAACGCATATCTGTATAGTCTAGGCAGTACCTTGACTCTTGTATAAAAAGGACAGGTCGTCAATCTTCTCCGGTACATCCAACATGGTCCATGACCCATTCATATCGTGTCTGGCGGTGGTTCTGGGACAGCGGAATGCGAATACAACCATCCCTACAACCCGCCACATTTCTGCTTCAGACAAATGTCTTCTTACATTTGCATTTGCCATATTCAATCATTAAATCACAAGGGTTTGTGTTGAAATGAAGACTGAATACCCTACACATTCCATGTACATGTAGACAGTACACGAAAACATCATGAAAATCAAGGGGTACATGCTTTCCATGACTGTCACGAAAAGTCTGCCTGTCAAGAGAGCTAATGTAAACACTGGGGACCATCTCAATACATTCCTCAATCATATCCATCAAAAATATCGCAAATATGTCACAAGCAAATTTCACAATGATGTGACAAATATTTGGTGCTTACCAAGCTTTGAGTAGTATATTTTCAGGAAAGTATAGTCTGCCACTTATGGGATGATCTTTTGTTGGAGGGCCATCATTAGCAAGTATAGTCTGTCTCAGGCAATCGATGGTATTTAAGTAGGTTTCTGTGTTGGATTCTGTTATCAGGGTCGGACAAGAACGAGTAGAAAAAACAATAACGGCTCCTTTCGGGGACCACCCAGAGAAAGATCCGAACTTCCCTGGGTCGGGGGCACGCCTACATGGTAACCTATTGGGCCGGGGTATGAATGCGCCACTGCTGGCGTTTACAAAAACGAGCACCGAGTGGGACGCAATACCAACGATCGCCACCCAGGACGTGGATGACCACTTCTGGTGATGGCGTGAAGGATGTTCAGTATTTTGACTAAGGTCCGTAACGGTTAGAATTGTTTTCCATAGCGGTTATTGAGGAGCTGGAGATCAAAAAGAAAACATCTATGGGTACCTGCGAATTAGTAGGTTTTATATAGTACAATAAAGAAAATACTCTAGTACATTGTAAGTAATCGATCCCTGAGGGCAGCCCATAATATTCGTATGGACCCAGCTAGTCTGAATTCGCTGCCTGTTTTCTCTTTTTCCTCGTTACCTGCTATTAATTGTTAAGTGATTATGATAGCTGGATAGGTGAAGGTAGCCCATAATAGTCAATGGCCTTAGCTAATCTAAATTCACTGCCAGTTTATTCGCCATCTCTTGTGCCCATCGTGGGCAGCTCATTGTACTTATTACCGCAAATTTTGACTGATTGGTGGGTGAAGGCAACCCATAATGATCAGTGGCCTCAGCTAGTCTGAATTCACTGTCTGGAAGACCCCTCTGAGTATTATTTGCTCGCGGTGATAAATTATGATGATTAATTAGTGGCATTTTTGGTTTTCTGCTGGCTGGTGCAGATGTCCTGAAGTTCACATATTGGGTTACTGTCGGCGAGGCGTTCGCGATTTTTTGCGGCTAGGCAGGCAAGACGGTCTTCAATGGTTGGAAGTTCGACTCTATCGTGGAGATGTTTGATGGGGGTGTCCCATGGACACAGAGGGCCATCCTGAGCGCGTGGTTCTGGACCTTTTGGAGTTTACCCATATTTGTTTTATTTAAGTCGCAGAGCACGAGTGCTCCATATTCGAGTACTGGACGCACGGATGTTTTTTATAGTTAAGTAGGATTGTTTGGTTGGCTCCCCAGGATGTGGCTCGTAGCATTTTTAGCAGATTAATGCCCCTTTTGGCTTTGGTGGCGATATCGATGGTGTGTTTATTGAAGGATAAGGATTTTTATTTCTTACGGGTGAAGGTGATCCTTTGGGTTTTATTAGCGTTCAGCTTAATTCTCCATTAAGCACACCATAGCTCAAGGTCTTCGAAGGCGCGTTGAAGTAAAATTTGAACTTGATTGGTGGTGTTATTAGAGTTCCAAAACCCCTTATCGTCCGCAAATTGTGAGATTTGAACACGTTTGTCGGAGGTTTCGAGGTCATTGACGTTGATGAAAAATAGGAAGGGGTTAAGAACGGTGCCTTTGGGGTGCCTGCTTCGAGGGGGACACTCTCGGACATTTCGTTATTGACTCGAATTTTTATTTCGAGAGCTATTAGTGAAATGAATGGGCGCCGAAAGCCCATGGAAACGGCTTGGGGCGGACCCTTTTCGACCCATTATTGCTGTATTTTATTTTTTTTTTTTGCAACATGTCTGAGCGTGTTAAAGGAGGAAAAGGAAAGGACGAAAGTTAGCGACGTCTGTGTTTCTTGCTGCTTTTCTTCTTGCGAGGAGGTGGTTGTGGCGGTGATAGAACAGCTGCAGCAGTAGTTGGCGTTCTTGGTTGTGAGGGCCCGTTGTTTGGTTTTACTTCGTGCTCTGCTATAAGTTGTTGCGCTAATGCCAATTTTTGTTGGAATTCTGCTGAAGTGTCGAATTTTTGTAGACGTTCTTTTATTTGTTACTTTATTTCTTCCAGGGTTGTTGGCTCCTTTGCAGAATCTTGTGTTGGTGGAGTGGATTCGGTATCCTGGCCCTGGCTTTCTGGTACTGAAGGGAGAGGCGAGTGGGGATCGGGAAGTGACGAGAAGACAGCTTCCATTTCCATCTCAGTCACCACAGGACTTTCCACATTCGACATTTCCAGCTGTGGTGCTGGAAGTGAGATGGGTGTGTCTGTGAAAGTAGGAGCGGAATGGGCGACTGCTTTTGGCTCTTTCATTTCCTCATCTTTCTCTCTTCTTCTTCTCCAAGAAAGCCTCCAGGCGTCGGGAATCCCTCCGCTTGGTAGACGGGCTCTTTTTTCTTTTCTTCTTTCTCTCTTCAGGGCCTTCTGCCCCCCTCGGATGGAGACCGGTGCGATAGGGGATCCTCCGACCAAAGTGACTACCTCTCCCCGAGGAGGGTGGTGTTGTTTTCTTCTTCAACTTTGAATTCCAGTGTCATCTGGACGCTCTTGCCAATTTCCCGGTTAGTTCAGGAGATGGGACAAGATACGCCCAGAGCTGATATGGCTTTCTCTAGTCTAGCTGGTAATTCCATTGCAGTCAAATTGTTCACGCTCTGATGTCAGAAGTGCGTGGTGAATCAATGGGGGACCTCGAATGAATCCTGAGAGTTATTAGTGTTGGGAGAAAAACTATATATTCTCTTGTGTCTCAGTATATTATCTTACAGGAAGACTGCAAGAGAGTCTATTCAATGCAATTTGATTGGCTATTATATTTACAATGAATTAATGAAGGAATTGTGAGAAAGTTGCATCCTTTCATTTCAGAGTGTGAACACAATCTGATTGATCACCATGGTTAATTGGATATTCCAATTAAATTACAGAAAGTTTCGTCAGCTCTGGGCGTCTCTTACCTTCTCAGACGAGAGACAGGAGCGTCCATCTGACGCTGGAGTTTGACACAGAGGAGGACACCTTCTTCGAGATACCGCAGTACCTTTAGTGAGAGGAACCCCACTCACATTGGTCCTCACCCGAAGGAGTCTAGACTTGGTCCTGAGACGAGGATGAAGAAAGAGAATAGCCCAGCAATCAGGCGCCGAGATGCCCGACGGCTGGGTGATTTCCTGAAACGGAAGAAGGGAGAGAAGAAGGCGGAGAAGACAGAGTAGGCCATTACCACCCCCACCTTCAACTCCTATAACTCCCATCCACGCCTCAGTTGCCCCCCCCCCCTTTCTGGGGACAACCGGGAGGATCGCTATGTAAAATGATAAGTGAGGTGAAGGCAGAGATGGAAACTGGTTTTTCAGAGCCTCTGTCTCCAATCTCTCCCCTTCCTCCGGGTCTGCAGGCACGGATCGCTAAAGCCGAAGCAGCCATTAAATCTTCCCAGAGACACATGGAAAGAACAGCCAGACAAGAAGAGGAGATGAAAGAAAAGGAAACATTCGTTACTGAATTCATTACTCGTGAAGCTCATCTTGAAATTCAACAAAAACCTAAACTCCAATATCGCCAATTGCCAGCCCATCAGAGCCGCCGGCAAAGAAAAAACAGCGAAACACACAAAAAACAACAAAACGCCGCAAATAAATTACCACCGTCTCAGCTGACCGTCTTCTGGGTTTTGTCGTCTTTGCCTCCCTGGGGGTCCTAAGGCTGTCACCATGGCTGCGTCAGACACATTTCAAGCACACAGAACACCACTAACAGGGTCGAAATGGGTTGCATAACCCCAAACCGTTCCAGCGCGCCTTTGGCGCGCTGAACTATTCTTGCCTCCTTTATAGTTATACCAGGTTGCCATATGAACATCATACCACTTCGAGTAAGACTTCTTATCAAGTTACGAACACATATATTAGTTAACACCAAGAAGTCCAGTCGGCTCAGCTTCTGGTATCACAGTACTAAATATTTTCCCCACAGGCGACCATTTTTAATTTTGGCATTCTAATATCTTTGTCAAGTATATCCCTTCAGACAACTTTTTCTAGCCCGAAAACAGGGGTCATACAACAAATAAGACAGAAAAACTGATAGGAAGGAGAAGGACCAGTCACATATTTTTCAAGAGATTTCCAACAAAAACACAAAATATAGACAGTTGTATTTTTGGGATCCAAAAAGTAATTCTTAAATCATCCTCTTTATTTATCTGGAATGTTCAACAATAATGCAAGATCTCAGCAGAATGCTTCAAACATTTATTGAAACGATATATTTTCTCAAGGCTGCTTCGTTTTGGAGATAGCATCATTTCCGAGTGCAACTTTTCAAGGCGGGTAACTCTAATTCAAATATTTAGTACAGCCCTTCGTTCCGTTTTGTACGGATGGACTCGACCCGATGATTACCTGGTTGTGAACAAAACAATTCTTATTACCTGAACAGTCGTCTGCCTAAAACAACTGCGTGATATTATGTCTTGATTCCTTTTACTATTTAATAATTCTCTCATTTCCTAATCTTGTTTGAATTAAAACTTTGAGGATTCCTTAAAAATAAAGGATTTTCAAGGCTAATTAGTATTTTCAAGGTTTACTTCAATAGTTCCATTGACAAGGGTGCCGAAAGCATGAGTTTGAGCCCTTTTCCCCTAGCTGAATGCACTAGCGGGGAAAGACTTTATTTTCCAAGAACTGTAACTGAGAAACTCCCAAGAATTCATTTCTAACATATTTTACGTATGCCAATGCCAGCACTGAAAGGACGGGGGAAGGGGGGGGGGGGGGGGTGCAGGGTCGGGGATAAAACGGGGGTGATAACTCACCTAATTGATTGATAGCTTCTTTGTTTGGCAATTATCAATCTCCGTCATCATACCTAATCTGCCCTCTCCCCATTAACACCTGTAAAATATGCTAAAAATTCACACTCTATCGAGTTTATCTGTTCCAGTTGTCAATACTATTAAGTGTTACATTACAATTTTTGATAGGCATGCGTTGTAAACTCTCGGTCGTAACTCATACCCTCACACACAGAACTGCACCCTTTTTGCTACCCCTTCCACCTTGCCGTGGGATGCTTCTGGCACTGTTGTCTACTGACTGAAACTTTTCTTGTATTTCTCTTACAGTGGAAAACTCTGCAACACTGTAGGTGGTTTAGTGATACAGAGTGTATCTACATCTTGAGTGGATTCCATGCATGGTTACAAGGAACTAATAACTTGTGGTTAATCCTATGACCAACTTAATTATAAAGCCATTCTTTTCTAAATGCTTCAACTCACTGGAAAGTATTTTTCACTGTGTGTGATTTTCTGTCATGATACGCCTGCACCAGTGAACCTCACCCCACCCCACACACACACTCTTCACTTTCATACAAAAGCACATCATTTGCAGAAATAAATTTGAGATTTTCCCAACTGTTACCCTATTCACATCCTCTCCCATATCTGCAACATGTAACACAAAATGAATTGGAGAAAGGATGATACACCTCTTCAAGCCCATCTGTTTTGAAATAACACTAACCAGACTTAGCTAGACCATCTATAGAAAATGTTTTCATGATTTCCAGAAACTTACCTCTCAAGCCCTCAGTAACATCCACCCTACATACTTGGATATATTATATTATTTTAACACTAGAAATGTCTTGAACTTCTTATTGTTCTTGGCCTCAGTTATATCTATCAGTTAACAGTGTGTGAAGAGATGATCAATGACTCCACATCCATTTCTGAAATCATTCTGGAATTGCCCCAAAGAACCCTCTTCAATCACCTCTGCTAGCTTCCGACTTGGAACATTACAAAATATTTTTCCAAAATAGCTACAACCTGATCTCCTCCCTTCAGTAATCAGGGTGTGTTTTGTTTGGTTTTGCATTGTAATATGTGATACAAGATCAGTTGGCTCTAACACAATATCATAACTCTGATTTGCAATTTTGAGATACAAAATCAAGTACCTCAATGGAGGTTTTAAAATTTGTGTGGACTAGCAAGAATCAATTTTGATTCTCACAAAATCCTGATGTGAGAATATTTTTTCAGTTCTTAAATAATTATAACCCTGTGAGTGCAACCATTACAAGATCCATAGTATTAGACAACCTTTACTTTTGTATATTTGCAAGAGTTTAACCCTGGAGGGCTCGTTCCATTTTTTGTGAGTTTTTTGTCTTTTATGTTTAAGCAAAACACATGTTCCAACATACAGGCTTTTGGTCATCTTGGTGGTAAAAGTTAAACTTTTGATCCCTGATGGCACATTCCAGACCAGTTCAGAGCCCTCATCTAGCAGAGTCTACATTCATTTCTTAGGGGAAGACCCATCAATGTTTTCAATGTGCAGACATAGGGCTGCATGTTGAAAATCTTGGTCGGTCTACCACACAAATTCACTGAGCAACTATCTGCTTTATGAATTCAAGTCGTACCATGATCCTGGACCAGAAAAGCAGCATTTTGGGTTCAAAGGACCAAGATTACTTTGGCCGTAGTTTCTAGTGAAGTCTTGGCTGCTTGTATAGGGAGCCAGGACTTCACTAGATATCAGTATTAAGCCAAAGTGTTGCCTTATTATATGGGAGACTTGGGAGCAAATAAAAGGTACAAATCTTCAGACCTTAAAGGAAACTTTTGGAATCTATGACGTGAATCAACTTTAATGTTTCGAGAATTAAAGTTGATTCTCATTGTTTTCCCTGCGAGAATCATTTGCAGAAATTGATTCTGTTTCTCACATGAATTTTAAGCCCTGACATCTTTAAATTTTAGTTTTCAATGTACTGAGTTGAGAAACATCAAAACAACTATATTTGGAGGGGTAAGCCATAAGTAAAATTGCTGATATCCAATGGTGCTATTTTTAGCTAGCTGAATGACAATATGACTCAAGAAAGTAGGAAGTGGGCAGGGGCAGCGGATGCTCAATAAAAGTGGAGGCGCACAAATTTACAATGCTACCATGGTTCAACCCAGTGTGAGAAAGGTTACAATTGTATATCAGTAAATGTACCATGACTCGCTATAGTCTCTCATATGCCGCAGTGTAGTCACTGTCTTTTCCGTTTCTTCTACTTCAACTATTTTCCAACCTGAAGGCTATCCTTCGGGCTGGAAGATAGTTATAGTAGAAGAAACGGACCAAAGTGACTGAAAGTTTCTTTGGCTAAATATTGTTTGGATTTGCAAATAATGTTACATTAATGCCTGTATACTGACATGTTTGTTCCCCGTGGGAACCCCGGGAAGTAAGCAGCACTTGTTTACTGTGGTAAACCAGTTCCGCTTTACTAGTAAAATAGGACCCAGTCACCAATGCTTGGGGTGAAAGTCCTCTAAAATGGGCAACATGTTGATCAACGATTGACTAAACTTGACTTCATCTCCATGTTGTGTCACGATTAGCCATGGTGCATAAATGTGTGACGTTAACCTCCAACAAACAAACAAACAAACTGACATGTTTGTAAGTGCCCATTTTAACTCAATGTGCAACTGCGGAACAAATCTGTGGAAAAAAAGTGGAGGGGCATATGCCCCTTGTGCCCCCTGGCTCCACCACCTCTGGAAGTAGGGGCAAAGGTGACATGTGCCCTCCCAACTTTTGAGAGTGTAGGTTAGTGCTATCTTGATCAACTCTGTCATTGCAAACTAACTGGATATTAGCAGGAAGGGGTGCACATACTCTTTACTCTTAAGATGTTCCCCAAAATTCCTTCATTTGATTTGCCTCTACTGCATACTTAAATACATGCACATTTTTGACCCTGTATGTAAGAAATTTGTTAAATATAGAGCCAAAAGTGTGCACTTATACCAAACATAGCTTAGTGCATTGTATTTATCATATGCCACTAAGCACATGGGCCTCAAGTGATTTATATTAAGAAGCACGGTGACTCTGTGGTTACAGAAGTGGACTTCAAACTGAAAGGTCCATGCCAAGGGTAACTGCATTGTATTCTTGAGCAGGCACTTCATCCTGATTACTCACGTCAGGGCATGGTGGCGATGTGTACCAAGGCATCGATGGTGCACTTGTCTTCACCAAATGCTTACTCTGCTTGTGTGGAGTTAGTAAGTTGGGGAGTCTGACAGTTGCTGAAAGGTACTTTCCCATAAATTGTTTCAAGTCAAAGACAGGTGAATATAATAACATGATTTTGAAGGGCTTTACATTGTATTAAGGTCTTAACAGAAATGGTTAACAGCCCAAGAGTTTATTAACTATTATTATTAAGTCGAGGGCCGCTAATAAGCTCAAGGGCTGTTAACCATTTCTGTTGAGCCATTGATACACTGTAATGCCCGACAAAGTCATGTTATTTCTATTATTGCCACTTTCAGACATCGGGTACATTACGATTAAATTATAAGGGAAATAAGGTAAATAAATGAAGTTTGACGTTTTAGAATTAAAAAAAAAGCAGTGACACTATCGTCCGATTTGTTGACAAACAAACCGGGTAACATGACTATCGTCTGATCAGTCTACGGCGAAATTTGGAAAGTTAGATGATGAAATATATCTTCGAAATGTGAAATTTAGGCAAGGAGTTTATTCATCAAAGATGTCGTCACTTACTTTGTGTGCACTGTTGTTCAAGCTGAGGTCGCGATGCCTGGAGCTGAGGAGAAAACTGGGGAAAACAGTGAAAAGGAGTGCCAGATGTGTAATTTAGGCGCGGTGGAGACCCTGGAACACTTTCTTCTAGAATGCCCAAAATACAGGTAGGGGTTCGTTTTTTGAGTCCCAAAGCCCTTTGTTGTCCGCAAACGGTGAGATTTGGACTCTCTATTACCCGTAAGTTTGAGATCATTGACATAAATGATGAAAAGGAGGGCTCAGGAGGATCCCCAGGGATTCCAGCTTCGAGAGGTATATCATTGGACATTTCTTTGTTTACCCGGACCTTCATTGTTCGGTTGTTTAGGAATGAGGATAGTAATCTTAACAATTTAATAGGGAGATTTAGTTTGGATAGTAAAAAGAGAACTCTATTTAGTTTATTAAGGAGAACAGATTTATTATGGATCTATCAAGTGCAAGTGTACGAGATTTTCCCATATTATAATTGTAGAGAACGCAGGGAGCACAGACGTTTTCGCTACAAACTCTAATAAAACTTATCGTGTTATTGTCAACAAAAATCTAACAAACCTGCATGTTGATAATTTATACTGTAATTGTTTGTAGATTGTTTATAGACAATGGTTACGTTTCACCGTATCCAGTAATATTGTTTTCGTAATTAAAAGTTTACAGTACACTCCAGCAAACTGGGATCTGGGACGGCTGGTACAAACAGTCTTAACTTACCTTGAGCTGGGCAATTTTAAAAATCATTCCAGAACCCCTGACTCTATGGAAGGCATGGTGGGTTAACTGTTCGCGTCATCCGTCCACTTCTCTTTAGTAAAGGATACTTCAGACGCCAAGATGACTGCCTCAACGGATTTGATGGGAACAGGCCAATAAACCGCACGTAGTCATTCCTTTTATAATCGCGTTCGTGGGTGGACGTATACGCCTGATCTACGAACCTGACAGTGTCTGCTGAATTGGGTGTTGGTGAAGAACCTATCGTCTGTTCTGTAATTTTAACTGGGCTAACACGCTAATAAAACTTTGTCAAATTAACAGTTACGTCGCTCTATCGGTAATATTATTTATGTGATTCAAGAAGGGGAAGCCCTGGTGTAGACGATATTGACTGTGAACAAATGTTATAACAGCTCCAAGAGCTCATTTTGGCAAGATACTAGTGTAGACGATATTGACTATGAGAAAATGTTGTAATGGCTCCAAGAGCTCATTTTTGACAAGATACTGGTGTAAACGATGTTGACTATGAGTAAATGTTATAATAACTTCAAAAGCTCATATTTGGCAAGATTGGGTGAATAATAAATAATATAGAAACCGTAGTTACATTTTCGATGTGTTGATTGACTTCCCGACCGTCCAGTAGAACACGCCCCTTGAAAAGGAACCTGGAAGCCACTCACACTATGGAAGAAAGTACACTTGACGTGTGTCACAATCCCGAGAATCCCAGCGGCCTGACGATCACCGCCATTACGCTACATTATACCATACGGGGTCGAAGGCTTTTTCAACATCAAGTTGGACTGCCGCGCCTACATCTTGGTTGAGGATGGCCGTCCTCACATGAGCTCGGCCAGGTGGAAGATGTGTTTCATACCTTCTTTCCGGTTGCGGTATGTTAATTGCCATTGTTGAAGAAGTTTTCAGATGCTAAATGGTCCCTCGCCCCCTTGGTTAGGACTCTTTCGAAGACCACGTCAATGTAGCTGAGGAGGCTTATATGGTGGTAGTTCACTGGGGGGACACCCATGGCTGTGTTCCAACACGTTCGGAAAGCAGCCATGGATGAGGCATGCATCATAAAGGTTTTCAAGTTTAGTGAATAATGTGTTTGGGCTTAGCTTGAGATTTTTGTACGTAACTTCATCTTCCCGGGTGAGGAAGAGCTTTTGCATTTCAGTATGATTGTAGTGATTTCATCTTCAGTGGTGGGAGTCACCAGATCGTGGTCGTCACCTTCTTTGAGTTAAGGGTTAATGTTCGGATCACAATAGATTTGGGTGTTGAGAGCTATTACAGATGAAATGGTTTCACGCGTCGGGAGCGCACAGGGACGACGTGAGGCAAGCCCCTTTCGACCCTCTTTAACTGTTGAATAACGTTTTTTGCAACATGTCCGGGCGAGGCACAGGAGGAAAGGTTGGGTACTCAGCAGATGTCCGGGGTCATGGTGTTATTGGGGGTTGTGACGATCTCCTGGTGTTCTTTGATCTAGACCCTAGGATGAGGACCAGTGCGAGAGGGAGTCATCGCTACAAAGGTGCTACCTCTCCCCGAGGGCGCAGTGTTGGTATACTACTCAAAGTTTGCTAAGCACCAAGTACATCCAACTACCTGTTATACGTTTCAGTTGAAATATTGTTTAATTAATTATATCTTTAATTATTGAAGTACAAAAATTAAGATTTTATTTGTGTTTGACATTATTTTTTAGCTTTTGAATACGATAACCATGGAAAATGGATATTTTTGGTAAAAGAGGAAATTTTTCAATATGCCAAAATTTGACGGAGCGAACTGGTATGGCTGCAATATCGAGTATGATACACATTACTGTTAATTACAGCTTGATAACGCCTTCTCATGCTCCCAATCAGGTTCCTGGTCGTCCTTTGTGGGATGTTGTTCCATTCTTGGAGCAGCATGGCACCGAGCTCCTGGACACTTCTTGGCTGGACTGGACGGGCTGAAATTGCAAGCCGCAACTCATTACAGATATGTTCGATTGTTATTGAGGTCAGGGGATCTTGCTGGCCAGTTCATACTCCCCGACAGCATGGGTAACATGAGGACGGGCATTATTGTCCATAAGAATGAATCTATCACCCATTGCATCTGCATACAATCTGACGTGGGCATCCAGGATCCCATCAATATACCGTTGTGCAGTCAATGTACCACGTTCAAGGACACAGAGCTCTGTGCGTCCATCCCAGCTGTGGCCGCCCAGACCATGATTGACCTTCCACCATAACGGTCATGCTCAGCAATGTTGGCTGCATGGAATCGCTCTCCTGGTCTTCTCCATACCCTAGAACGCATATCTGTATAGTCTAGGCAGTACCTTGACTCTTGTATAAAAAGGACAGGTCGTCAATCTTCTCCGGTACATCCAACATGGTCCATGACCCATTCATATCGTGTCTGGCGGTGGTTCTGGGACAGCGGAATGCGAATACAACCATCCCTACAACCCGCCACATTTCTGCTTCAGACAAATGTCTTCTTACATTTGCATTTGCCATATTCAATCATTAAATCACAAGGGTTTGTGTTGAAATGAAGACTGAATACCCTACACATTCCATGTACATGTAGACAGTACACGAAAACATCATGAAAATCAAGGGGTACATGCTTTCCATGACTGTCACGAAAAGTCTGCCTGTCAAGAGAGCTAATGTAAACACTGGGGACCATCTCAATACATTCCTCAATCATATCCATCAAAAATATCGCAAATATGTCACAAGCAAATTTCACAATGATGTGACAAATATTTGGTGCTTACCAAGCTTTGAGTAGTATATTTTCAGGAAAGTATAGTCTGCCACTTATGGGATGATCTTTTGTTGGAGGGCCATCATTAGCAAGTATAGTCTGTCTCAGGCAATCGATGGTATTTAAGTAGGTTTCTGTGTTGGATTCTGTTATCAGGGTCGGACAAGAACGAGTAGAAAAAACAATAACGGCTCCTTTCGGGGACCACCCAGAGAAAGATCCGAACTTCCCTGGGTCGGGGGCACGCCTACATGGTAACCTATTGGGCCGGGGTATGAATGCGCCACTGCTGGCGTTTACAAAAACGAGCACCGAGTGGGACGCAATACCAACGATCGCCACCCAGGACGTGGATGACCACTTCTGGTGATGGCGTGAAGGATGTTCAGTATTTTGACTAAGGTCCGTAACGGTTAGAATTGTTTTCCATAGCGGTTATTGAGGAGCTGGAGATCAAAAAGAAAACATCTATGGGTACCTGCGAATTAGTAGGTTTTATATAGTACAATAAAGAAAATACTCTAGTACATTGTAAGTAATCGATCCCTGAGGGCAGCCCATAATATTCGTATGGACCCAGCTAGTCTGAATTCGCTGCCTGTTTTCTCTTTTTCCTCGTTACCTGCTATTAATTGTTAAGTGATTATGATAGCTGGATAGGTGAAGGTAGCCCATAATAGTCAATGGCCTTAGCTAATCTAAATTCACTGCCTGTTTATTCGCCATCTCTTGTGCCCATCGTGGGCAGCTCATTGTACTTATTACCGCAAATTTTGACTGATTGGTGGGTGAAGGCAACCCATAATGATCAGTGGCCTCAGCTAGTCTGAATTCACTGTCTGGAAGACCCCTCTGAGTATTATTTGCTCGCGGTGATAAATTATGATGATTAATTAGTGGCATTTTTGGTTTTCTGCTGGCTGGTGCAGATGTCCTGAAGTTCACATATTGGGTTACTGTCGGCGAGGCGTTCGCGATTTTTTGCGGCTAGGCAGGCAAGACGGTCTTCAATGGTTGGAATTTCGACTCTATCGTGGAGATGTTTGATGGGGGTGTCCCATAGACACAGAGGGCCATCCTGAGCGCGTGGTTCTGGACCTTTTGGAGTTTACCCATATTTGTTTTATTTAAGTCGCAGAGGACGAGTGCTCCATATTCGAGTACTGGACGCACGGATGTTTTTTATAGTTAAGTAGGATTGTTTGGTTGGCTCCCCAGGATGTGGCTCGTAGCATTTTTAGCAGATTAATGCCCCTTTTGGCTTTGGTGGCGATATCGATGGTGTGTTTATTGAAGGATAAGGATTTTTATTTCTTACGGGTGAAGGTGATCCTTTGGGTTTTATTAGCGTTCAGCTTAATTCTCCATTAAGCACACCATAGCTCAAGGTCTTCGAAGGCGCGTTGAAGTAAAATTTGAACTTGATTGGCGGTGTTATTAGAGTTCCAAAACCCCTTATCGTCCGCAAATTGTGAGATTTGAACACGTTTGTCGGAGGTTTCGAGGTCATTGACGTTGATGAAAAATAGGATGGGGTTAAGAACGGTGCCTTTGGGGTGCCTGCTTCGAGGGGGACACTCTCGGACATTTCGTTATTAACTCGAATTTTTATTTCGAGAGCTATTAGTGAAATGAATGGGCGCCGAAAGCCCATAGAAACGGCTTGGGGCGGACCCTTTTCGACCCATTATTGCTGTATTTTATTTTTTTTTTTGCAACATGTCTGAGCGTGTTAAAGGAGGAAAAGGAAAGGACGAAAGTTAGCGACGTCTGTGTTTCTTGCTGCTTTTCTTCTTGCGAGGAGGTGGTTGTGGCGGTGATAGAACAGCTGCAGCAGTAGTTGGCGTTCTTGGTTGTGAGGGCCCGTTGTTTGGTTTTGCTTCGTGCTCTGCTATAAGTTGTTGCGCTAATGCCAATTTTTGTTGGAATTCTGCTGAAGTGTCGAATTTTTGTAGACGTTCTTTTATTTGTTACTTTATTTCTTCCAGGGTTGTTGGCTCCTTTGCAGAATCTTGTGTTGGTGGAGTGGATTCGGTATCCTGGCCCTGGCTTTCTGGTACTGAAGGGAGAGGCGAGTGGGGATCGGGAAGTGACGAGAAGACAGCTTCCATTTCCATCTCAGTCACCACAGGACTTTCCACATTCGACATTTCCAGCTGTGGTGCTGGAAGTGAGATGGGTGTGTCTGTGAAAGTAGGAGCGGAATGGGCGACTGCTTTTGGCTCTTTCATTTCCTCATCTTTCTCTCTTCTTCTTCTCCAAGAAAGCCTCCAGGCGTCGGGAATCCCTCCGCTTGGTAGACGGGCTCTTTTTTCTTTTCTTCTTTCTCTCTTCAGGGCCTTCTGCCCCCCTCGGATGGAGACCGGTGCGATAGGGGATCCTCCGACCAAAGTGACTACCTCTCCCCGAGGAGGGTGGTGTTGTTTTCTTCTTCAACTTTGAATTCCAGTGTCATCTGGACGCTCTTGCCAATTTCCCGGTTAGTTCAGGAGATGGGACAAGATACGCCCAGAGCTGATATGGCTTTCTCTAGTCTAGCTGGTAATTCCATTGCAGTCAAATTGTTCACGCTCTGATGTCAGAAGTGCGTGGTGAATCAATGGGGGACCTCGAATGAATCCTGAGAGTTATTAGTGTTGGGAGAAAAACTATATATTCTCTTGTGTCTCAGTATATTATCTTACAGGAAGACTGCAAGAGAGTCTATTCAATGCAATTTGATTGGCTATTATATTTACAATGAATTAATGAAGGAATTGTGAGAAAGTTGCATCCTTTCATTTCAGAGTGTGAACACAATCTGATTGATCACCATGGTTAATTGGATATTCCAATTAAATTACAGAAAGTTTCGTCAGCTCTGGGCGTCTCTTACCTTCTCAGACGAGAGACAGGAGCGTCCATCTGACGCTGGAGTTTGACACAGAGGAGGACACCTTCTTCGAGATACCGCAGTACCTTTAGTGAGAGGAACCCCACTCACATTGGTCCTCACCCGAAGGAGTCTAGACTTGGTCCTGAGACGAGGATGAAGAAAGAGAATAGCCCAGCAATCAGGCGCCGAGATGCCCGACGGCTGGGTGATTTCCTGAAACGGAAGAAGGGAGAGAAGAAGGCGGAGAAGACAGAGTAGGCCATTACCACCCCCACCTTCAACTCCTATAACTCCCATCCACGCCTCAGTTGCCCCCCCCCCCCCTTTCTGGGGACAACCGGGAGGATCGCTATGTAAAATGATAAGTGAGGTGAAGGCAGAGATGGAAACTGGTTTTTCAGAGCCTCTGTCTCCAATCTCTCCCCTTCCTCCGGGTCTGCAGGCACGGATCGCTAAAGCCGAAGCAGCCATTAAATCTTCCCAGAGACACATGGAAAGAACAGCCAGACAAGAAGAGGAGATGAAAGAAAAGGAAACATTCGTTACTGAATTCATTACTCGTGAAGCTCATCTTGAAATTCAACAAAAACCTAAACTCCAATATCGCCAATTGCCAGCCCATCAGAGCCGCCGGCAAAGAAAAAACAGCGAAACACACAAAAAACAACAAAACGCCGCAAATAAATTACCACCGTCTCAGCTGACCGTCTTCTGGGTTTTGTCGTCTTTGCCTCCCTGGGGGTCCTAAGGCTGTCACCATGGCTGCGTCAGACACATTTCAAGCACACAGAACACCACTAACAGGGTCGAAATGGGTTGCATAACCCCAAACCGTTCCAGCGCGCCTTTGGCGCGCTGAACTATTCTTGCCTCCTTTATAGTTATACCAGGTTGCCATATGAACATCATACCACTTCGAGTAAGACTTCTTATCAAGTTACGAACACATATATTAGTTAACACCAAGAAGTCCAGTCGGCTCAGCTTCTGGTATCACAGTACTAAATATTTTCCCCACAGGCGACCATTTTTAATTTTGGCATTCTAATATCTTTGTCAAGTATATCCCTTCAGACAACTTTTTCTAGCCCGAAAACAGGGGTCATACAACAAATAAGACAGAAAAACTGATAGGAAGGAGAAGGACCAGTCACATATTTTTCAAGAGATTTCCAACAAAAACACAAAATATAGACAGTTGTATTTTTGGGATCCAAAAAGTAATTCTTAAATCATCCTCTTTATTTATCTGGAATGTTCAACAATAATGCAAGATCTCAGCAGAATGCTTCAAACATTTATTGAAACGATATATTTTCTCAAGGCTGCTTCGTTTTGGAGATAGCATCATTTCCGAGTGCAACTTTTCAAGGCGGGTAACTCTAATTCAAATATTTAGTACAGCCCTTCGTTCCGTTTTGTACGGATGGACTCGACCCGATGATTACCTGGTTGTGAACAAAACAATTCTTATTACCTGAACAGTCGTCTGCCTAAAACAACTGCGTGATATTATGTCTTGATTCCTTTTACTATTTAATAATTCTCTCATTTCCTAATCTTGTTTGAATTAAAACTTTGAGGATTCCTTAAAAATAAAGGATTTTCAAGGCTAATTAGTATTTTCAAGGTTTACTTCAATAGTTCCATTGACAAGGGTGCCGAAAGCATGAGTTTGAGCCCTTTTCCCCTAGCTGAATGCACTAGCGGGGAAAGACTTTATTTTCCAAGAACTGTAACTGAGAAACTCCCAAGAATTCATTTCTAACATATTTTACGTATGCCAATGCCAGCACTGAAAGGACGGGGGAAGGGGGGGGGGGGGGAGGGGGGTGCAGGGTCGGGGATAAAACGGGGGTGATAACTCACCTAATTGATTGATAGCTTCTTTGTTTGGCAATTATCAATCTCCGTCATCATACCTAATCTGCCCTCTCCCCATTAACACCTGTAAAATATGCTAAAAATTCACACTCTATCGAGTTTATCTGTTCCAGTTGTCAATACTATTAAGTGTTACATTACAATTTTTGATAGGCATGCGTTGTAAACTCTCGGTCGTAACTCATACCCTCACACACAGAACTGCACCCTTTTTGCTACCCCTTCCACCTTGCCGTGGGATGCTTCTGGCACTGTTGTCTACTGACTGAAACTTTTCTTGTATTTCTCTTACAGTGGAAAACTCTGCAACACTGTAGGTGGTTTAGTGATACAGAGTGTATCTACATCTTGAGTGGATTCCATGCATGGTTACAAGGAACTAATAACTTGTGGTTAATCCTATGACCAACTTAATAATAAAGCCATTCTTTTCTAAATGCTTCAACTCACTGGAAAGTATTTTTCACTGTGTGTGATTTTCTGTCATGATACGCCTGCACCAGTGAACCTCACCCCACCCCACACACACACTCTTCACTTTCATACAAAAGCACATCATTTGCAGAAATAAATTTGAGATTTTCCCAACTGTTACCCTATTCACATCCTCTCCCATATCTGCAACATGTAACACAAAATGAATTGGAGAAAGGATGATACACCTCTTCAAGCCCATCTGTTTTGAAATAACACTAACCAGACTTAGCTAGACCATCTATAGAAAATGTTTTCATGATTTCCAGAAACTTACCTCTCAAGCCCTCAGTAACATCCACCCTACATACTTGGATATATTATATTATTTTAACACTAGAAATGTCTTGAACTTCTTATTGTTCTTGGCCTCAGTTATATCTATCAGTTAACAGTGTGTGAAGAGATGATCAATGACTCCACATCCATTTCTGAAATCATTCTGGAATTGCCCCAAAGAACCCTCTTCAATCACCTCTGCTAGCTTCCGACTTGGAACATTACAAAATATTTTTCCAAAATAGCTACAACCTGATCTCCTCCCTTCAGTAATCAGGGTGTGTTTTGTTTGGTTTTGCATTGTAATATGTGATACAAGATCAGTTGGCTCTAACACAATATCATAACTCTGATTTGCAATTTTGAGATACAAAATCAAGTACCTCAATGGAGGTTTTAAAATTTGTGTGGACTAGCAAGAATCAATTTTGATTCTCACAAAATCCTGATGTGAGAATATTTTTTCAGTTCTTAAATAATTATAACCCTGTGAGTGCAACCATTACAAGATCCATAGTATTAGACAACCTTTACTTTTGTATATTTGCAAGAGTTTAACCCTGGAGGGCTCGTTCCATTTTTTGTGAGTTTTTTGTCTTTTATGTTTAAGCAAAACACATGTTCCAACATACAGGCTTTTGGTCATCTTGGTGGTAAAAGTTAAACTTTTGATCCCTGATGGCACATTCCAGACCAGTTCAGAGCCCTCATCTAGCAGAGTCTACATTCATTTCTTAGGGGAAGACCCATCAATGTTTTCAATGTGCAGACATAGGGCTGCATGTTGAAAATCTTGGTCGGTCTACCACACAAATTCACTGAGCAACTATCTGCTTTATGAATTCAAGTCGTACCATGATCCTGGACCAGAAAAGCAGCATTTTGGGTTCAAAGGACCAAGATTACTTTGGCCGTAGTTTCTAGTGAAGTCTTGGCTGCTTGTATAGGGAGCCAGGACTTCACTAGATATCAGTATTAAGCCAAAGTGTTGCCTTATTATATGGGAGACTTGGGAGCAAATAAAAGGTACAAATCTTCAGACCTTAAAGGAAACTTTTGGAATCTATGACGTGAATCAACTTTAATGTTTCGAGAATTAAAGTTGATTCTCATTGTTTTCCCTGCGAGAATCATTTGCAGAAATTGATTCTGTTTCTCACATGAATTTTAAGCCCTGACATCTTTAAATTTTAGTTTTCAATGTACTGAGTTGAGAAACATCAAAACAACTATATTTGGAGGGGTAAGCCATAAGTAAAATTGCTGATATCCAATGGTGCTATTTTTAGCTAGCTGAATGACAATATGACTCAAGAAAGTAGGAAGTGGGCAGGGGCAGCGGATGCTCAATAAAAGTGGAGGCGCACAAATTTACAATGCTACCATGGTTCAACCCAGTGTGAGAAAGGTTACAATTGTATATCAGTAAATGTACCATGACTCGCTATAGTCTCTCATATGCCGCAGTGTAGTCACTGTCTTTTCCGTTTCTTCTACTTCAACTATTTTCCAACCTGAAGGCTATCCTTCGGGCTGGAAGATAGTTATAGTAGAAGAAACGGACCAAAGTGACTGAAAGTTTCTTTGGCTAAATATTGTTTGGATTTGCAAATAATGTTACATTAATGCCTGTATACTGACATGTTTGTTCCCCGTGGGAACCCCGGGAAGTAAGCAGCACTTGTTTACTGTGGTAAACCAGTTCCGCTTTACTAGTAAAATAGGACCCAGTCACCAATGCTTGGGGTGAAAGTCCTCTAAAATGGGCAACATGTTGATCAACGATTGACTAAACTTGACTTCATCTCCATGTTGTGTCACGATTAGCCATGGTGCATAAATGTGTGACGTTAACCTCCAACAAACAAACAAACAAACTGACATGTTTGTAAGTGCCCATTTTAACTCAATGTGCAACTGCGGAACAAATCTGTGGAAAAAAGTGGAGGGGCATATGCCCCTTGTGCCCCCTGGCTCCACCACCTCTGGAAGTAGGGGCAAAGGTGACATGTGCCCTCCCAACTTTTGAGAGTGTAGGTTAGTGCTATCTTGATCAACTCTGTCATTGCAAACTAACTGGATATTAGCAGGAAGGGGTGCACATACTCTTTACTCTTAAGATGTTCCCCAAAATTCCTTCATTTGATTTGCCTCTACTGCATACTTAAATACATGCACATATTTGACCCTGTATGTAAGAAATTTGTTAAATATAGAGCCAAAAGTGTGCACTTATACCAAACATAGCTTAGTGCATTGTATTTATCATATGCCACTAAGCACATGGGCCTCAAGTGATTTATATTAAGAAGCACGGTGACTCTGTGGTTACAGAAGTGGACTTCAAACTGAAAGGTCCATGCCAAGGGTAACTGCATTGTATTCTTGAGCAGGCACTTCATCCTGATTACTCACGTCAGGGCATGGTGGCGATGTGTACCAAGGCATCGATGGTGCACTTGTCTTCACCAAATGCTTACTCTGCTTGTGTGGAGTTAGTAAGTTGGGGAGTCTGACAGTTGCTGAAAGGTACTTTCCCATAAATTGTTTCAAGTCAAAGACAGGTGAATATAATAACATGATTTTGAAGGGCTTTACATTGTATTAAGGTCTTAACAGAAATGGTTAACAGCCCAAGAGTTTATTAACTATTATTATTAAGTCGAGGGCCGCTAATAAGCTCAAGGGCTGTTAACCATTTCTGTTGAGCCATTGATACACTGTAATGCCCGACAAAGTCATGTTATTTCTATTATTGCCACTTTCAGACATCGGGTACATTACGATTAAATTATAAGGGAAATAAGGTAAATAAATGAAGTTTGACGTTTTAGAATTAAAAAAAAAGCAGTGACACTATCGTCCGATTTGTTGACAAACAAACCGGGTAACATGACTATCGTCTGATCAGTCTACGGCGAAATTTGGAAAGTTAGATGATGAAATATATCTTCGAAATGTGAAATTTAGGCAAGGAGTTTATTCATCAAAGATGTCGTCACTTACTTTGTGTGCACTGTTGTTCAAGCTGAGGTCGCGATGCCTGGAGCTGAGGAGAAAACTGGGGAAAACAGTGAAAAGGAGTGCCAGATGTGTAATTTAGGCGCGGTGGAGACCCTGGAACACTTTCTTCTAGAATGCCCAAAATACAGGTAGGGGTTCGTTTTTTGAGTCCCAAAGCCCTTTGTTGTCCGCAAACGGTGAGATTTGGACTCTCTATTACCCGTAAGTTTGAGATCATTGACATAAATGATGAAAAGGAGGGCTCAGGAGGATCCCCAGGGATTCCAGCTTCGAGAGGTATATCATTGGACATTTCTTTGTTTACCCGGACCTTCATTGTTCGGTTGTTTAGGAATGAGGATAGTAATCTTAACAATTTAATAGGGAGATTTAGTTTGGATAGTAAAAAGAGAACTCTATTTAGTTTATTAAGGAGAACAGATTTATTATGGATCTATCAAGTGCAAGTGTACGAGATTTTCCCATATTATAATTGTAGAGAACGCAGGGAGCACAGACGTTTTCGCTACAAACTCTAATAAAACTTATCGTGTTATTGTCAACAAAAATCTAACAAACCTGCATGTTGATAATTTATACTGTAATTGTTTGTAGATTGTTTATAGACAATGGTTACGTTTCACCGTATCCAGTAATATTGTTTTCGTAACTAAAAGTTTACAGTACACTCCAGCAAACTGGGATCTGGGACGGCTGGTACAAACAGTCTTAACTTACCTTGAGCTGGGCAATTTTAAAAATCATTCCAGAACCCCTGACTCTATGGAAGGCATGGTGGGTTAACTGTTCGCGTCATCCGTCCACTTCTCTTTAGTAAAGGATACTTCAGACGCCAAGATGACTGCCTCAACGGATTTGATGGGAACAGGCCAATAAACCGCACGTAGTCATTCCTTTTATAATCGCGTTCGTGGGTGGACGTATACGCCTGATCTACGAACCTGACAGTGTCTGCTGAATTGGGTGTTGGTGAAGAACCTATCGTCTGTTCTGTAATTTTAACTGGGCTAACACGCTAATAAAACTTTGTCAAATTAACAGTTACGTCGCTCTATCGGTAATATTATTTATGTGATTCAAGAAGGGGAAGCCCTGGTGTAGACGATATTGACTGTGAACAAATGTTATAACAGCTCCAAGAGCTCATTTTGGCAAGATACTAGTGTAGACGATATTGACTATGAGAAAATGTTGTAATGGCTCCAAGAGCTCATTTTTGACAAGATACTGGTGTAAACGATGTTGACTATGAGTAAATGTTATAATAACTTCAAAAGCTCATATTTGGCAAGATTGGGTGAATAATAAATAATATAGAAACCGTAGTTACATTTTCGATGTGTTGATTGACTTCCCGACCGTCCAGTAGAACACGCCCCTTGAAAAGGAACCTGGAAGCCACTCACACTATGGAAGAAAGTACACTTGACGTGTGTCACAATCCCGAGAATCCCAGCGGCCTGACGATCACCGCCATTACGCTACATTATACCATACGGGGTCGAAGGCTTTTTCAACATCAAGTTGGACTGCCGCGCCTACATCTTGGTTGAGGATGGCCGTCCTCACATGAGCTCGGCCAGGTGGAAGATGTGTTTCATACCTTCTTTCCGGTTGCGGTATGTTAATTGCCATTGTTGAAGAAGTTTTCAGATGCTAAATGGTCCCTCGCCCCCTTGGTTAGGACTCTTTCGAAGACCACGTCAATGTAGCTGAGGAGGCTTATATGGTGGTAGTTCACTGGGGGGACACCCATGGCTGTGTTCCAACACGTTCGGAAAGCAGCCATGGATGAGGCATGCATCATAAAGGTTTTCAAGTTTAGTGAATAATGTGTTTGGGCTTAGCTTGAGATTTTTGTACGTAACTTCATCTTCCCGGGTGAGGAAGAGCTTTTGCATTTCAGTATGATTGTAGTGATTTCATCTTCAGTGGTGGGAGTCACCAGATCGTGGTCGTCACCTTCTTTGAGTTAAGGGTTAATGTTCGGATCACAATAGATTTGGGTGTTGAGAGCTATTACAGATGAAATGGTTTCACGCGTCGGGAGCGCACAGGGACGACGTGAGGCAAGCCCCTTTCGACCCTCTTTAACTGTTGAATAACGTTTTTTGCAACATGTCCGGGCGAGGCACAGGAGGAAAGGTTGGGTACTCAGCAGATGTCCGGGGTCATGGTGTTATTGGGGGTTGTGACGATCTCCTGGTGTTCTTTGATCTAGACCCTAGGATGAGGACCAGTGCGAGAGGGAGTCATCGCTACAAAGGTGCTACCTCTCCCCGAGGGCGCAGTGTTGGTATACTACTCAAAGTTTGCTAAGCACCAAGTACATCCAACTACCTGTTATACGTTTCAGTTGAAATATTGTTTAATTAATTATATCTTTAATTATTGAAGTACAAAAATTAAGATTTTATTTGTGTTTGACATTATTTTTTAGCTTTTGAATACGATAACCATGGAAAATGGATATTTTTGGTAAAAGAGGAAATTTTTCAATATGCCAAAATTTGACGGAGCGAACTGGTATGGCTGCAATATCGAGTATGATACACATTACTGTTAATTACAGCTTGATAACGCCTTCTCATGCTCCCAATCAGGTTCCTGGTCGTCCTTTGTGGGATGTTGTTCCATTCTTGGAGCAGCATGGCACCGAGCTCCTGGACACTTCTTGGCTGGACTGGACGGGCTGAAATTGCAAGCCGCAACTCATTACAGATATGTTCGATTGTTATTGAGGTCAGGGGATCTTGCTGGCCAGTTCATACTCCCCGACAGCATGGGTAACATGAGGACGGGCATTATTGTCCATAAGAATGAATCTATCACCCATTGCATCTGCATACAATCTGACGTGGGCATCCAGGATCCCATCAATATACCGTTGTGCAGTCAATGTACCACGTTCAAGGACACAGAGCTCTGTGCGTCCATCCCAGCTGTGGCCGCCCAGACCATGATTGACCTTCCACCATAACGGTCATGCTCAGCAATGTTGGCTGCATGGAATCGCTCTCCTGGTCTTCTCCATACCCTAGAACGCATATCTGTATAGTCTAGGCAGTACCTTGACTCTTGTATAAAAAGGACAGGTCGTCAATCTTCTCCGGTACATCCAACATGGTCCATGACCCATTCATATCGTGTCTGGCGGTGGTTCTGGGACAGCGGAATGCGAATACAACCATCCCTACAACCCGCCACATTTCTGCTTCAGACAAATGTCTTCTTACATTTGCATTTGCCATATTCAATCATTAAATCACAAGGGTTTGTGTTGAAATGAAGACTGAATACCCTACACATTCCATGTACATGTAGACAGTACACGAAAACATCATGAAAATCAAGGGGTACATGCTTTCCATGACTGTCACGAAAAGTCTGCCTGTCAAGAGAGCTAATGTAAACACTGGGGACCATCTCAATACATTCCTCAATCATATCCATCAAAAATATCGCAAATATGTCACAAGCAAATTTCACAATGATGTGACAAATATTTGGTGCTTACCAAGCTTTGAGTAGTATATTTTCAGGAAAGTATAGTCTGCCACTTATGGGATGATCTTTTGTTGGAGGGCCATCATTAGCAAGTATAGTCTGTCTCAGGCAATCGATGGTATTTAAGTAGGTTTCTGTGTTGGATTCTGTTATCAGGGTCGGACAAGAACGAGTAGAAAAAACAATAACGGCTCCTTTCGGGGACCACCCAGAGAAAGATCCGAACTTCCCTGGGTCGGGGGCACGCCTACATGGTAACCTATTGGGCCGGGGTATGAATGCGCCACTGCTGGCGTTTACAAAAACGAGCACCGAGTGGGACGCAATACCAACGATCGCCACCCAGGACGTGGATGACCACTTCTGGTGATGGCGTGAAGGATGTTCAGTATTTTGACTAAGGTCCGTAACGGTTAGAATTGTTTTCCATAGCGGTTATTGAGGAGCTGGAGATCAAAAAGAAAACATCTATGGGTACCTGCGAATTAGTAGGTTTTATATAGTACAATAAAGAAAATACTCTAGTACATTGTAAGTAATCGATCCCTGAGGGCAGCCCATAATATTCGTATGGACCCAGCTAGTCTGAATTCGCTGCCTGTTTTCTCTTTTTCCTCGTTACCTGCTATTAATTGTTAAGTGATTATGATAGCTGGATAGGTGAAGGTAGCCCATAATAGTCAATGGCCTTAGCTAATCTAAATTCACTGCCTGTTTATTCGCCATCTCTTGTGCCCATCGTGGGCAGCTCATTGTACTTATTACCGCAAATTTTGACTGATTGGTGGGTGAAGGCAACCCATAATGATCAGTGGCCTCAGCTAGTCTGAATTCACTGTCTGGAAGACCCCTCTGAGTATTATTTGCTCGCGGTGATAAATTATGATGATTAATTAGTGGCATTTTTGGTTTTCTGCTGGCTGGTGCAGATGTCCTGAAGTTCACATATTGGGTTACTGTCGGCGAGGCGTTCGCGATTTTTTGCGGCTAGGCAGGCAAGACGGTCTTCAATGGTTGGAATTTCGACTCTATCGTGGAGATGTTTGATGGGGGTGTCCCATAGACACAGAGGGCCATCCTGAGCGCGTGGTTCTGGACCTTTTGGAGTTTACCCATATTTGTTTTATTTAAGTCGCAGAGGACGAGTGCTCCATATTCGAGTACTGGACGCACGGATGTTTTTTATAGTTAAGTAGGATTGTTTGGTTGGCTCCCCAGGATGTGGCTCGTAGCATTTTTAGCAGATTAATGCCCCTTTTGGCTTTGGTGGCGATATCGATGGTGTGTTTATTGAAGGATAAGGATTTTTATTTCTTACGGGTGAAGGTGGTCCTTTGGGTTTTATTAGCGTTCAGCTTAATTCTCCATTAAGCACACCATAGCTCAAGGTCTTCGAAGGCGCGTTGAAGTAAAATTTGAACTTGATTGGCGGTGTTATTAGAGTTCCAAAACCCCTTATCGTCCGCAAATTGTGAGATTTGAACACGTTTGTCGGAGGTTTCGAGGTCATTGACGTTGATGAAAAATAGGATGGGGTTAAGAACGGTGCCTTTGGGGTGCCTGCTTCGAGGGGGACACTCTCGGACATTTCGTTATTAACTCGAATTTTTATTTCGAGAGCTATTAGTGAAATGAATGGGCGCCGAAAGCCCATAGAAACGGCTTGGGGCGGACCCTTTTCGACCCATTATTGCTGTATTTTATTTTTTTTTTTGCAACATGTCTGAGCGTGTTAAAGGAGGAAAAGGAAAGGACGAAAGTTAGCGACGTCTGTGTTTCTTGCTGCTTTTCTTCTTGCGAGGAGGTGGTTGTGGCGGTGATAGAACAGCTGCAGCAGTAGTTGGCGTTCTTGGTTGTGAGGGCCCGTTGTTTGGTTTTGCTTCGTGCTCTGCTATAAGTTGTTGCGCTAATGCCAATTTTTGTTGGAATTCTGCTGAAGTGTCGAATTTTTGTAGACGTTCTTTTATTTGTTACTTTATTTCTTCCAGGGTTGTTGGCTCCTTTGCAGAATCTTGTGTTGGTGGAGTGGATTCGGTATCCTGGCCCTGGCTTTCTGGTACTGAAGGGAGAGGCGAGTGGGGATCGGGAAGTGACGAGAAGACAGCTTCCATTTCCATCTCAGTCACCACAGGACTTTCCACATTCGACATTTCCAGCTGTGGTGCTGGAAGTGAGATGGGTGTGTCTGTGAAAGTAGGAGCGGAATGGGCGACTGCTTTTGGCTCTTTCATTTCCTCATCTTTCTCTCTTCTTCTTCTCCAAGAAAGCCTCCAGGCGTCGGGAATCCCTCCGCTTGGTAGACGGGCTCTTTTTTCTTTTCTTCTTTCTCTCTTCAGGGCCTTCTGCCCCCCTCGGATGGAGACCGGTGCGATAGGGGATCCTCCGACCAAAGTGACTACCTCTCCCCGAGGAGGGTGGTGTTGTTTTCTTCTTCAACTTTGAATTCCAGTGTCATCTGGACGCTCTTGCCAATTTCCCGGTTAGTTCAGGAGATGGGACAAGATACGCCCAGAGCTGATATGGCTTTCTCTAGTCTAGCTGGTAATTCCATTGCAGTCAAATTGTTCACGCTCTGATGTCAGAAGTGCGTGGTGAATCAATGGGAGACCTCGAATGAATCCTGAGAGTTATTAGTGTTGGGAGAAAAACTATATATTCTCTTGTGTCTCAGTATATTATCTTACAGGAAGACTGCAAGAGAGTCTATTCAATGCAATTTGATTGGCTATTATATTTACAATGAATTAATGAAGGAATTGTGAGAAAGTTGCATCCTTTCATTTCAGAGTGTGAACACAATCTGATTGATCACCATGGTTAATTGGATATTCCAATTAAATTACAGAAAGTTTCGTCAGCTCTGGGCGTCTCTTACCTTCTCAGACGAGAGACAGGAGCGTCCATCTGACGCTGGAGTTTGACACAGAGGAGGACACCTTCTTCGAGATACCGCAGTACCTTTAGTGAGAGGAACCCCACTCACATTGGTCCTCACCCGAAGGAGTCTAGACTTGGTCCTGAGACGAGGATGAAGAAAGAGAATAGCCCAGCAATCAGGCGCCGAGATGCCCGACGGCTGGGTGATTTCCTGAAACGGAAGAAGGGAGAGAAGAAGGCGGAGAAGACAGAGTAGGCCATTACCACCCCCACCTTCAACTCCTATAACTCCCATCCACGCCTCAGTTGCCCCCCCCCCCTTTCTGGGGACAACCGGGAGGATCGCTATGTAAAATGATAAGTGAGGTGAAGGCAGAGATGGAAACTGGTTTTTCAGAGCCTCTGTCTCCAATCTCTCCCCTTCCTCCGGGTCTGCAGGCACGGATCGCTAAAGCCGAAGCAGCCATTAAATCTTCCCAGAGACACATGGAAAGAACAGCCAGACAAGAAGAGGAGATGAAAGAAAAGGAAACATTCGTTACTGAATTCATTACTCGTGAAGCTCATCTTGAAATTCAACAAAAACCTAAACTCCAATATCGCCAATTGCCAGCCCATCAGAGCCGCCGGCAAAGAAAAAACAGCGAAACACACAAAAAACAACAAAACGCCGCAAATAAATTACCACCGTCTCAGCTGACCGTCTTCTGGGTTTTGTCGTCTTTGCCTCCCTGGGGGTCCTAAGGCTGTCACCATGGCTGCGTCAGACACATTTCAAGCACACAGAACACCACTAACAGGGTCGAAATGGGTTGCATAACCCCAAACCGTTCCAGCGCGCCTTTGGCGCGCTGAACTATTCTTGCCTCCTTTATAGTTATACCAGGTTGCCATATGAACATCATACCACTTCGAGTAAGACTTCTTATCAAGTTACGAACACATACATTAGTTAACACCAAGAAGTCCAGTCGGCTCAGCTTCTGGTATCACAGTACTAAATATTTTCCCCACAGGCGACCATTTTTAATTTTGGCATTCTAATATCTTTGTCAAGTATATCCCTTCAGACAACTTTTTCTAGCCCGAAAACAGGGGTCATACAACAAATAAGACAGAAAAACTGATAGGAAGGAGAAGGACCAGTCACATATTTTTCAAGAGATTTCCAACAAAAACACAAAATATAGACAGTTGTATTTTTGGGATCCAAAAAGTAATTCTTAAATCATCCTCTTTATTTATCTGGAATGTTCAACAATAATGCAAGATCTCAGCAGAATGCTTCAAACATTTATTGAAACGATATATTTTCTCAAGGCTGCTTCGTTTTGGAGATAGCATCATTTCCGAGTGCAACTTTTCAAGGCGGGTAACTCTAATTCAAATATTTAGTACAGCCCTTTTTCCGTTTTGTACGGATGGACTCGACCCGATGATTACCTGGTTGTGAACAAAACAATTCTTATTACCTGAAGCCGTCTGCCTAAAACAACTGCGTGATATTATGTCTTGATTCCTTTTACTATTTAATAATTCTCTCATTTCCTAATCTTGTTTGAATTAAAACTTTGAGGATTCCTTAAAAATAAAGGATTTTCAAGGCTAATTAGTATTTTCAAGGTTTACTTCAATAGTTCCATTGACAAGGGTGCCGAAAGCATGAGTTTGAGCCCTTTTCCCCTAGCTGAATGCACTAGCGGGGAAAGACTTTATTTTCCAAGAACTGTAACTGAGAAACTCCCAAGAATTCATTTCTAACATATTTTACGTATGCCAATGCCAGCACTGAAAGGACGGGGGAAGGGGGGGAGGAGGGGGGTGCAGGGTCGGGGATAAAACGGGGGTGATAACTCACCTAATTGATTGATAGCTTCTTTGTTTGGCAATTATCAATCTCCGTCATCATACCTAATCTGCCCTCTCCCCATTAACACCTGTAAAATATGCTAAAAATTCACACTCTATCGAGTTTATCTGTTCCAGTTGTCAATACTATTAAGTGTTACATTACAATTTTTGATAGGCATGCGTTGTAAACTCTCGGTCGTAACTCATACCCTCACACACAGAACTGCACCCTTTTTGCTACCCCTTCCACCTTGCCGTGGGATGCTTCTGGCACTGTTGTCTACTGACTGAAACTTTTCTTGTATTTCTCTTACAGTGGAAAACTCTGCAACACTGTAGGTGGTTTAGTGATACAGAGTGTATCTACATCTTGAGTGGATTCCATGCATGGTTACAAGGAACTAATAACTTGTGGTTAATCCTATGACCAACTTAATAATAAAGCCATTCTTTTCTAAATGCTTCAACTCACTGGAAAGTATTTTTCACTGTGTGTGATTTTCTGTCATGATACGCCTGCACCAGTGAACCTCACCCCACCCCACACACACACTCTTCACTTTCATACAAAAGCACATCATTTGCAGAAATAAATTTGAGATTTTCCCAACTGTTACCCTATTCACATCCTCTCCCATATCTGCAACATGTAACACAAAATGAATTGGAGAAAGGATGATACACCTCTTCAAGCCCATCTGTTTTGAAATAACACTAACCAGACTTAGCTAGACCATCTATAGAAAATGTTTTCATGATTTCCAGAAACTTACCTCTCAAGCCCTCAGTAACATCCACCCTACATACTTGGATATATTATATTATTTTAACACTAGAAATGTCTTGAACTTCTTATTGTTCTTGGCCTCAGTTATATCTATCAGTTAACAGTGTGTGAAGAGATGATCAATGACTCCACATCCATTTCTGAAATCATTCTGGAATTGCCCCAAAGAACCCTCTTCAATCACCTCTGCTAGCTTCCGACTTGGAACATTACAAAATATTTTTCCAAAATAGCTACAACCTGATCTCCTCCCTTCAGTAATCAGGGTGTGTTTTGTTTGGTTTTGCATTGTAATATGTGATACAAGATCAGTTGGCTCTAACACAATATCATAACTCTGATTTGCAATTTTGAGATACAAAATCAAGTACCTCAATGGAGGTTTTAAAATTTGTGTGGACTAGCAAGAATCAATTTTGATTCTCACAAAATCCTGATGTGAGAATATTTTTTCAGTTCTTAAATAATTATAACCCTGTGAGTGCAACCATTACAAGATCCATAGTATTAGACAACCTTTACTTTTGTATATTTGCAAGAGTTTAACCCTGGAGGGCTCGTTCCATTTTTTGTGAGTTTTTTGTCTTTTATGTTTAAGCAAAACACATGTTCCAACATACAGGCTTTTGGTCATCTTGGTGGTAAAAGTTAAACTTTTGATCCCTGATGGCACATTCCAGACCAGTTCAGAGCCCTCATCTAGCAGAGTCTACATTCATTTCTTAGGGGAAGACCCATCAATGTTTTCAATGTGCAGACATAGGGCTGCATGTTGAAAATCTTGGTCGGTCTACCACACAAATTCACTGAGCAACTATCTGCTTTATGAATTCAAGTCGTACCATGATCCTGGACCAGAAAAGCAGCATTTTGGGTTCAAAGGACCAAGATTACTTTGGCCGTAGTTTCTAGTGAAGTCTTGGCTGCTTGTATAGGGAGCCAGGACTTCACTAGATATCAGTATTAAGCCAAAGTGTTGCCTTATTATATGGGAGACTTGGGAGCAAATAAAAGGTACAAATCTTCAGACCTTAAAGGAAACTTTTGGAATCTATGACGTGAATCAACTTTAATGTTTCGAGAATTAAAGTTGATTCTCATTGTTTTCCCTGCGAGAATCATTTGCAGGAATTGATTCTGTTTCTCACATGAATTTTAAGCCCTGACATCTTTAAATTTTAGTTTTCAATGTACTGAGTTGAGAAACATCAAAACAACTATATTTGGAGGGGTAAGCCATAAGTAAAATTGCCGATATCCAATGGTGCTATTTTTAGCTAGCTGAATGACAATATGACTCAAGAAAGTAGGAAGTGGGCAGGGGCAGCGGATGCTCAATAAAAGTGGAGGCGCACAAATTTACAATGCTACCATGGTTCAACCCAGTGTGAGAAAGGTTACAATTGTATATCAGTAAATGTACCATGACTCGCTATAGTCTCTCATATGCCGCAGTGTAGTCACTGTCTTTTCCGTTTCTTCTACTTCAACTATTTTCCAACCTGAAGGCTATCCTTCGGGCTGGAAGATAGTTATAGTAGAAGAAACGGACCAAAGTGACTGAAAGTTTCTTTGGCTAAATATTGTTTGGATTTGCAAATAATGTTACATTAATGCCTGTATACTGACATGTTTGTTCCCCGTGGGAACCCCGGGAAGTAAGCAGCACTTGTTTACTGTGGTAAACCAGTTCCGCTTTACTAGTAAAATAGGACCCAGTCACCAATGCTTGGGGTGAAAGTCCTCTAAAATGGGCAACATGTTGATCAACGATTGACTAAACTTGACTTCATCTCCATGTTGTGTCACGATTAGCCATGGTGCATAAATGTGTGACGTTAACCTCCAACAAACAAACAAACAAACTGACATGTTTGCAAGTGCCCATTTTAACTCAATGTGCAACTGCGGAACAAATCTGTGGAAAAAAGTGGAGGGGCATATGCCCCTTGTGCCCCCTGGCTCCACCACCTCTGGAAGTAGGGGCAAAGGTGACATGTGCCCTCCCAACTTTTGAGAGTGTAGGTTAGTGCTATCTTGATCAACTCTGTCATTGCAAACTAACTGGATATTAGCAGGAAGGGGTGCACATACTCTTTACTCTTAAGATGTTCCCCAAAATTCCTTCATTTGATTTGCCTCTACTGCATACTTAAATACATGCACATTTTTGACCCTGTATGTAAGAAATTTGTTAAATATAGAGCCAAAAGTGTGCACTTATACCAAACATAGCTTAGTGCATTGTATGTATCATATGCCACTAAGCACATGGGCCTCAAGTGATTTATATTAAGAAGCACGGTGACTCTGTGGTTACAGAAGTGGACTTCAAACTGAAAGGTCCATGCCAAGGGTAACTGCATTGTATTCTTGAGCAGGCACTTCATCCTGATTACTCACGTCAGGGCATGGTGGCGATGTGTACCAAGGCATCGATGGTGCACTTGTCTTCACCAAATGCTTACTCTGCTTGTGTGGAGTTAGTAAGTTGGGGAGTCTGACAGTTGCTGAAAGGTACTTTCCCATAAATTGTTTCAAGTCAAAGACAGGTGAATATAATAACATGATTTTGAAGGGCTTTACATTGTATTAAGGGCTTAACAGAAATGGTTAACAGCCCAAGAGTTTATTAACTATTATTATTAAGTCGAGGGCCGCTAATAAGCTCAAGGGCTGTTAACCATTTCTGTTGAGCCATTGATACACTGTAATGCCCGACAAAGTCATGTTATTTCTATTATTGCCACTTTCAGACATCGGGTACATTACGATTAAATTATAAGGGAAATAAGGTAAATAAATGAAGTTTGACGTTTTAGAATTAAAAAAAAGCAGTGACACTATCGTCCGATTTGTTGACAAACAAACCGGGTAACATGACTATCGTCTGATCAGTCTACGGCGAAATTTGGAAAGTTAGATGATGAAATATATCTTCGAAATGTGAAATTTAGGCAAGGAGTTTATTCATCAAAGATGTCGTCACTTACTTTGTGTGCATCACTTTCTATATTTGATACAGTATCTATCCGTGACACAATGGGAAACCTTTGACAAAAATGTGTTAATTGTGTTTACAAATTAACAAAATCCGAATTGAATTTCGATCCAAATGGAAATCTGGGAAAAATATTGTTGATCGGCTGAGAGATGTGACGTCATTGTCTACATTTAGACGTGTCGGGCTGTTATTGACGTGTTGGGCTGTTACAGTCAATAACGGCCCAACACGTCACTTGACTTGTACTTGTTGAGCATTACGAGGTTTCAACACCCGGTAAAACATCGTTAATGTTCTAGGAACGCCCGCAAAAGTGGTAATAATACTCTTTGACGACCAAAAATAATTAGCACTCTACCAGTTAAAATGAGATATAAACAGATCGCAGCTCCAGTGGGGGAGGGAGGGGTGGCACATCCCCCCCCCTATGTTAACCCATATGGGGAACATCAGGCAAGAAATTTTAATATCTAGATATTTATACTTGTAAGATGTATGAGGAGGGTGTGCGAAATAGCAAATTTATATGTGAAATCCAACATATCTCAATTAAATTATGAAAACAAACAGACGGAGTGAAGGATATTACATTTTTTGTCTCCAATTTCAAACTTTTTCCTGGGACAGTCCCCCTCCAATGACAGGGGGACACCCCCTCTCATGCTCGCCCCCATCTTGCCACTGCACATCATATTCTGTACACCCCCTCCCCCCCCCCCACTAGATCCTACTCCCCTAACTTTGATATCCTAGCTGGGTATCTGCACAGCTCAGCAGGGTGAGAAGGGGTAAAACAAGAGGCCCCAGGGCTCTACTGCATACTGACAATAGTAGCCTAAATATCAAGCCAGGGAATTGATTTCAACAAGTTGCATGTGCCCCTCCTTAGAAAAGCTTATACCAAATATCCAAAAATTCTGACCAGTGGATCTAAAAAAAAAAGAAGATTTTTAAAGAATATTCCAGGGACTTGTCTTGAAAAAACTTAAATCTCACCTCCTGTGGGATGCTGTATACCAAATATCAAAAGATTTTGGATGTAAAGAAGAAGAATTTTGAAGAATATTCCTCATATTGAACTAAGTTATAATTCGGGGTCCCATAGTGAGCCCAAATATGAACCCAGGGACTTGGCTTGAACAAACTTGAATCTCACCCCCTAAGCATGCTGTGTACCAAATATCAAAAGATTTTGATTGGTAGATCTAAAGAAGATTTTTAAAGAATATTCCTCATACTGGATTAATTTAAACATTTGGGCTCCCATAGAGAGCCCAAATATGAACCCAGGGACTTGGCTTCAACAAACTTGAATCTCACCTCTTAAGGATGCTGCATTCCAAATATCAAAACATTCTGATTGGGAGATCTGAAGAAGATTTTTAAAGAATGTTCCTCATACTGCACTAATTTAAACATTTTGGCTCCCACAGAGAGCCAAAATATGAACCCACTGACTTGGCTTCAACAAACTTGAATCTCACCCCCAAGGATGCTGCATACCAAATATCAAAACATTCCGACTGTTGGATCTGAAGAACATTTTTAAAGAAAATTCCTCATTTTGAACTAAGTTACTATTCGAGCTCCCACAGTGAGCCCAAATATGAACCTAGGGATATGGCTTCCAACTTGAATCTCACCCCCCTAAGGATGCTGCATACCAAATATCAAAACATTCTGACAGTTGGATTTGAAGGAGATTTTTAAAGAAAATTCCACATTTTGAACTAAGTTATAATTTGGGCTCCCACAGTGAGCCCAAATATGAACCCAGGGACTTGGCTTGAACAAACTTGAATTTCACCCCCCTAAGCATGCTGCGTACCAAATAACAAAACTTTCTGATTGGTAGATCTGAAGAAGATTTTTAAAAAATATTCCTCATACTGCACTAATTTAAACATTTGGGCTCCCATAGAGAGCCCAAATATGAATCCAGGGACTTGGCTTCAACAAACTTGAATCTCACTCCCAAGGACGCTGCATACCAAATATCAAAATATTCTGACCGCTGGATCTAAAGAAGACTTTTAAAGAAAATTCCTCATTTTGAACAAAGTTACAATTCAAGCTCCTACAGTGAGCCCAAATATGGACCTAAGGATATGGCTTCCAACTTGAATCTCACCCCCCCTAAGGATGCTGCATACCAAATATCAAAACATTCTGACTGTTGGATTTGAAGAAGATTTTTAAAGAAAATTCCTCATTTTGAAATAAGTTATAATTTGTGCTACAACAGTGAGCCCAAATATGAACCCTGGGAGTTGGCTTAAACAAATTTGAATTGCACTCCACTAAGCAAATATAAAAAAAATTCTGATTGGTAGATCTGAAGAAAATTTAAAAAAATATTCCTCATACTGTACTAATTTAAACATTTGAGCTCCCATAGAGAGCCCAAATATGGACCCAGGGATTTGGTTTCAATAAACATGTGAAACAATGTTCCAGAGATGTTAGATGTGAAATTTGAAAGATTTTTGAGCAATGGTTTGGGAGAAAAGTAGTCTTAAAGGTGTCGTCCCACCTAGCCAACCTTTTTAATTTCATTAGTAGCGTCTGACCAACCTTTTAATGATCAGGAGTAGCGTCTAGCCAACCATTTGTTTCACACTTGCTTAATCCTTGTTATAGTCTGTAGCATATAAATTGTCATTTTTTTTTTTGCAAAATAAAAATCATTTTTGCAAATTAAAATATTGTTGTTTTTTGTCAGTCGGTTGAATTGAGAAAACAATTAATTAGTTTGTTACTATATATTATCATCATCTTTGATGTCTTAATTTTTAAAATATTCTGCAGTTATGTTGTTTTTTCTAATTTGTTATATGTTATCATTGTTTTTGATGTCTTGTTTTGCAAAAATAAAATATTCTGCCGCTGTCTTGTTTACACGGTGTTTGATATTTCTTGGATTCACTAATTGTGCCTTTGAAGTGAACAACAATCACGGTGTTTGTCTCATCTATTATTTTATGTTTTCAAAACACAGTCCCATATTATATATATATGGATCTTCTCAGCATGAATTGTCAGTAATCATGGCTTCCGCACAAGTTGACATTGATTTTCTTGATAATGGGAGAGGTGGTTTTTTCTTGATTCATGGTGGATTTAAATTCTCTATCAGAACACGAAATCATGGACGTTGCTATTGGAGGTGCGTTGATCGGAATTGTCCGGCTACAGTGGTGACAAAAGAAAGTATTCTTGTTAAGTTCGGTAATGGACATAATCATACTTCTGATATTGAGAGTATTGCTTCAAGTGCATTCTTGTCGAAAGTTAAGAAGCGATGTCGCGAAGAAGTCGGACCAATCCCGAGCATTTATGATGAAGAACTCGGAAGCTTGCGAAGTACAGATTCACATGAAGTTCATGAAGTTATCAAAAAAATTCCCACATTTGAGAGCTGTAAGTCGTCTTTATACAGGAATCGATTAAAAGTTCTTCCAAAGTTGCCACGAGAGCAAAACCAAATTGAACTTGGTGATGAATGGACAAAAACTTTTGCTGGAGAACGGTTTCTATTGCGTGACATAGTAGATGAACAGAACCGACGAATCTTAGTTTTTAACACTGACGACAATTTGCGACGATTGTGCAATTCTGACATTATTTTTGCAGATGGAACATTCTATTCGTGTCCCGAGTTGTTTTATCAGCTGTATTGTATTCATGGAATGGTTGACCGTAAAGTTTTCCCCTTGGTGTTCGCGCTTCTGCCAAATAAAACTCAATCAACTTACTCAATATTTTTCAACATTCTGAAGGATGAGATTCTTCAACGAAACTTAACGTTTGCACCAGATACATTCATGATAGACTTCGAGACGGCGGCGATGAACGTTTTGGAGTGCGTGTTTACTTCCGTGGTGGTTAAAGGTTGTTTTTTCCACTTTACACAGTGTATCTGGAGGAAGACTCAATCCGTTGGTTTAGTGAGACATTACAATCAAGATGATAACGTCAAACTTCTTGTCCGGAGGGCTGCTGTTCTTCCACTCATTCCCGTCCAACATGTTGAAGATTTCTGGCTAAATGCTTTAGAATCAGCCGAGGACATTTCCGTGGATGTCACCGCATTTACTGACTATGTTACCGAACAATGGGTAGAGGGTGTTCCCATGAGCAAATGGAACCATCACAACAACGAGATGTATTTTGATATGATGTTGTTTGATTATGTAGGTAAGACGATACAGACTATAGCCTAATCCTCTACTGCAAAAGTTGCGTTCAGCCAACCTAACACCTTTCTGTAATTCACACCTATTAACTGGTATTTTAGGAAGGTTGGCTGAGTGGGAATAAACCGTCTTAAATGTTTTTCCCATTACCCACAGTGTTAAAAAATGCTGACTGAGCACTTTTTCAAAGTCTCAGAAAAGTACCCCATGATAAAACTGATAGCAATTTTTTTTTACCATTCCATTCTATTGGTTCTAAGGAAGCTTCACACCAAATAAGAATTCTCAGTGCCCTGTAGATTTGGAGATATGGGCATTTTAATTTTTTTCTATTTTAACACTTGCGGTTCCCATGTGGCGACGGGAAATTTTTTGTGTGTATAAATTAAGTACTTATGACCCAATAAGCCCTCATATCAAATTTGGTTCAAATCAGTCTCTCGGTTTGGAAAAGAGAAATTTTTGGCGGGGCAAAAATTATTGCCCCTCCCATAATGATGGCAAATACAGTTCCTTGAACTTCTCTTGAACAAATCTGGAAGCTGCACACCAAATATCAAGTCTCTGTACTGCTGGTTCATAAGAAGATTTTTTAAGATTTAAGCACACTTTTTGGGCATAGCCCTACTGAGGGGCAAGGCAACTTGATTTGACAAAATCAAAATGCGATGTCATAACAAACTATTATCTCAAATTTCAATTAAATTGGTTCAGTGGTTTTGGGGAAAAGATGCAAACACCATGTTCACGGACAGACGACGGATGATGGATGATCACTATAGCTCGCCTGACTTTCAGTCAGGTGAGCTAAAAATTAGACCCTAGAATTATGAAACAAGAGGCTCTCAAGCGTATCTAATCGCTCGCCTGGCAGAACAGAAGAAGAAAATGTGACTTCACAAAGGGTTTCTATGGTAACTATAAGCAGCAATTGCGGCCATATTTGCAACCGGATCAACATTACTTGAGGATAGTTGGTAGAGGGTGTTCCAGTCATCAATCATCAATTATTTTTCATCTGATGTAAACAAAATGAGGATCGTTTGTAGAGGACTCCCACAGACCATTCCTCCCAAGTTTGGTTCACTTCGGCACAGCAGTTCTAGAGAAGAAAATGAAAATGTGAAAAGTTTATGGACAGCGATGGACGCCAAGTGATGGCAATAGCTCACACAGCCCTTTGGGTCAGTTGAGCTAAAAGGAACTCAACATGGATTTCAAGTCACTCTATCTGATAATGTTATGTTTTATATCACCGTTTAAAAGTTGCTCATCAAATCTCGTGATTTCCTAATTCATTTTCCCAAGTAAAATAAAACAAAGTTTTTTTTATTAAAAAACACCCCGGTAGTTATCTAAACTTTCTTATCAGTGGCGGCGCCATGGGGGGTGGGGGTATGGGGGGTACTCACCCCTCCACTTTTTTCGCCAAGCGTAGTAAAAAAATTCTATCATTTTAATTTTTGTATTGAATGTTGCGGTCTAATGGTGGGTATACTTAATTCCATATTCCCAATTGCACTAAATCAGCCCCCCCCCTCCATACACACACATATTAGCTGCAAACAACAAACAAGAGTCGAGGTCCCAAACTGCAACAAGGCGTGCCACGTTCAAACAGTCTGAAACATACTGCTTAAGAGTATTCGAGGAATGCTAGAATCGAGAGCGTGCAACGCATCCGTTTGGAATGCAGTCTACTTTCATTTTCGATCTGAGTGTCATTTGGTGCTTTGTGCTCGCACTTTACACCAGCATTCTTCTGTTAAAATGTCACCATCTATGACTTTTTCTATAACTGAAAGACCTAACCAGTAAGTTTCAAAAGGAAAAAACTGTTTTAATTGTCTGAGAATGCTCCAGAGAACACCATTTACAACGTAATTTTTAAAAAATTTCTCAACTTCGGGAGGGGTGTCCCCTCCCGAAGTTGAGAAAATTTTTAAAACTTATGCATGGCAGGCAATACCTAACTGTACCCCCTCACTTCTGTAACTCTGGCGCCACCACTGTTTCTTATCCCCTTATTTGTATATAAATGTGAGCCTCCTTTCTGGACACTCTTTGGGAACCCCTTACTTTTAAACAGTTAGTTAAACAGTCTAAATACATGTATACAATTGTATCATTATCATAGACATATACAGTACGTGGAGAGTGTATTGTAACTAAATCACCTGCAGAGTGGAGATTCCACCCAAGCAATAATTTCAAATTTGTTGCAAAGCATAACCAGCGCAAGCAAAGTTTCAGCCAATGGACCTCCGGGTTAAACCCGGAGGTCCATTGGCTGGAACATTGCTTATGTTTTTTGTTGATATGTACAAAATTTGAAAGTTATACCTTGGGTGATAACTCCACTCTGTGGGTGATTTAGTTACAATCCACTCTCCACGTACTGTACACACTGGAAATGTTAATTATTATTGTACAACAGATCATGGTAAGGGAACAGTTCAACAGTGAACCAGATTTCGTTAGGTAGAACAATTCTAACAAATAATGAATATATCTTTCTAGTGAAATAATAACAGAAACTTATATGTCCAAAAAAGAGTATTTTAATTAATCAAAAATATTTTCCTAAAATAATTATGAAAAGAGCTCTGTCAAACAATATATAATGAATTAAATACATAACTTTGAGGCTGTATAGTCTTGCTAAAGAATAGAAAATTTAAACATATATCATTTCCACAACACAGGTATAAAGCCAAAATAAGTCAAATCTCTTATATCTCTGCTGTCCACTTTAGAGGACCCCATCTCCCCCCCCCCCCCCCCCCACCCCTCACACACACACACACACACATACGCCCAGGCATATGGTTAATAGGTACTATTTTAACAGGAAAAAATTCCTCGGTATTTGTTAATTTCACAACAACAAACAAGAGGCTCTAAAGAGCCTGCATTCGCTCAACTGGCAGAACAGAAGATAAAAATGTGATTTCCATAGGGTTTCTATGGTAACTATAAACCACAATTTCAACCATGTTTGCAACCAGATCAACATTACATGAGGATTGTTGGTAGATGGTGTCCCAGTCATCAATCAAGTTTCAAAACATTTGGCCTTTAGTTTCAGAGGAGATTATTTTTCGAAATCAACCAATCAGAAACAAAGAATGCCTCTGGCAGCTATGTTTTCCACCCAACGGGAACAAAATCATTTGTAGAGGACCTCCCATAGACCACTCCTGCCAAGTTTGGTTCACTTCAGCTCCATAGTTACAGAGAAGAAGATGAAAATGTGATTTCCCATAGGGTTTCTATGGTAACTATTAAGCCGCAAATGTGGAATGTTTGCAACCTGATCAACATTAAAATTCATTGGTAGAGGGTGTCCCAGTCATGTGAAGTTTCAAAACAAATTTGGCCTTGTAGTTTCAGAGGAGAAGATTTTTGAAAATCCACCAGAATCAAAGAATGCCTCTGGGGGGGGGGGGGGGGGGGGGGGGCTGTTTTTCATCCAATGGGAACATGATGAGGAACATTTGTAGAGGACCTCCCATAGACTATTCCTGCCAAGTTTGGTTCACATCGGCTCAGCAGTTCCAGAGAAGAAAATAAAAATGTGAAAGGTTTATGGATGACGATGGATACAAGTGATGCAATAGCTCACATGGCCCTTTGGGCCAGGTTAGCTAAAAATAATAAAAAAAATTTAAATATCTGAACTTGGAAATTGTACAAATTCATGGAAAGTTAAAAAATTTATAGTAATTTATATATTTTTTATACTTACCAATGACCCAGACATAGCTGGTGCTAACTCTTAAAATATAGGGCCAAACACAAATTTTGTCCCCCAATCCCCAAAATTTGCATCTAAAACAAACAAAAACATGTCCTGAAAGGCCCTCCACACTTCGCCCCTACTGCGCATGCGCAGTGTCAAGGACGTTCCGAAATTGGCGCCATTAATCATTCTAATAACCAGTGCCTGGTAAGCGCTATGTACTCAGCGGGGAGGCAAGAGTTCCCAACTCCTGGGAGGGCCATCCCCGTCTGGGTCATTGGTAAGTATAAAAAATATATAAATTACTATAAATTTTTTAACATTTTTATACTGTACCAATGACCCAGACATAGCTGAATAGTAAAAAGGCTGGAGGGCCAAGGACATAGAGCAAAATGGAATACGCTCAATAAAATAAAATAGAGTCATCCCCTGTAGGGAAAAAGAAGTAATAGGCCTTACATGTATCTTTCTTATTTATGATAAATTAGAAAGATACAACACCTTCCAAAATTGAGCTTCATACATCCATGTACTCTATTAATATCCAATATAATCCTTATACTAATAATTTTTAAAGTAAGCCAATAAATAAAGTAAGTCTAGAGAATAGAGACTCTTATACTCCTAAAAGTGTCTGAGGATTGCATAATCATGTCCGTTGACATATGCAATATTCAAAAGCTATACTTTAAAAACTAAGACTTGAATGAATTTTAAAAATCTAAACTTCTCACTAAACAACCATCCCAATAACAGCTCAGAATTACTAACTCCGGAGGAGGTATCCCCTTGTTTTCATAGTAAAACAGGTGACACAAGGGAACACCCTCCCCCCCCCCCCCTTTTTCTTGCCCTGGGTCAAATAGCCCAGAGCGAAGAGGGCAGCCGAACGGAGACACTGCCGAAACAGACAGCCTACCTAGCTATAGTAGCAACTGTTAAGTGAATGACATTCTGAGCAGTAGATAATAGACCTAACAATAGAGGCCTCCAGAAATGGACTCGATATTTCTGAGATAAAATTCATGAATGTGGATGGCTGAGCGCAATGAGCGGCCTTCAAAAATCTATAATAGCGACACTATTAATGTAATCCCAAGAAGTAGAAGAACTCTTACTTCATGAGCCGAAATCTTAAGCACAACTGCTAAGTCAATGATATACCATAAGCAGTACCGATAGTTAATAGAATCCATTAACAATAAAATGGAGCGTAACGTCCTTCTACTAGACATCAAAGACAGAAGAAGCTTACGCCCATAGTAATAAACAGATATCTGTTTATAAATACATAAACTGTACCCGGAAAGAGTAAAGGCCTATGCCCATACGAAGACGGAAGGACCTTAAAATAATAGGTTCCGGATAATAGGAGCCTAACTCTTATGCAACAATCCAACCTAAATAGTAACGGAAGTAGTGATTCCGAAACTACGAAGTGAAAATCATCCATCGATAGTGCATGAAACTCACTGACTCTACAGTAAAAGAGAAACCAACAGAATTACTGTCTAAAAGGTCAGAATTTGAAAACTACTGTTTCCAGAGGCTCAAATGATTACTTAGCTAAATAAGAACTGAAGTTAAAATCCGTATAGGAATTTAATCTAAAGATTCTAAGTCTATTTATCAAAAAGTTACTAACTGACTTAGATAAAGAGACAAAAGACTCAATTGTAAACTATTGTAGAGTGCATAGGTATGAGGTAACATAAACCTATAACCTAAATAATAACAGGCTGCAGTAGATCTTGTGAAACAAGTATACTAAAAAATAGCAATGAGTAGTATGGAGGGATCAACAATATGAACATAATGATCCCTACACCACGACGGAAGAGCCTCCACTTTAGCCGCATAGAATAGTGAAGAAGAGGATCTCCTATAGTAAGAAATCGCGTCCAAAGCTCGTCCAGTACAGTGCTTACAATGCAATACGGACCACACAACGGAATACATGAAGGTTGCGACCTTGCTGGTTGTGATAAAGATGACACGATTTACCCAGTGAAAAAAGATCCTCACATAGAGGAAGATTTCACGTTAAGACCCACAGTAGACAAGAGAGTAAATTACTCATGATCTCTGTGAAGATAGAGATGCTATCAACAGAAATGTATTGTGGTTGTTTATCTTAGCAATACCTGCTGAAACAACAGCGCCGGAGGATACGCGTATCCTATCATTCCGTCCTATAGATCAATAGAGCGTTAACAACATTAGCTCAGAGGTCTGGACAAGCCAACACATACGTCTGCAATTGATTAGCAAGCTGTGTCATAAATAAATCATCATTGGGCGCTCCCATAGATAGCAAATCTGATTGAATACTTGTTTGTTGAGAGTCCATTCTGACAGCAACAAGCGACCCGTAAGAGAACGGGAGTCCGATAAAACAATCAGACGACCCGGAATATGACGGACCAAAACTGAACTTGGTGTACTATAACCAACAGACGGATTCTTTCCATTAAATAGAATAACGGAAACGAAAGAGTGCCTCCCTGGTTCCGGAGATACGCCACTACTGTCGAATTAAAGGACAGGAATTTGGGCATGCGTTTCTGAATAATGTTCATGCAATGACATAAAGCAAGCCTAAAAAACATTATTCCGCAGAAGAAAACTGATTGCTAAGAGACTGCGGAACCCAAAGACCCTGGCACTTCGAATCCGTAGGGATCAGTATAATATCCCAATCTGTTAGACTGGCAACCGTCATAACAGCCACACTCGGGTCCGGCAACTGCGGTGACACTCTCTGAGTCAACCACCGAATGTTTGCCCCAGTCTGAATCTCTTGTAACACTAGATAGACAAGAGAACGTGTAAATCGAGCAATTCATGGATTGCCGAAAAGTTGCCGTCGAAGAGAAGCTCCTCCGAGAACGAAGCGACTCTGAGAGAGTTCTTAACCTTACTATCCACGCGTGTGGATGTAGCTAGGGCTGCATCACGTCTAACTAACTCCAATCAGCCACTGAAGGGCGGAGTTATACGTGAACAAACTACTGCCCTCAAAAGAAATTACATTGAGAATAATATCCCGTAAATCTTTTCTTGAAGACGTAATGATAAAGCCTCAGTAAGGCGGATTACGCATGATAAAGCGTCTAAGTTAAGTCTACTATACATAATGTCGTTCCCAACATTGAAATTGGAAAAGACATAAACGGCGAAAAAGAATATATGCAGTCTTTAATCACACCGTCTAGACGCATATGAACTCTCGGTATGCCCTGCTCTGCCAAAATAAACTATTCGTATAAATGATAAAATGGCAGAAATGAGCAACGCGGACAAGAAACTAAACTATCATGCTTAGTAGCAGGCTTGTATATATATATATATAGCGTCGAAAAATAAAACACATGTTGTAATGACAATATTGGACTGCGTCGGTAAGTCAGGGACAATGTCCCTGAACCGATCGAAAAATCCGAGTCCAATGACGCTATAAGTCTCTTATCCAAGATCGCAGCAATGAAGTCCGAAATAACAATCACTGGAAGATAATGCCAGAAGATATGAAAGGCATCTTCCGATACTACTAAAGGGAAAACTCGAAATCTTTCGAATCCCTTTCGCCATCCTGTCGGACCCTATAAAGCGTTCGGTCGTCCGTACCTGATGCAACCGCGGACCGCACCGACCCAGCGCCGTCGGATAATTCCTGATTCGACCGAGAAACTGTCAATTGCTGGGATGCTGCGAAACAACTGTGCTAACTCGGATAGCACGTCCGTCACTGAGGCCTGAGGAGAAGCGGTCTTACGATGCATTGCCGCTGGAAGCTCCGTGATCGTTACCCCGTGCATACTACCAATATGCGAGCGAACGGAGTGTATAGGCCTCGTGTCCCTTGGCTACCGGATGGCGCGACCTATTCGCCGTGGAATCACTGAATGCCGAAACTGATCGGATTCTCGAGGTCACGTAGCCAATGTGCGGTCGTGTGCCCTGCTGTGAGGATGAGGAAGCATTAAGGACAGTCTCTCGGACTGTCAATATAACGGAGCGTCCCGACCGACGGACATATGCTCCGAATGTAAAATATCTGAACCACAACATGCTGTCCCCTATGTTGTTGGACGAGAGAGGGACCTCTCTCGCTCACAGCCCGGACGGACCTGGACAAGCCAGGAACCGGACTAACAGGCTTCCTCCGATCTGTCCTCAATCTGCCGTCACTGGGTGAGTACTAAAGTAATTAAAGTGCTTGCATCACCCAAATCTCCTTCCTAGACCGCAACGGACGAACCCGGCAGGCGAACCATTCGATGAATGTACGCTACACCGGGTGAGCTAGCGAATGTCACTCCGTAGGCGATAGACAAATTCCGTGAGCACTTATTGCCGCTAACTCTTCATTAACTATGACGACAGAGGCACACTTTTGAAAGACATCTCCATAACTCTTCGAACAAGAAACCAGAAATGCTTGGTTAGCAAGCATAAAATAATAATATATATAGCGTCGTTCAATAATTCGAAAGTTTGTGTGACATTATTGGACTATGTCGGAACTGAGGGACGATGTCCCTGAACCGAACCAAAAATTTCTAAGTCCACCGACGCTATCAGTTTCTTATCCGGCATCGCAGCATTCTGGTCCGACGAAAGAAGCTGTAGAAGACCAAGTCAGATGACATACACAACAGCATATGTTGTTCCGAAAGGGAAAGCTCGAAATCCACCGAATCCCTTTCGGTATCCCGTCGGACCGGATGAAACTTTCAGACGTCCGTACCCGCTTCCGCGGAGCGTCCCGACCCAGCATCGTCGGATAAAATATATGCGACAGATTCAGTTGATGCTGGGATGCTGCGATAAACTGTGCTATTAAGGAAAGCACGTCCGTTCCCGAGGCCTGTGCAGTAGCGGTCTTACGATGCATTGCCGCCGGAAGCTCCGTGTACGTTGACTCCCGCACACTTCCTATGCGAACGTCCGGAGTCTGCAGGCCTCGTGTCCCTGGCTACCGGATGGTGTGACCTGGTCGCCGAAGAATCCTTGATCGGCGAAGCTGGTAATATATCGGCGGTCACGCAGCCAAGGTGCGGTCGTGTGCGCTGACGAGAAGAGGAAGCCTTAGCAGTCTCCGCGGACTGCCTATACAACGGAGCGTCCCGAGCGACGGACATATGCTCCGCTTGCGACACATTTTGTACCACAACATCTGGGGCCAGATCTTGTTGAACGAGAGAGGGGCCTCTCTCGCTTGCCGTCCGGATGGACCGGAATGAGCTATGAACCCGACTAAAAGGCTTCCTCCGTTCTCCCTCCGATCTGCCGTCACTGGGTGTGCATTAGGTTAATTTATAGTGCTCGCATCACCCCAAAATTCCTTCTAGACTGCAACGGACGAACCCGGCTGCCGAACCATTCGGTGAATGGACGCTACACCGGGCGAACTAGCGGACGTCAAAGGCCGTCGAACCTACTAGGGTCCTCTTAGGCAATTGGCGTATTTACATGAGCACTTTTCCGCTAGCCCTTCATTAATTGTGACGACGGAGGCACACTGTTGGAAGACATCACAGATACATCACCCTAATCTTGATCGTCTGAAATAGAAATTGATAAAGTAGAGTGACCCTGCGGGGAAAGGACCGGAGTGTCCAAATCCCCAATAACATACCGTGACATACACTTCCCATATTGTCATCGAAATCATACGATACAGAACAGGAGTTAATGCGAGTACACTGACCACATATAGAATGATAATAAAGTCAGAGGAAGACTTCCTCTTAAAACAATTGATCAATATCCTTTCAATGTGAAAAGAAAACAAGTCCTGGTACTCGCACTAACCCCTGGCAATCAAAATACATAATAATAATATGATCCAATAATATAGAAAAAATAATTGAAATCAAAATATTTTGAAAAAATATTTTTTCAGAACAGCCCAAGTTTCTGAAAAGTAACGTTGAGCCCCAATGGATCCCAAGCCTAAGTGTGGACAAAAATTTTAAAAATATTTTAAACAATTTATTCAACACTTACGAACAATAATAATGTATCTAGTTATGATTAAAATAACATCACGATATTATTTTTTTTAGAAATCCCCCCTCACACAGAGGGCTGATGTAAATGTAAACAATGAGTGTAAAAACACTAAAATAAGACTCCAGGCACCCAGGCCCGAAATCAGTTACCAAAAATACACTATCTGATGCAAAACAGAGACTTCCAGGGAAGAAACTGCAGAACATCAGATGGTAGATGCAGAACACAACGCCTAACCACCCGTAGGTGAAGACGTAAACATGGGGAAAAGAACAGAATTCATTCTGTTATTCAGCTAAAACTCCCAAGAAAATTTAGTAATAATAATTACAAAAACTATGCCAAAAGCATGGGAGAATAGCAAGGGGGAACTTAAAGGACAGGGAGAGAGGAAAACACTTAAAAAACAGTGTAACTAAACAATCAGAATGACAACAAAATGGCTGCTGCCTTGAAAATAGGTAACTTAACATAATTTCACTAAAAAATTTTAAGTTACAGCCCTGATAATATTCTGTCACACATTTTTTTCCTCTCCTCCTTCTCTATCCTCCTTAGAATCACCATTTCACTAATATTTATGTGTCTGGCATCATTTAAACTGAGATTTATAAGCACAAAGATCAGTCAGATGTTAACTGATGAAGGGCCAAACTTAGAATGATTAATGGCGCCAATTTCGGAACGTCCTTGACACTGCGCATGCGCAGTAGGGGCGAAGTGTGGAGGGCCTTTCAGGACATGTTTTTGTTTGTTTTAGATGCAAATTTTGGGGATTGGGGGGCAAAATTTGTGTTTGGCCCTATATTTTAAGAGTTAGCACCAGCTATGTCTGGGTCATTGGTACAGTATAAAAATATCTCCTGGTGTATACACCCTCACAAAAGCAATGAAGATTTTAGAAGAAAAAAGGTCTACTCTTTTGGTATAATAGATCGTTTTGGTATATTTTATTAATCAGGAAAAGCCATTCAAGTGAATGTGGATTTCTAGAGATGATGTGTTTAAGTCATCCATTTTCATTCAAAAATTTGAGCACAAAGCTCAGATTGAAATAAATAAAAAAAAAACAAAAACATGGCAAGTGAAATCTATAGAGTAAAAGACTGTTTTATTAAATATATTTCATTTATATCCATATTTTTTATTTATTCATTATAATCAAGAGCTCTGAAGGCCTGTGATTTTCCCAGGATCCCGGGAGAGTTAACACGTCTGGTTTGGGAATCCATTTTGAAAATCCAATATTGCCACTTGTCAGGTTTTTTTAATCAACTCACAATATCTGTATTATACATTACAGTGGATCCCAAATGAATGTATATCTGTGTTAATTGCATATGACTTTCAAACACCAAACCATTTACCCTACCATCAAAACAAATTTGACATGTGAGTTGCAAACAGTTTAAAAAGTAAACTTCTGTTAACTGAATAAAAAAAATTGTAATCTGTCAAAGAGTCAGAGAATTGCTCTGACAACCATGGAATTTTCCACACTTATAAACATTTTTGACCTCAATACATCCAATATAGGCATTACATCTATTATACAGTGGAACCCTGCTAATTGAATAGCCACTTTGCTAATGAAAATTATTCAATTAACAGGAGTTTTCAATTAACAGGGGTTTTGTCACTTTCCTATATTCTAGAGATAAACTTAGCATTTATTCTATTATATCTTGTTCGATAGAGCTCCATGAGCTCTGTCAAACAAGATACAATAGATTAAATGCCTGCATTGGATGTACTGATGCCAAATAGGTCTATAAACAAAGAAAAACTGGGGAGAGTCAGAGTAATTTCATGACAGGTTACAAGATGTTTTATTCAATTAACAGGAGTTCACTCTATAGCCTATATTCAATTAACAGGGCAAATTTAGAAGTATGGTAAATGGTTTTGTGTTGGGAAATTATATTCAATTAACAGGGTTATTCAGTTAAGAGATATCCAATTAAGTGGGCTACACTGTATCATGTTTGACAGATCTCAAAGAGCTTGCCAAACAATATATGATATATTAAATGCTCAGATTATTACTCTAAGACAGGAAAATGAACCAATTCCTGTTAATTATATACTCCTATTAGGCCTAAAAAGGTAAAAAAAATCTGTTTCTCAAGCCCTCCCTCATGGTCATTTTGGCTGGCGCATGATCACTTTTTGTAAACAATGCAAACTTAAACTAGAGGCTCACCTGGCAGAACTACCTATAAAAATGTGATTTCCCATAGGGTTTCCATGGTAACTATGAGCTGCAAGTGTGGCCATGTTTGCAATATTACATCAACATTATATGAGGCTCATTGGTAGAAGGTGTCCCAGATCTCAATCATGTGAAGTTTCAAAACATTTGACCTTGTATTTCAGAGAAGAGTTTTCAAAATCGACTAATGAGAATCAAAGAATGTCTCTGGCGACCATGTTTTTCATTGAACAGGAATAAAATGAGCAACAGTTGTAGAGAACCTCTCATAGACCCTGCCTGCCAAGTTTGGTTCACACTGGCTCAGTAGTTTCAGAGGAGAAGATGAAAATGTGATTTCCCATATGGTTTCTATAGTAACTGTAAGCTGCAATTGCAGCCATATTTGCAACCTGATCAAGAGTAAATGAGGATCATTGGTGGAGGGAGTCCCAGACATCAAGCATGTGAAGTTTTGAAACATTTGGCCTTATAGTTTTCAGAGAAGATTTTTGAAAATCCACCAATCAGAATCAAAGAATGCCTCTGGTGGCCATGTTTTCCATCCCACAGGAACAAAATGAGGAGTATTTGTAGAGTACCGCCCACAGACCATTTCTGTCACATTTGGTTCACATCGGCTCCGTAGTTCCAGAGAAACATTTGAAAATGTTATTTCCCATAGGGTTTTTATAGTAAATATAAGCCACAATTGCAGCTATGTTTGCAACCCGATCAACATTAAATGAGAATCGATGGTAGAGGGTGTTCCAGTCATCAGTCACGTGAAGTTTCAAAACATTTGGCCTTGCAGTTTCAAAGGATAAGATTTCTTGAAAATCCACACATTTATGAATTCTGTGTCAATAAAAAATCAGTAAAAGAAGGTTAAGTGTTTTAAAAACTACAATTTTTTCAGACAGTAGTCTCTTTCAAATAGCTTTAGATAGGTAAAGAGTTACAGGAAACACAACATTTTATTCAAATAATTTATCATATCTTAAATGATATAATTGACTGGTCAGCTCTACATTATGGTATACAAATAAACAAAAACTTCCATGTTTTCCAAACACCTGTCATCAAACAGTATTTCTGATAAAAAATATGAGAGTAATATTAAGATAATTACAGCAGCAAACTTGTTTACATGTATACACAATATTTTTGTGGCTTTTTCCCAGTTCTCAGTGGAGAAAACTAGAACCAACCTATACCATTTTCAAAAAACAAGTATTTTGCTGACAGTACCGATCTTCATGCAGACAGGAGAAGTATTGGTTAAGCGTTAGAATACAGCCTCTGGCGGCCTACTTATTTCCATTCTGTCATAGACCATTCCTGTCAAGTTTTGGTTCACATCGGCTCAGAAATTCCAGAGACAAAGATGAAAATGTGATTTCCCATAGGGTTTCTATTGTAACTATAAGCTGCAATTGTGGCCATGTTTGCAACTGGATCAACATTAAATGAGGATATTTGGTAGAGGGGGGCACAGTCATCGACCATGCAAAATTTCAAAACATTTGGCTCTGTGGTTTCAGAGAAGATTTTTCAAAATCCATCAACCAGAATCAAAGAATGCCTCTGGTGGCCATGTTTTTCTATGCATGGGAACAAAATGAGGATCGTTTGTGGAGGACCTGCCACAGACCATCCCTGCCAGGTTTGGTTCACGTCGGTTCAGTAATTCCAGAGAAGATGAAAATGTGATTTCCCATAGGGTTTCTATAGTAACTATAAGCTGCAATTGCAGCCGTGTTTGCAACCCCATCAACATTAAATGAGGATTGTTGGTAGAGGGAGTCCCAGTCATCAACCATGCAAAGTTTCAAAACATTTGGCCCTGTGGTTTCAGAGATTTTTCAAAATCCACCAATCAGAATCAAAGAATGCCTCAGGCGGCCATGTTTTTCCATCCGATAGGAACAAAATGAGGATCATTTGTAGCGGACCTCTCATAGACTATTCCTGCCCAGTTTGGTTAACACCAGCTCAGCAGTTACAGAGAAGAAGATGAAAATGTGAAAGGTTTACGTAAGACGATGGATGCCAAGTGATGAGAAAAGCTCACCTGGCCTTTTAGGCCAGGTGAGCTAAAAATTAAATGGTTTATGTCTTATATTTTACCCAAATTAATAAAATTGATAAATTTGTCCCTTGAGTGCAACAAGGCTTTGTAATACTTTAGCATTGCAAAGCCTTATTGCACTCAAAGGACAAAGTACACCACTATCCATGCTATTCTGTATATTATGAGCCCTAAAACATAAAACACACCAAGAAACTTTTGATGGCAAAGAAATAATTACAAAAATGAAAAATAAAAAAAATGCCCGCCCACATGCAGTGTTACAAAAAATGGCCTGCGAAACAGATGATCTATTTTGTGGGGGCCTTAATTTGAATATTCTTTGAGGCAAAGTGGCAGTTCAATGAACAGTGATTCAGGGTATTTTGATATTATTTTCATGCTTTTATAACCAATGCAAACTTGAAAAAATAAAAATTAAATGGTTTATGTCTGATATTTTACCAAAGTTAATAAAATTGATAAATTTGTACCTTGAGTGCAACAAGGCTTTGAAATGCTTTAGCATTGCAAAGCCTTGTTGCATTCAAGGGATGAAATACACTCCCGCCAATGCTATTCTGTAGATTGAGGCCTAAAACATAAAATACACAAAGAAAATGAACTTTTGATGGCAAAGAAATAATTACAAAAATAAAAAATAAAATAAAAATCGCCCACCCACATGCACTTTTACAAAAAATGGCCCGAGAAACAGATGAACTACTTTGTGTGGCCTTAATTCGAATATTCTTTGAGACAACGTGACAATTCAATTGACAATGTTTCACTGTATTTTGATGTTATCTTCACAACTTTCCAATTCAAAATAAATATTATTTACAATGTTAATTTATGACTAATCTATGTGATAAAGTGGCAATTCAATTAACGTAAACCCTTTACTCAATACACATGATATCACAATTTAGTATTTTAATATTTTTTGAAAAAAAACATTTGCCAAAACTTTCAACAAAACCATATCAGGTGATATATTCGAGCTTGTTCCAATGAAGGGGTCACACAATATGGTTTTGTTGAAATTTTGGGAAGAATAAGATTTTTCCAACTGCTCAATTTGTAAATTACATAGAAGGATTTGACCAATTCATTAGGCAGTTATTACCCTTGTGTGGATGAGATATGAAGATTTGTTCCATGAATTATTTGCATTACTTTATTTTCGAAATCTTGATCCATTAGAGTAAGTGCATCACAATCAGATTGCGATCTGATCATGAAAGAGATGGCCAAACCTGGAAATAAGCTATCTGTCATTTTCAGAATGAGGTCCCCAGAGGGTGAATTTGCTGATGCTATCCCAAAGAGTGGGCTACAATCCACCAATTTATCCTCTTGGTACCTCTTTCTGTTACAGCCTGAGGCCTTGATTCAGATTGAGGTTCACAGAGGGTAAATTTGGTAATGCTACCCTGCAGTGCAGGGTAACATCACCAAATTACCCCTCTGGGGACCTCATTCTGCAGGTGACAGTCTGTTTATTTCCAGGCTTGGAGATGGCTTTTGTAATCACAATACTAGAAGTAAACAAGTGACAAAAACGAGGCAATCAATTAACCAAATTCATTTTTTAAAGACTTTCCAATTTCCATGCTCTTTCATGAATCTGGAATTTCAGTTTTAAAATCTGAGCATTTTCATGGACCCGTACAAACCTTAATTAACTACATGATTATATTTTTGTTACTAGTTGTTCGTATCATTATGTAGTTCTACACAGAGAGACTGCCTTCTCGGAAATCTGTCTTTCCTATCATCACATTAACTAATACACTTTTGCCATCCTTCATGTCCTTCACTGCCTTGTCTAGAATTTCTTTGATTCTGCCGTCATCTTTTCTCTCCATCAGACAGCCCTTTCCACCATAACCTTCAGCCACTGTGTGATAATCAGTGAACTGCAAACAGAAAAATAAAGAAGATTTTCAAACTTGGGCCACAAAAAGCTTCAAAGCTTCATATTAAGCCATTGTCATTTGAAACTTGAGTCTGGGAAAGATATTTATTTATCTTTTTGATATGTTCACTTCAATTCCACTATCAAAACTGTTCAGCTGTGAATATCGGATAATAAAGAACCGAAAAGTGAAAATACAAAAAATCTTAAAATTGTTAAATATATTAAATATGTTAAATAATATAAAAAGCTAATGTGCAAGAAATTTAGTTGTTTCCAAAGGTCAAATTATTCAAAAAGATAGTAACCAGAAAACATAAGATGTGAAAAAGCAGTATAAAAAGTATGTTGATAAATGATACTGAAGGATTCATAAGAGTGTGTGGCTAAATAATTTAAATAGCATTTGTAACAAAGCACTTGAATGGGAGCTATGCAATAGCACAGGCGAGGGGGGGGGGGGGGGGGTCAGTGACCCCATTGCCCTGAGGGTAGGGGGAAAGCACATGCCCTTTTTTTTTAAAGTGCACTAGTGGAAAAGACTTAATTTTCTGAGAACTGTAACAGAAACTCTCAAGTATCCATTACTAATGTAAGTGTGCCAATTGCAAAGGGGTTGGGGTGGCAGGAGTATCAGGAGTATCAGGTGTAATGATGGAGGTTGGTCAGTAATCATCAAATAAAAAAGCTACACAACTGTAGAGTGTTAACTTTTATATTGTCTCTTGAGTGCCCTTTTTTGATACCCCTGCCCTTGGATGTTTCCAGTGCACTTGGAGTTATGCAATTTGAAAAGTAGCATTTAGATGTAAGTGTAATATAAGAAACTAACCACAACAAAGGATTAAGTTCCATTCACCCTTTACCAAACATAGCAACCATATCTGACCAGCACCATTTATATAATTCGCCTTTCAAAATTTACTACTTTTCCAGCTTATGCCTCAGAAACATAGCTTGTGACTCCCTCTCTAGAACAAGCTCATGAGGTATGATAAGCTATGTTTTTGAGCCTGTTCATCTCAGTCTTAAATGCTTGGCAGAGATTTTTAGGCCAAGTCCTGGATGTCAGTATAGGCAGCCAAGATCTGCCTAGACAGCATTGCCACGAAAACTATCTCAGACTTACCATTCACCGCACAGGGGAGCATCTATTCCAATTTAAGGGATAATCCACAAAAGTGTTATTGCTAATAATTTCAGAGGCAGGAAGGTAGTGGTCTTATTCATTCAGTTGACCGTCAAGAAGCACTTATCTATTTAGACGTGTTTTGTTGAAAATTTCTGGAGTAATTGTATTTTATGCTATATCACTTTCTGTTTTAAATAGTTTCTTACTGGTGAAAAACAATATGTTCAAGACAGAAATATAGACCAGAGAGGCTGCAATGTACAAAGATAGTTAAAATCCTCAAATTTCAATTAAACACATATTTTTTCACACAAACATTACAATGGTTGCCTGTGTGAAAATATGCAGTACTGTTCAGTCATTGTATTAATGTCTGGAGTACCACTCTCAACATCTACATTGTTAGCTCCACTAGAGTGGGGCTGCTATGATTTATAGCTGTATCTTTGTGAGTTATATATATCTTGGTTATTACCATCATGTGGGTTTCCAAGATGGTATATTGAAGTCGGGATCTTGAATATTATAAGTTATCTCCTTCAACATGTATGGTATATGGAGATTTAATACTGGAATGTCGGTTTTTAAACACCGAGCCGCAGGAGAAGTGTTTAAATGAGACATCCAGGTATTAAACCTCCATATACCATACATGCTGAGATAACTTTTTGGCCTGTTTGAAACACAATAGAAACATAGTGGAGAAAAATTTGTGGATGCATTTCTCACACTCTGCAATCAGTTTGAACAAATGCAGAAGACATCAGATAGAGTTACATCCCTTGGTTCATTAAGGAAACGAGTAAACAGTATTTTGTTGACATATCGTCCCCTGAGTTCCAATATGCTTTATATGTGCCAACTGGCACATAGAACACATTGGTACTCAGGGACAAATTATTTGCGCTTATTTTATTTTTCTCAAGTTGTTTCATTTTAATTATTCGACTATTTAATTTATAACGACAAAACGTGATTGAATTGTTGGAAACCTGATGATATTTGTGACTATTTTCAAGTTTTGGGGTTCGATTTTTATATCGAGACGAGCAAAAGCAGAAAGCTTTCGTTTTAACCATATACCCTCGATGTTTCGTGTGCGCTTATACTCTGGATGTTGCACGTTCTCATATACCTTGAATGTTGCACCCTTTGCCATGTCTATTTGTCCAAGACATTCTGACCAATCAAAAGACAGAATTGATTGATTGGGATATAAGGACAAGGGCATATATTGACAATATAAGTTACATGGCGTGTAGCTGGCTGATACATTTCCATACAAGGCGATGAGTGTTCATATCAGGTGAGGCGAAGCCGAACCTGATATGAACACTCAGAGCCTTGTATGGAAATGTATCAGCCAGCTACATGCCATGTAACATATTTATTATGTCGAAAGTCCATGTAAATCAAGCGATTAATAATTTTCTCCATAAACAAACAACGGCCCGGAATTTATTTTTCAGGAACCACTATTGATAGCACTGCGCAGAATCATGAACAGTAACAGGCACCGGTACGTGTAACCATGGTAATTGTAAACAAATCATCACTTTGCGAAGGGCGATTGCCGTACTTGTTTACAAATGAAACGAATCGCTGCTTGCCACTGAGATCAGTGCTGCTTGCCAACTCTGGAGGCCCCTTGCGTACATTTACTGTTGTTACTACCTAAAAAGGACTAATAAAGCAGTTTTGAACATTAAAAATCACTTTTTTACTGTAGAGCAAACAATAACAATAACGCAACTTGAACTTTGAAGTTGAATCTGAAACGCACACCGACTTTCTGTTAATTCTGTTTGATCGGAATGTTTCAAAAACAAGTTTGTTCATTTATTATTTATAGTGATGTTGATGTTGCCGATTTTGCAATTTCTGAAAATAGGAGCACCCTTTGGCATTGATGAGCTGGACAAATGTTCGTTTTCATCATCAAAGGGCTCAAAAAGTTGCTCTAGACAAAAATCGAAACTGTCATTTCCCTGTCGTGGGTGCTCTGGAAGTGCAAGATTTCTTTCAGTTTCAAGAACGTTTGAGTTTATTACATATTTAATGTTTTAAATCACAAAATACGGTATCTTGAAAATATTTTCGGAACCTAAATTCTCTTATTTTGTTTTAATTCAGATTTTGAAAATTCGAAGTGAGGGGAATTGCATCAAAATAGTAATGGCGGCTACTCACCTGATATTAATTAATATCAGGTGAGTAACCCGATACGGTGGAATCTTTAGAAGGTATTCCAGCATTTTGATTGGACAAACTAACTTTGAGACATAATAAGTCGATATATGGTCCAGAGACAAAGTCAAGACTTCAATACATCATCTCAGAAACCCACAGGGTGGTAATAATCAATTTATCTTACAACATTCATCACTTTCTTTACTTGGTTTGCATAATGAAGGGATTGGTACTGTTTTAATTTAATATCTATGAATTGATTTTTTATGACTGAAGATAATTACATCATGGTATTGCATTCTATGACGTAATCCCCTTCATTGTTCTACTTGTTCTATTTCCACCTGCGTTTCAGCTGTGTATTTCTTTGGGTTTATTTTTTCATGTTTAATGCATAGTAGGCTTATATAAAAATATCACCATGGAAAAAATGATCTCGCCTAATTTATTTTGTTGAGTTGGTGATGTATCTATCAATTAATCACTGCTATCAAAAATTGTGGCAGGTAAAAAACTATTCTCTTTCTGAATCAAATGATCGCACATGCAGTTGTTACCCTCAATACAGATTGGCATTTTATTGAGATGGTTTTACTTGTATTGGGGAAGATGTGTTCTTGTTTTAAGATAAATTAGTATATGCATGTATTTTAGCTCAATTATTTAATAGTCTAGCAATCTGAATGTAGTGACCATCCACTTTGGACGGACACCACATTCAGATTTCTAAACAGTAATATAACAGTTTGAACATGGGGAAGATTCTCTATCATGGCATTCCCAAAAAATGACAAATGTACTTTAAGTGCATGCAGACAACTCTAACTTTTATTGAAATTATATCATGCTGGCAAGTCATACCTTTCTTTAGTTTTTGATAATGAAAGTATTTTCAGTGATGTTGTGTTACTAATCTTTTCTAGCCCTGCACTATGCACAGATTGAATTGCTTCAACTACTTTCTTAAAAAAGGTTTGAATCATTTTCTTAATTTCATCCTTGATTACATTTTTCTCAAATACAAAATTTGTTTTGTCAAATGGTCAACATTTTTTAGGCAAAAATTTCAAACAAGACCTAGTGCTGACCACTACGGTGCTGGACAGATGAAGCATAAATGAATTAAATACAAAGTAAGGGCCATAACTCTGTAGAAAAAAAAAGTGTGGGCAACTTTTTTATAATGTGCAGGAGCAGCTTGTCATAAGGATCCCTCAAACCAAATTTCTTTGAAATCCATCCATTCACTATTAAGGTATTGCTGCAGATGGATGGACGGCTGGAGGGCTGCACAAACAGATGCACTGATGGACACACAGACAGACCGATGCATGTAATCCAGTATATCCCCCATTCTCTTTGAGAGTGGGGGTATAAACATTTATTACACCCCTAACATCTAAATATAATAGGAATCGGTAAAAAATAAAATGCGTTCTCCCTTCACTAGTGAGATCAAACACCTCGGTGATTAACATTTCATGTGAACTTGAAAATTACAAATGAATTTTCACAAGCACAAAACAAAAGTTGTTCTCGCTCCACTAATGAGTATAACAAGACGTGATCTGTGTCAGTGGAAACAGCGATCAGCCGATTGTTTAAACAGATTTCTTGCATGGTATGGGTGTCGGTTTGGATCATTTCAGATGAAGCTTCAAATGAAAGGGGTATAACAAAAAGAAAATCTAATGTTTTTTTGTGAATACCGGGCTGCTCGTGAAAATACGAATTCTCTCACTCACTCATGAGATAAATCCCGGTATTCACAAGAAAACATTAGATAATCCTCTATATATTGAATGAGAATTTATGTATTAAAATTTTGGGAACTAATTGCAGAGTATGGATTACATTACTACATGACAAAGAATGCAAAAGTATTAGAAAAAGAGTCTTAATAAATCAGTTTATGATCTCTCATCCCACTAAGCTATATTTTGGAGGTAAATAAGTATGTGTCGTCTGCTATTCATATGAAGTAAAGGTTTAACTCTTAACCCGCTGAGTATTTTCAAAATATTTATCAGTAAATCTAGTCATGGCTGCTTGAAAAATTCATCTAAATTTAACTCAAGAAATTAGTGGGCAAAAAGTCGATTCAATTTAGAGAACAGACATTTTGTTAAATGTGCCCAAATCATACTATTTCTGTGGCAAGAGATTCTCCTGGGCAAGAATATCAGCCAGCAGCACGCAAGGAGTTAACCCTTTACCTAATATGAAAAGCAGACGACACTTGCAAACAAAATTCTTGAATAACTAATTGTTTTCATTTTTTGTCTCAAAAGCATAGGTTATGACCCCTCATTGGAACGAGCTCGATGAGCTCGTTCCAAAGAGGGGGTCATAACCCATGTTTTTGAGACAAAAAAATGAAAAAATAATGAAAATTACTTGGCGATTTTTGAGAATAGCACTGGCCGGTTTTGGCCGTTACGTTGGGTAAAGGGTTAAATACAACAATTAAATAATATAATAATATAATAATAACACTTTGGCCAGCCGCTGATTTGTTCTCGGACGAGAAGGCCTTGCTTACCCCTGAACTCCCAACTGCCTCCCTGTTCCCACGCTTCTCCTCTCCTCCCAACATTCGGAGACAAACTGCTTGATGACATCCTTACCCCATTCTTCCCAATCTCTCCGATTAGCACATTAACCCTCTCCTTTGAGTCTCCCCCTAACCACATGTCCTTCATTCTCCCATCCCACTTCCCCATTATACTCCCAGTGAATCTCATTCTTTTAGACTGATACTTTGGGCATTCTAGAAGAAAGTGTTCCAGGGTCTCCACCATGCCCAAGTTACACATCTGGCATTCCCTTTCACTGTCTTTCCCAATTGTTCCCCTCAGCTCCAGGGATCGCGTCCTCAGCTTGAACAGCAGTGACCCCCCAAAGGTGCCATCAAGGTACTCTTTAAAACCTGGCCTCTCTTTATCACGCAGGCCACCCAAAGATCTCTTTGATTTGACCCAATTACGGTTACAATCCTCCATGACCCTTTCTCTGACGATTTTTTTACCCTGGTTTGCCCCAACGTCCAGGTCCGAGATCTCCAATGAGTAGTTCTCTACTAGCTCCCTCATTTGGACCATCCACCCCATTTTGATATTTGAGTTGAAAATTCTGAGGAACATTACTTTACACCATCGGCTTTGGGGGAGATTCACCAAATAATTAAGATAACCGAGTTTCAACAGGTCTATCCTGTCCTTGATCCTCATCCACCCAAGCTCATCCCTGATTGCTTCTAGCACTGCGGCATTACTCGACCCCGTTATCCATCAGCCTGCATCATTCTGTAAGATTTCCAAGCTCTTTACGGCCGTCTGGTTTAGGGGTACCACTTCCGTACCGTATGTTATACTTGGCAGCCCCACCATTTCCCAAATGGTTTTCCCCACGAAAACCTTATTGAAACTGTTTCTCCCTATAAGTTTCATTTGGTTAAGGATTCGCTTCCCCTTCAGAATCAATTTATTTGTGTGGTTTCGGTAGATGCCTCTTCCTGTAATATTTATATTTACCCCCAAATACTTGTAATCACCTGTCTCTCCTACACTGAGAAGTTTGCTGCTCCCTTCCGGAATGCAGAACTCACCCACTCTCCACCTTCGAGTGGGGTCTACTTTGCGGCCCACAGGTATAACTTTGCTCTTGCTTTCATTAAGTTCGAGTCTCCATTTGCTCCCATATTTCCCAACAATTCCCAGCATTTTTGTTAGCCCCTCTTCGCTTTCTGACACTAGAACCATATCGTCTGCAAAAAATAGCCCTGGGATCTTCAAGTCTCCAACTGCTACCCCCTCGTCGCTACGCAGGAGTTCATCTCCTAAACCTTTGATGTACAATGCAAACAGGATTGGCGAAAGGATACACCCCTGTTTTAGGCCTATCTCCATAGGCACACGTTTTGTTGTAATGTTTCCCAGGCTAAGTTCACTCTGTACATCTTTATATAATGCTTTCATAATTCCAACAAACTCGCCTCCTAAGCCCAGAGCCTCCAGCTTGCGCCACATACCCTCCCTCCATACTCTATCGTATGCCTTTTTGACATCCAAAAAGGCCATAAACATCTTTTTCTTTTTTGCTTTTGCAGATTCTATCATTTGGGATAGCGTGAAAAGATGGTCGGCTACTTTCCTTCCCTTCCTGAAGCCATTCTGGATTTCTCCCAAAAAACCCTTCTCTTCAATCACCTCCTCTAGTCTCCCATAAAGGACTTTACAGAAAACCTTTCCAATGTTGCTACTGACAGAGATCCCTCGATAGTTATCCAAAACATCTTTTTCCCCCTTTTTGTGAATAAATGTCACTTTGCTTTCTCTCCACTCCTTTGGGACCTCTTGATTTTCTATGGCTAGATTGAATAGGGCAGTTAGGCTTTCCACGAGTTCCTCTCCCCCTTGTTTGATAAACTCGTTAGGAATTTCATCCACTCCTCCCACTTTTCCATCCCTTAATTTTGATATCACCTTTCGCACCTCCTCTGTTTTAATTTCGCTGCACACGAAGTTCGATAGGTTTTCCTCGACCTGATTCGGACACTCAGGTGGACGCCCCGTGCCCCATCGCTTATCGTTTACCTTTTCCCAGTGCTTGACTAGTTCTGATGCGACTTGATCTTGCTCGTCTGTAACTCTGCCATCTACTTTAATACTCTGTGGGTTACTTCCTTTGTTACGTTCGTTCACCCATTTGCAAAATACGTTCGGACTTGACCCCCCCTGTCGTTCTTATCGTCCTAATAAGACTGCTATTTCGTACTCTCCGATTATCGTCTTTAATCTTATTTACTTTATTTCGTGCTTGGTGGTATTCTTCCTTTGCTACCGTGGCCTCATTGCTTTCCGCCCCCTTAAGTTTTCTACTTCTCCTGTATGCAGCACATTTAGCTTTTCTTCCCTTTATGGCCCTTTTCAGTTCTTCATTCACTCTGTACCCAAGTTCCCGTGTTGGCACCCTGACCTTTCCTACACTTTCCTTTCCAGCCTCCATCAGGCTCGCAACTATGGCGTCTGCCATCTTCTGGACACTGCACCTCTTGGGTAGGGTTGCAAGCTTTGGTTTCAGTTTTTCATTGAACTTCACCTAGTCAGCATCTTTATTGAGTCCCAAATCTCCTTAGAGCCTCCTTTGCTTTTTACTAGAGTTTTGGCCCTGATCGTCACTGTAATCAAATTGTGATCACTATCCACCTCCATTTTACCCTCATCATCCACTTCTAACCCTATCACCTCCCTCCATAAATTAATATCTGTGAGGATGTAGTCGATTATTGATTTTCTGTCGTTCCTCTCCCAGGTCCATTTCCCCTTACACCTCGCGTCCCTGTTCAGAATCTTCAGACCGAGCTCGTTTGTGAAGTTCAACAGCTTCCTTCCATTCCTGTTGACTTTATTGTCCCCACCCTCTATGCCTTCTTCATCATTACCTATGTGGCCATTAAAGTCACCCATCAGGATTATACCGAGCCCCTTGTTTTGTAATTCGGTGATATTGGACCTTAGTGTTGAGTATATCGAATCATTCCATTCGGGTTTGCTTCCCTCCACCGCACAATACACAACCCCAAGGGCAATACTTTTGTTTTTCAGACTGATCCTTACCCATCCAATTTCTTTCGATACCTCAGCCGGGGTGCTGATGTTTTCCAGGTCTGTGATCAGTGATGGTTTTAAATCCTCTTTAATGTACATGCCTACCCCTCCCCCTTTTTTCTGGCCTTCTGTTCGCCCTACACCTATCCATACGTAACCCCTTACTTAGTCTACCCGTTCCTCGTGTCTTACCCACGTTTCGCTTAAGCCCATGACGTCAAACTCCTCTGCCTCGATCAATGTAGCAATTTCACTTACTTTCCGGTGGAGACCTTGGATGTTGCTATAACCCACTTTCAGGGAATCAAGGTTCATTGGCTTCCGCCTAGTGGTCCCATTATAATTTAGTCCCTGTAGGTTTGTATATCCTACTTTGTGTACCTGTGCTTTCCTTGGGAAGCTATTCCTATTGATTTGGATTTTTGGTCCCTTTTCCCTATCCCCCTTGTCCCATTTTTTACACCTATGGTTCGTGACACATTTCCTGTGTTCATTCCCCCCTTCACTGATCCCCCCTCCCCTCCCTATACCAAAAAAGGCTCCACCACCTGCAGCATATTTCTTCCTAAAACCTCTGTGCCCCTTGGGCTAAGATGGAGACCATCCCTTCCATATAGGTCCTTTCTGCCCCCAAACGATCCCCAATTGTCTACAAAGGGTATCCCAAGTCCCTTACAATACTCCCCCAATTCCTCGTTGGTCCCAATGATCCGCGAATTACGCTCGCCCCCACCACCTAGTACTGGGAGAAGCCCCGAAACCACTACCTGTGCATTCTTGGCATTCAGTTGAGTTATTAAGTCCTTGTAAGTCTCAATAAGCTGAACTGATTTTCTCTCCCTGATGTTGTTGGTCCCCACGTGTACAACAACCACTGGGTCTGGGCCTGACCCCTTAACTAATCCACCCACTCTCTCCCTTAGGTCCTCCACCCTAGCTCCCGGAAAGCACAAATTGGTCCTGTTGACACTGTCGGGCCCACACACCACCCTATCTAACCCCCGCACTATACTGCTCCCTGCAACCACTAACTGCCTCTTTCCTGTCCTACTACCCCTGTTACCACCTCTGTTCCCACTGGACCGGCTCGCAATCTTGCACTCCGCCACACTAACCTCCATGCCTACCTCCACCTCCACCTCTTCAGACCCACCCTGCTCCTCAGAATTCTCGAGATTACCTAACACACTGAATCTATTTTGGACACTGCACTCCACCTTCTGCCCACTCCCACTCCCACTACAAGCCACCTTGTCCTCGTTTACCACCTTCCTAACCTTTCCTCTGACTTCTGCCCTGACAGACTCCACATGGTCATCGATATCTCCCTCACTATCCGATTCTAAGCGAATACGCCTTTTCGCCCCCCGACTCACACTACTAGCCTGGGAATTTGGCACTCTAGCCCCTACTTCTTCCTTACCCTCAACCCGACGATCCTTCCTATTCCCAAAAGACCCACTATCCACGTCAAAAGTCCGCTTCCTACTACCCACCACCTCCCATCCCCCATCGAATGCCACTCTAACTGGGGTAACACCAGACTTTCCTGCCTTCCCCAGTTTCCCCCTCACCACCTGCACCTCTTCCTCCAACTTTACATATGCCTCTAGCAGCTGCATTAACTCTATGCAGATGGCACACATCCCCAACTCCCCCAGCTCACGCCCATCCACATACACCATATCACAGTGCCTACACACATCCGACCGCTGACCACCCGTTGATAACTCACTAGCACCCCCTGTGCTGTCCTCAACCACTCCCCCCACCTGTACACCTATACTAACCATCTCTACCCTGCTGGTCTGAGCCTCTCGCGTCACGAAACACTTACCATCCATAGCAACCCTAGTCAAAACTTTGAAAAAATGGTCGAAATCGTAAAAAAAACAAAAAACAAAACACCGAAAATGACCCGCGCAAAGATAGGGAACACGCCACAGATATCCGATAAAGAAACTAACCAAAACACTAATATAACTATCTTTTATTAAAAATCACATCTATACAGCACTAAAACAATATATATATATCTACAGTAACACCTGGAAGAAAAATATAGATACTTGAGCTAACTTTTGACAACTGAATAGAAAATACTCCCTGTTGGTTTGGATATGGACGCTCATGGTGCTACCGCTACCGATACTCACCGCTAAATCACATGCCACACTGGAACCAAACATTGGAACTTGTTCTCTAGCTATCTGTGTCCAACCAGCATCATTACCAACCACTGCAATAACTGGTGTCTGAAAATAACACAATGTAAATACAGTGGACTCCACTTAATTGGATATCCTTTAATTGAATAACCCTGTTAAGTGAATGTGATTTCCAAATACATTTAATCTCTATTATATCTTGTCTGACACAGCTCCATGAGCTCTGTCAAACAAGATATAGCAGAAAAAATGCTGAGTTTATCACTAACATACCAGAAAGTGACCAAATCCTTATTTTCATAGGAAGTGTGGCTGTTCAATTAACCCTTTACCTAATGAATCTGCTACATCCTTCACCTGCATATTATACAAATTCAGCAACAGAAACACATTATTTAAAAACAAGCAAATTCAGTGAATTCATGTCTCCCACTGGGCAGCAGTTTCAAGGGGAATTAATGCATCCAGTGGAATATAGTTGAGTTGCAAGTTGAAGTTATTTAGAAGAGACAGAACAGACAGTGCTTCAGACAATGGTTATCAGATTTATTTTCACGGAGGTCACTGTCAAAGCAAGTAAAGTGATGTGGAGTATAACTGTGAGAATCACTAAAAATTAAGACTGTATGATAAGACATATTACATTAAACTGATGTGAAAAGTAACCCATATATGAAATTTCATTGAAATCGGTTGACTCAAAGGAAACTTAGAGTCTGGAAACCATCAGCCAATCAAATTTAAGGAACCTAATTAAATATGCACAGAAAATGCCCATGTTCGAACTTGGACCCACAATTGATGAAAGTGATCTACTACCCAAATTTCATCGAAATCGACTGACTGTAAGGAAAGTCAGAGTCAGGAAACGAAAGACACAGAAGGTGTGCACTTACTATGTATTAGTAGTAGCACTGAATAAATCAAAGTTTCCCTAATTTGCATAATTTTTGCACGAGAACAAAACCCATATTATATGTGATGTATTGCATGTTACTAAACATTCATACACAAAATTATTCAAATCCAAACTTTCATATAGAAGTTCTGTTCTGTACAAAAAACTCATTACACCCAATTTCGGAACAAAATGGCCACCGGTGGCCATATTGAATTTTGGACCAAACCCCAAAACACATTTTCTGGTCTCACAATGATAACAAAGATACCCATGAAGTTTCGTGAAGATTGGTTCATAAATACGGCTTTTAGTTCCAGGTGCGTTGAAGCCCGGGGCAGATGGACAGGCAGACGGACAGATTTTCGGTACAAAATTCCCAAAATTCAAACTTGACCGAGGTATTGATAAAAGTAATTCATATATGAAATTCATCGAAATCCACTGATTTTAAGGAAAGTTAGAGTCTGGAAACCGTCAGCCAATCAAATTTCAGCAACCTAATTAAATATACACGGAAAAACCCATATTCGAATTTGGACTCACAATTGATGAAAGTGATCTACTACCCAAATTTCATCAAAATCGACTGACTGTAAGGAAAGTTAGAGTCTGGAAACGAAAAACACGGAAGGACGGAAGGACACCCCCAATTTAATATCTCTTTTTTTTTTTCAAAAAGCGGGAGACAAAAATTTCAACAAAACCATATCATGTGTCCCCTCATTGGAACGATATGTAGGTTTTATTTCATTGTTTTTATTGGGGTTTTAACTTTTGATAGCCAGGATCACCTCATGTTGGGACAGTTTTACCCATGGAGGAAGCCAGAGAAAGCTGAGAGCAGTGACAAGCAACTATCAAGACTCCCCAACATACTAAATGCACACAAGCAAGGTTAGCATTGGTTGAAGGTAAGTACAACAAGGATGGGCAATTTCGCCCAGAAACAACTGCCAAGGCACTTAGAATGTAACTTGCAAGTTTCCTCAGAGACAGCATGTTGGGGCAGCGACTCTTTGCAGTGAAAAATTATCAAAGTCAGAATTAGGGGTTAAAATTAAATTTTCTGTATATTCTTCATGTGAAAAGACAGTGGAAAGCCTCCCAATTCATGCTCATTATGTGCAAGAAAAATATAAAAAATAGAAATAAAACCCTCCCTCCCTCACCGATTTGAATAAAAAATTGCCTGAGAACCAATTAATTTATTTTGTGTGGCATTATTTATGTTAATGATTTACAAACCTTATGCCTTGTAAATGTGTCAAATTCGGCTACACTGTATCCTAATGAGCCATCTCCATATATTATCCACACATCACTGTCTGGTCGACATATTTTGGCACCAAGTGCAAAGCCTCCTCCTACTCCTAATGTACCAAATGCACCAGGATCAAGCCATTTTAATGGGCCTCTTGGTCTGTAAAAAACAAAACCTTGTATTAATAAACTCTTTGTAGGAAAAAATTATTCCTGAACTTAAAAATAACACAATGAAATTCAGGATAAATCTCCTAAAAGGGGCACATTGTGTTTCGTCAGTCAAACAACCTAGAAATTTAGAAAGCATAAAATGCATGGGAATAGTGCACAGTTATTTTTAGAACTCCCAATGGGTAAATATAGAATAAGCCGAGTGGTTAAAACCCTTATCCTACTCGTGGTTTAAATCTGATTACCGGCCCTAGTACCTATTTGTTTTATTTATACCATGCTCTTAATAAATAACTGACTTTGTCATTTAAGAAAAAAAACGATTCTTTTTGTCGCAAACACACAGGTTTGTTTTGTTTACATCTGCACCGGTGGGCATTACTTCCGGCTGCACATGAATGCTTGATTGACAGCTGGACACATCGTCAAAGTTGATTGAATTTACCTTGCTTTTTCAGTCAAATTATTATTAACAATTCTTAAATTTTATTTTAAATATTTAATTGTAGGTATTTTAAACTTAATAAGCCATTGTATGTAGTAGATAGTTCCACAAAACGTTGTATGTTTGAACATCACTGGGTCCTATTTTACCCATACAACAGAGCTGGTTTACCACAGTAAACAAACACTGCTTCAGTTCCTGGGTTCCCACAGGGGGAATGAATGAATTTTAATGCAGAAAATGTGTATCTTGAAATCACACAGAACCATATGATTTAGCTAGACAAGTTCAATTGGCACTTGAAAAATACCAAGATGGAATATAGCCATTACGGAATCTTTTCAAGTAAAGCTTACTGTGTTTGCAATGTCCATTTCTGAGATATACTATACTGAACAGAATGTTTCTTCTAACCAATCAATGTCCTAGAATTTGACATGTGATTTACTAAATTAAAAGGCATTATTTCTCTGCAAACTCAGTTTGTGTTTCATACCTTGTTTCCGAAACAGTCTGATTTGGCGAGGTGAAGGAGAAATGCGTTTCAGTTTGAAACTGATATTGTTCACGAAACAAGTGAAACAGCTTGCGGGGCCATTTATGTTTCTTCTGTTAGAGACTGTCACTTGATAATTATCAAGAAACCACAAACGAGAAAATGGCAGAGATATCAAGTGAATACTAAGTATTTCATAAAAATATGTTACATTGCCTGTTCCTCAATACATGTATAATGATTCCAAATTTGGTTGATTAACCCTTTACCCAATGAATCGGCTGCATCCGCCCGCGTAATATGCAAATTCGGCAGTTGAAAAAGTTAAAAAATTTATAGTAATTTATATATTTTTTATACTTACCAATGACCCAGACATAGCTGGTGCTAACTCTTAAAATATAGGGCCAAACACAAATTTTCCCCCCCAATCCCCAAAATTTGCATCTAAAACTAAAGAAAACATGTCCTGAAAGGCCCTCCACACCTCGCCCCCACTGCGCATGCGCAGTGTCAGGGACGTTCCGAAATTGGCGCCATTTATCATTCTAATAACCAGTGCCTGGTAAGCGCTATGTACTCAGCGGGGAGGCAAGAGTTCCCAACTCCTGAGAGGGCCATCCCCGTCTGGGTCATTGGTAAGTATAAAAAATATATAAATTACTATAAATTTTTTAACATTTTTATACTGTACCAATGACCCAGACATAGCTGAATAGTAAAAAGGCTGGAGGGCCAAGGACATAGAGCACAATGGAATACGCTCAATAAAAATAAAATAGAGTCATCCCCTGTAGGGGGAAAGAAGTAATAGGCCTTACATGTATCTTTCTTATTTATGATAAATTGGAAAGATACAACACCTTCCAAAATTGAGCTTCATACATCCATGTACTCTATTAATATCCAATATAATCCTTATACTAATAATTTTTAAAGTAAGCCAATAATAAAGTAAGTCTAGAGAATAGAGACTCTTATACTCCTAAAAGTGTCTGAGAATTGCATAATCATGTCCGTTGACATATGCAATATTCCAAAGCTATACTTTAAAAACTAAGACTTGAATGAATTTTAACTTCTCACTAAACAACCATCCCAATAACAGCTCAGAATTACTAACTCCGGAGGAGGTATCCCCTTGTTTTCATAGTAAAACAGGTGACCCAAGTGAACACCCTCCCCCCCCCCCCCCCCCCTTTTTCTTGCCCTGGGTCAAATAGCCCAGAGCGAAGAGGGCAGCCGAACGGAGACACTGCCGAAACAGACAGCCTACCTAGCTATAGTAGCAACTGTTAAGTGAATGACATTCTGAGCAGTAGATAATAGACCTAACAAAAGAGGCCTCCAGAAATTGACTCGATATTTCTAAGATAAAAATTCATGAATGTGGATGGCTGAGCGCAATGAGCGGCCTTCAAAAATCTATAATAGCGACACTATTAATGTAAGCCCAAGAAGTAGAAGAACTCTTACTTCATGAGCCGAAATCTTAAGCACAACTGCTAAGTCAATGATATACCATAAGCAGTACCGATAGTTAATAGAATCCATTAACAATAAAATGGAGCGTAACGTCCTTCTACTAGACATCAAAGACAGAAGAAGCTTACGCCCTTGTAATAAACAGATATCTGTTTATAAATACATCAACTGTACCCGGAAAGAGTAAAGGCCTATGCCCATACGAAGACCTTAAAATAATAGGTTCCGGATAATAGGAGCCTAACTCTTATGCAACAATCCAACCTAAATAGTAACGGAAGTATTGATTCCGAAACTATGAAAGTGAAAATCATCCATCGATAGTGCATGAAACTCACTGACTCTACAGTAAAAGAGAAACCAACAGAATTACTGTCTAAAAGGTCAGAATTTGAAAACTACTGTTTCCAGAGGCTCAAATGATTACTTAGCTAAATAAGAACCGAAGTTAAAATCCGTATAGGAATTTAATCTAAAGATTCTAAGTCTATTTATCAAAAAGTTACTAACTGACTTAGATAAAGAGACAAAAGACTCAATTGTAAACTATCGTAGAGTGCATAGGTATGAGGTAACATAAACCTATAACCTAAATAATAACAGGCTGCAGTAGATCTTGTGAAACAAGTATACTAAAAAATAGCAATGAGTAGTATGGAGGGATCAACAATATGAACATAATGATCCCTACACCACAACGGAAGAGCCTCCACTTTAGCCGCATAGAATAGCGAAGAAGAGGATCTCCTATAGTAAGAAATCGCGTCCAAAGCTCGTCCAGTACAGTGCTTACAATGCAATACGGACCACACAACGGAATGCATGAAGGTTGCGACCTTGCTGGTTGTGATAAAGATGACACGATTTACCCAGTGAAAAAAGATCCTCACGTAGAGGAAGATTTCACGTTAAAACCCACAGTAGACAAGAGAGTAAATTACTCATGATCTCTGAAGATAGAGATGCTATCAACAGAAATGTATTGTGGTTGTTTATCTTAGCAATACCTGCTAAAACAACAGCGCCGGAGGATACGCGTGTCCTATCATTCCGTCCTATAGATCAATAGAGCGTTAACACTATTAGCTCAGAGATCTGGACAAGCCAACACATACGTCTGCAATTGATTAGCAAGCTGTGTCATAAATAAATCATCATTGGGCGCTCCCATAGATAGCAAATCTGATTGAATACTTGTTTGCTGAGAGTCCATTCTGACAGCAACAAGCGACCCGTAAGAGAACGGGAGTCCGATAAAACAATCAGACGACCCGGAATATGACGGACCAAAACTGAACTTGGTGTACAATAACCAACAGACGGATTCTTTCCATTAAATTGAATAACGGAAACGAAAGAGTGCCTCCCTGGTACCGGAGATACGCCACTACTGTCGAATTAAAGGACAGGAATTTGGGCATGCGTTTCTGAATAATGTTCATGCAATGACATAAAGCAAGCCTAAAAAACATTATTCCGCGGAAGTTAAACTGATTGCTAAAAGACTGCGGAACCCAAAGACCCTGGCACTTCGAATCCGTAGGGATCAGTATATATCCCAATCTGTTTGACTGGCAACCGTCATAACAGCCACACTCGGGTCCGGCAACTGCGGCGGCACTCTCTGAGTCAACCACCAAATGTTTGCCCCAGTCTGAATCTCTTGTAACACTAGATAGACAAGAGAACGTATAAATCGAGCAATTCATGGATTGCCGGAAAGTTGCCGTCGAAGAGAAGCTCCTCCGAGAACGAAGCGACTCTGAGAGAGTTCTTAACCTTACTATCCACGCGTGTGGATGTAGCTAGGGCTGCGTCACGTCTAACCAACTCCAATCAGCCACTGAAGGGCGGAGTTATACGTGAACAAACTACTGCCCTCAAAAGAAATTACATTGAGAATAATATCCCGTAAATCTTTTCTTGAAGACGTAATGATAACGCCTCAGTAAGGCGGATTACGTATAATAAAGCGTCTAAGTTAAGTCTACTATACATAATGTCGTTCCCAACATTGAAATTGGAAAAGACATAAACGGCGAAAAAGAATATATGCAGTCTTTAATCACACCGTCTAGACGCATATGAACTCTCGGTATGCCCTGCTCTGCCAAAATAAACTATTTGTAAAAATGATAAAATGGCAGAAATGAGCAACGCGGACAAGAAACTAAACTATCATGCTTAGTAGCAGGCTTGTATATATATATATATATATAGCGTCGAAAAATAAAACACATGTTGTAATGACAATATTGGACTGCGTTGGTAAGTCAGGGACAATGTCCCTGTACCGGTCGAAAAAACCGAGTCCAATGACGCTATAAGTCTCTTATCCAAGATCGCAGCAATGAAGTCCGAACTAATAATCACTGGAAGATAATGCCAGAAGATATGAAAGGCATCTTCCGATACTACTAAAGGGAAAACTCGAAATCTTTCGAATCCCTTTCGCCATCCTGTCGGACCCTATAAGCGTTCGGTCGTCCGTAGCTGATGCAACCGCGGACCGCACCGACCCAGCGCCGTCGGATAATTCCTGATTCGACCGAGAAACTGTCAATTGCTGGGATGCTGCGAAACAACTGTGCTAACTCGGATAGCACGTCCGTCACTGAGGCCTGAGGAGAAGCGGTCTTACGATGCATTGCCGCTGGAAGCTCCGTGATCGTTACCCCGTGCATACTTCCAATATGCGAGCGAACGGAGTGTATAGGCCTCGTGTCCCTTGGCTACCGGATGGCGCGACCTATTCGCCGTGGAATCACTGAATGCCGAAACTGATCGGATATTCGAGGTCACGTAGCCAATGTGCGGTCGTGTGCCCTGCTGTGAGGATGAGGAAGCATTAAAGACAGTCTCTCAGACTGTCTATATAACGGAGCGTCCCGGGCAACGGACATATGCTCCGAATGCAAAATATCTGAACCACAACATGCGGTCCCCTATGTTGTTGGGCGAGAGAGGAACCTCTCTCGCTCACAGCCCGGACGGACCTGGACAAGCCAGGAACCGGACTAACAGGCTTCCTCCGATCTGTCCTCAATCTGCCGTCACTGGGTGAGTACTAAAGTAATTAAAGTGCTCGCATCACCCAAATCTCCTTCCTAGACCGCAACGGACGAACCCGGCAGCCGAACCATTCGATGAATGTACGCTACACCGGGTGAGCTAGCGAATGTCACTCCGTAAGCGATAGACATATTCCATGAGCACTTATTGCCGCTAACTCTTCATTAACTATGACGACAGAGGCACACTTTTGAAAGACATCTCCATAACCCTTCGAACAAGAAACCAGAAATGCTTGGATAGCAAGCATAAAATAATAATATATATAGCGTCGTTCAATAATTCGAAAGTTTGTGTGACATTATTGGACTATGTCGGAACTGAGGGACGATGTCCCTGAACCGAACCAAAAATTTCTAAGTCCACCGACGCTATCAGTTTCTTATCCGGCATCGCAGCATATGTTGTTCCGAAAGGGAAAGCTTGAAATCCTCCGAATCCCTTTCGGTATCCCGTCGGACCGGATGAAACTTTCGGACGTCCGTACCCGCTTCCGCGGAGCGTCCCGACCCAGCATCGTCGGATAAAATATATGCGACAGATTCAGTTGATGCTGGGATGCTGCGATAAACTGTGCTATTAAGGAAAGCACGTCCGTTCCCGAGGCCTGTTCAGTAGCGGACTTACGATGCATTGCCGCCGGAAGCTCCGTGTACGTTGACTCCCGCACACTTCCTATGCGAACGTCCGGAGTCTGCAGGCCTCGTGTCCCCGGCTACCGACCCAGCGCCGTCGGATAATTCTCGATCCGACACCGTTTCTGTCGGCTGCTGGGATGCTGCGATAAGCTGTGCTATGTGCACAAGAATGTCCGGCGTCGAGACCTGCGGAGGCGCAGTCTATCGCTGCTTCGCCGAGGGCAGCTCCGCATCAGATGGCTCCCGCATACTTTTCCTATGCGAACGTCCGGAGTCCATCGGTCTCGAATCCCTGGCTGCCGGATGGTGTGACCTGGTCGCCGAAGAATCCTTGATCGGCGAAGATGGTAATATATCGGCGGTCACGCAGCCAAGGTGCGGTCGTGTGCGCTGACGAGAAGAGGAAGCCTTAGCAGTCTCAGCGGACTGCCTATACAACGGAGCGTCCCGAGCGACGGACGTATGCTCCGCTAGCGACACATTTTGTACAACATCTGGGGCCAGATGTTGTTGAACGAGAGAGGGGCCTCTCTCGCTTGCCGTCCGGATGGACCAGAACGAGCTATGAACCGGACTAAAAGGCTTCCTCCGTTCTCCCTCCGATCCGCCGTCACTGGGTGTGCATTAAGTTAATTTTATAGTGCTCGCATCACCCCAAAATTCCTTCTAGACCGCAACGGACGAACCCGGCTGCCGAACCATTCGGTGAATGGACGCTACACCGGGCGAGCTAGCGGACGTCAAAGGCCGTCGAACCTACTAGGGTCCTCTTAGGCAATTGGCGTATTACATGAGCACTTTTCCGCTAGCCCTTCATTAATTGTGACGACGGAGGCACACTGTTGGAAGACATCACAGATACATCACCCTAATCTTGATCGTCTGAAATAGAAATTGATAAAGTAGAGTGACCCTGCGGGGAAAGGACCGGAGTGTCCAAATCCCCAACAACATACCGTGACATACGCTTCCCATATTGTCATCGAAATCATACGATACAGAACAGGAGTTAATGCGAGTACACTGACCACATATAGAATGATAATAAAGTCAGAGGAAGACTTCCTCTTAAAACAATTGATCAATATCCTTTCAATGTGAAAAGAAAACAAGTCCTGGTACTCGCACTAACCCCTGGCAATCAAAATACATAATAATAATATGATCCATTAATATAGAAAAAATAACTGAAATCAAAATATTTTGAAAAAATATTTTTTCAGAACAGCCCAAGTTTCTGAAAAGTAACGTTGAGCCCCAATGGATCCCAAGCCTAAGTGTGGACAAAAATTTTAAAAATATTTTAAACAATTTATTCAACACTTACGAACAATAATAATGTATCTAGTTATGATTAAAATAACATAAAGATATTATTATTTAGAAATCCCCCCCTCACACAGAGGGCTGTTGTAAATGTAAACAATGAGTGTAAAAACACTAAAATAAGACTCCAGGCACCCAGGCCCGAAATCAGTTACCAAAAATACACTATCTGATGCAAAACAGACTTCCAGGGAAGAAACTGCAGAACATCAGATGGTAGATGCAGAACACAACGCCTAACCACCCGTAGGTGAAGACGTAAACATGGGGAAAGAACAGAATTCATTCTGTTATTCAGCTAAAACTCCCAAGAAATTTTAGTAATAATAATTACAGAAACTATGCCAAAAGCATGGGAGAATAGCAAGGGGGACTTAAAGGACAGGGAGAGAGGAAAACACTTGAAAAAAACAGTGTAACTAAATAATCAGAATGACAACAAAATGGCTGCTGCCTTGAAAATAGGTAACTTAACATAATTTCATTAAAAAATTTTAAGTTACAGCCCTGATAATATTCTGTCACACATTCTTTTCCTCTCCTCCTTCTCTATCCTCCTTAGAATCACCATTTCACTAATATTTATGTGTCTGGCATCATTTAAACTGAGATTTAAAAGCACAAAGATCAGTCAGATGTTAACTGATGAAGGGCCAAACTTAGAATGATAAATGGCGCCAATTTCGGAACGTCCCTGACACTACGCATGCGCAGTGGGGGCGAGGTGTGGAGGGCCTTTCAGGACATGTTTTCTTTAGTTTTAGATGCAAATTTTGGGGATTGGGGGGGAAAATTTGTGTTTGGCCCTATATTTTAAGAGTTAGCACCAGCTATGTCTGGGTCATTGGTACAGTATAAAAATATATTATTTTTGGAAAAACTTCAACAAAACCATGTCATGTGACCCCCTCATTGGAACGAGCTCGTCGAGCTCGTTCCAACGAGGGGTCACATGATATGGTTTTGTTGAAATATTTTGAAAAATTTCCCAAAAATATTTTTAAAATAATAAATTTTGATATCGTCTGTGTTAGGTAAAGGGTTAAAAAATTACCATCAATGATTTTGAACAATATATCGAAATACACACCTGTCATATTACCATTTTATATTCTGACTTCAAGTAGAGAACACAATAAAAATGTTGATACTGATTAATCTTGCATTCATCAAGTCTGGCATTTTCAGGTGAGCGATTTATTCGCTCGCCTACTGCTTGCCTTACAGAAATTAAGGAGGGCAAAAATAATGACTACCATAACAGCCTATTCCTAAAACCCACATTTTTTCAGATTTCTGCTATGTTAGTGTTCTCTGTAAGTTGGCCACACTGCCCCTCCCACACCTCTGGGCCTTTCCGAGTTCCGGAGGTGTGGGAGGGGAAGTGTAGCCATCTCACAGAGACTACCTTGTTAGCAGCATGAAATAAAAATGTACAAAGTCCACTAGGCAGAATTCACTAATAGTGAAACTTCATTTTGCCACGTTTAGCTTTTGTGAGCTTGAGAACTAATTGCTCCCCTAGGCCATGCGAGGGGAGCGATTTTTAGCCCTCCTGCATTTTTAAAAATGCCACGCCTGATTCATTCATCTGATAAGGATGGTAAGAGAGTTGGGATGGGCACACACAGACAAAACTGACTACGGTTGGGGTTAAATTGTTTATTCAGCTTTACATATTTGATATTCAACGTTGGTCGATCTGAAAAGGTAAAAGTGTCTAGTTTGACCAAAAAGATGATTGAAACAGAGAAAGACAGTGGAAAAGGGGAGAATAATTATGTTTTAGACTTTGCATGGCTCTGTCACATCTTACCGAATATCTAATAAAGGGTTACCATTTTTACAGATCTAGTGAAATGAAGCTGAGGAACATAAATATTTTGTTTGGTTTAATCACAAGTGAATTTTAACCCTTTGAGCCCTAGAGACTGCTTTTCCGGCCAGGGAACATGATACGTCATAACTTTGTTAAGTTTGATGGCTTCATAGTGCATATGTGGAGTAGACCAATCAATATTTTCAATGTGCTGTGGCAGCATGTTTAAAATATTAAATGGTCTGCCCCCAAATAATGAATATGGACTATTCCATTTGCAGCTATTGAACTAACATGGAACATACCACCAGGGTTCAAAGGGTTAAGAGAAAGCCATATGGTTAACACCCTATTATGAACAGAATGATTTGGCAACCTGTTTCTGTTAAACAGCTGAAACAGAAAACAAATGAAACACATACATTAGGAAATAATGACTAAAATAGACAGCAATGTATCAGTGAAGCTTTTTCCTCATAAGTTTTTACCTTAAAATGTACGCAGCTGTTGCTACAAAGTCTCCACCATCTGCAACAAGAATACTATTATCAGATAAAACTTCATCCACTGTTTGTAACACCTTGATTGGATTCAAATGAGTTTCTGTTTTCTGCAACCCTTTCTTCCTGGAAGAAAAATGGAGACAGACTCCTTTACCACAGTACCTTGAAGTATTTTATGTGTGACAATCAATTATGAAAGTTTGAGATATATGGCTGGGTTTGAAAGTTTCCTCATATACAGTACAGTCGCCGTGGACTGGTCGCATGGGCAGTGATGTCCATGCATGCATTTACCAAGTAATAAAAATCATCATTCTCAAAATTTTAATTAATGAAGCACTGGGTTGTACCTGGTGCTTCATTAATTAAATTTCTGATGATTATTCCTATATTCAGTGTTTGGAATCTAATATTAGCATGTCTGTGAAAATATTGCCCACCAGTGGAAAGTTACCAGTCCACGACAGCCGTACTGTACACAACTTGAGACTGGGCACAAGGTTTTCTTGTACGATTGTTTGAGTATCTACTTTTGTTTATGTGGTTATAGCATGGACCTCTCATAAAACCAGCCTGTAAACTCAGATATTCTCACAAACCTTGCATACGATACAATCTACACACTACAAATTTAGATTTTATTCTCAACACAGTGGAAACTGGTTAATTGAACAGCTACTTTTCAAGTGAAAAATATTCAACTAAGAGGAGTTTTTTTAATTAAAAGGAATCTGGTCATCTTCATGGTCTTGTGGAGCTCTTGTCAAACATAACATTATAAATTGTGATGAATTGACGGTAATATGGTCTTAGGTTTGAGGCTCGGAGTTTATGTTCAACCGAGTATATGTTCCAATAAGACAATTTCCATAGCCAAAAACCACACCACAAAATGAACATAGCAACATTAAATGATAACAAGTTTAGTAAATAAACCTCTTGTGTACCCCCAAACTTCAATGGACATTGGACAAGTAATCAATAAATCAGATGAAGGTCAAGGTGAGGCCATCTTAGTTCAAATCGCAAATTGATTTTAAATTTAAACAATTCATTCAGAACATCGTCTGCTGCATTTGTGAAAAATCTATAAAAATGATATGGCTTGCAAGTCACTCCACTGATAAAATAACCTCATTTCAAATATTTTGTGTGATGACATCAAACAGTAACATATCCTACTGGGGCCATAAACAGAATAAAAACTATCTCTCTTCCAATCAGCGGGTGTCATCCCAACAAGACGAACTGATTAAAATATACCAACAAGCAAATCCCAACAAGATGAATCCCAACAAGACAAAAAATATTTTCTCATCAAATATGGGGGAAATTTACTTGAAAAAGAACGTGTACATTACAACATATGCTATTTGAAGTATTTTAGGGTTCTATTTTATGCATGTGTTTGGGAGTTTTGTCAATAAAAAAAGATACAAAAATAAAAACTGCACCAAATAGCGTCTTGGAACAAAGCGTGGCGCCTCTGTTAACTGGTAGCGTGCCAAGTCTTTTTTGGTCGTCAAAATGTGCCCCTACATGCTCGCTCTGGGGAAACTAGCATGTTGCATTCTAAATACCATAGCAGTTGTTTCTTGGCAAACCATGGCTGCCTACATAGGCAGCCAAGACTTACCTAGAAACAAGGGCAATGTCACAGAATGTTGATTGTCAAAATGTAGAAAAATATGTATAAAACTCCCCAGGCCCTTGAGGATGAACAGGACTTTACACTATAACCAGTCTATAAAGGGTAAAATTTGTATTGAAGGTATTGCAAATAGTTTGGAGTTGTGAGTAATATGCAATTACAGGGTTACTTAAAAGATATCCATTTGAGTGGGCTCCACTGTAATGGCTAGATTATTATCATTCAGAACCCTTTTTTCACAAAACGGCTGATGAGAAGCCAACATTTCATCTGAAGAGAACATGCATTGTTCTGTCTCATCAGACAGAATAAGCTCAAATATAAAGTTTACAAACAAAATAACTGCTTCACCCTTTACCCAACACACATGATATCAAAATTTATTATTTTAATTATTGTTGTTTAAAATTTATCAAAAAATTTCAATATCAGTATTTTAATTATTTTTTATAAACAATCTTCCAAAAATTATTTATCAAAAAATTTCAATATCAGTATTTTAATTATTTTTTATAAACAATTTTCCAAAAATTAAAAAAAAAACATATCATGTGACCACTCACTGGAATGAGCTTGTCAAGCAAATAAATGATTTGTTAAACTTCAAACCTCAGTTTGCCAGAACACAGAAATGAGTTTTTGGTAACAAACCAGTTATCTTCTTACCCAAAGCACAGGATACCAAAATTTATTATTTTAATTATTGTATTTTCAAATTTTAAAAAGAAATTTCAACAAAACCATATAATGTGACCCATCACTGAAACGAACTTGATGAGCTTGTTCCAATGAAAAGTCATATGACATGGTGGTGTCTTCCCATGTAGCCAACATTTTGAATTTTAGGGTAATCAAGTGAGATTAAAAATGTTGGCTGAGTGGGAACTGATGTTATGGAGAACAATAGTTTTGGAGAACATGGTTTTGTTGAAATTGTTAAAAAAATATATTTTTTTCAACTGACTCCAACAATAACTTACCCCACTTCAAATGGTAGCAAGCAGTATACAATGCACCTCCCATTTTCAAAATTGAAAGACTTGGGACTAAGAATAGGGTTTCCATTTCATTGTTAGCTTTCACAGTATGCTACACAAAAATTTATTTGTTAGGGATTAAATTGTCAGATTTGCCTCACAATATAATGAAATAACCAGGTTTTGGTTATTAGCCATCTGCACACTGAAGTCAAAATTTCAACCTGAAACTTTTCCCCATAATGCAACTATCACATTAACCAATTCAATATTGTTTGACACAGCTCACTGAGTGCTGTCAAATAAGATTGAATAGGTTAAATTTCCAGTTGCATTATGTGAAAAACCTGTCCCTGGAAACTTTGTTATTTTGCCATCAATGTGCAGAGGGCTAACTGAATATTCCTCAGTGGTTACGACATTGGACTTCAAATCAAAGGTTCACGGTTTGATCCCCACCAGCAGCAACTATGTTATGTCCTTGGGCAAAGCAATTACCCCTTTACCCAATATAGACGATATCAAAATTTATGAATTTAAATATCATTTTTTAAGAAATATTTCAACAAAACTGTTTCATGTGATCCCTCATTGGGACGAGCTCGTTGATATGGTTTTGTTGAAATTTTTCAAAAAAGTTAAAAAATTTATAGTAATTTATATATTTTTTATACTTACCAATGACCCAGACTTAGCTGGTGCTAACTCCACAAAAACCAGGGCCAAACACAAATTTTGCCCCCCAATCCCCAAAATTTGCATCCAAAACAAAAAGAAATAATGTCCTAAAGGACCTCCATAATACGACTCTACTGCGCATGCGCAGTGACGCAGTCGTCCCGAAATTGGCGCCAAATATCATTCTTACTGGCAGTGCCTGGTCAGCGCTATGTACTCAGCGGGGAGGCAAGAGTTCCCAACTCAGGGAGGGCCATCCCCGTCTGGGTCATTGGTAAGTATAAAAAATATATAAATTACTATAAATTTTTTAACATTTTTATACTGTACCAATGACCCAGACTTAGCTGAATAGTAAACAGGCTGGAGGGCCTAGGACATAGAGGAAAATCCAATAAGCTCAATTATAAAATAAAGAGATAACCCCTTAAGGAGAAAAGGAGTATTAGGCTTTACATGTATCTTTCTTATTTAATATTTAAATTAGAAAGATACACTACCCTTAATAATTGAGCACAATAACATTCATGTTCTCTATTAATATCCAGTATAACCTTTATACTAATTATTATTAAAACAAGCCAATAAATAAAGTAGTCCAGAGAATTGAGACTCTTTATAATCATTTAAAAGTGTCCGAGTATTGTATATTAAAGCCCGTTTGACACTTGACATATACAAATGCTTCACACCGAGCTACACTTTAAAAATAAGACATGAATGAAATTAAACATTAATATTACACTTTAAAACCATCCCGGAAGCGACTCAGAAATACTGTCTTGGAGGAGGCATTCCCTTGCTTTTCACTATAAAGCAGGTGACCTAAGGGAACACCCGCCCCCCCCCTTCCCCTTGCCCTGGGTCAAATAGCCCAGAGCGAAGAGGGCAGCCGGACGGAGTCACTGCCGGAACAGAAAGCCTGCATAACTATAGTTGCAACTGTTTAGTGGACGACATTCTGAGCAACAGATAACGGACCTAAACAATGCAGGTCTCCAGAAATGGACTCAATATTTCTGAGATAAAAATTAGTAAATGTGGATGGCTGAGACCAATAAGCAGCCTTCATTAAATCTGTAATAGCAACACTATTAGCATAAGCCCAGGAAGTAGAAAGAGCTCTTACTTCATGAGCAGAAATCTTAAGCACAGACTGCTGAGAAGAAGATAAATCTTCATACGCAGTACGGATAGTTAACTGAATCCATCTAGCAATAGAATGGACTGAAATGTCCTTTCTATTAGGCATCAAAGACAGAAAGAAACGTTTCCGTCCCTTTCTGATGAACTGAGATCTCTGTTTATAGATACGTAGTGCTCTAACAGGACAGAGTAAAGGCCTACGCCCGTCTGAAGACGGAAGAGCCTTAATAACAATAGGTTCCGGATATTTATTAGGAGCCTGATTCTTAGCTAAAAAACCGACGTTAGTAGTGAAGGTGATAGTGTTCCCAACACTACGATAATGAGAATCATCCACCGATAGTGCATGAAGCTCACTGACTCTTCTGGCAGAAGAGAAAGCTAAGAGAAAAGCTGTCTTATAAGATAAGAATTTGAAATCTACTGTCCCAAGAGGTTCAAATGGCTTTTCCTTCAATTTAAGGAGAACCCAAGCTAAATTCCACTTAGGAATTAATCTAAGAGTTCTGGGTCTATTTATCGAAAAGTTTCTAACCAATTTCGATAAAGAGACATTAGATCCAATTTGTAAACTATCATGATGTGCATAGGTATCAGATAACATAGATCTATAACCCTTTATAGTAACCGGTTGCAGTTTTATTTCGTCAAACAAGTATACTAGAAAGTTAGCAATGTCTGGTATAGAGGGATCAAATATATCAACAGAATGATCCCTACACCAACGACGGAAAACCTTCCACTTAGCCGCATAGTTTAGCGAAGAGGAGGTCCTCCTACAGTTAGAAATCGCGTCCACTGCTCGTCCTGTAAAGTGCTTGCCATGCAAGAAGGACCGCACAACGGAAAAACGTGAAGGTTGAGACCTTGCGGGTTGTGATGCAGTTGGCGCGACTTCCCCTGCCAAAGAAGATCCTCTCGTGGAGGGAGCTTCCGCGGTAGGTCCCACAACAGACACCTGAGTAGATTTATCCACGGTCTCTGTGGCGACAGAGATGCTACCAACAAAATCTTGCATTGAGATTGTTTTATCTTTAGCAATACTTGTTGAATTAACGGCGCTGGAGGATACGCATATCCTATCATTCCGTCCCAAGGGATCGATAGAGCGTCTACAGCAAATGCTCTTGGATCCGGACACGGGGACACATACGTTTGCAACTGATTGTTGAGATGTGTCGCAAATAAGTCTATCATTGGCCGTTCCCATTGGTAGCAAATCTGATTGAATACTTGTTTGTTGAGAGTCCACTCCGACGGCAACAAGCGACCCTTTCGAGAAAGGGAGTCTGCTAGCACATTCAGACGACCCGGTATGTGACGGACCGAAAGAAGAACGTGATGTTCCAACGCAAACAGAAGGATTCTTTCCGTTAGATTGAACAACGGAACTGAATGAGTGCCTCCCTGATTCCGTATATACGCCACTACTGTCGTATTGTCGGATAGGATTTGGACATGAGCATCGTGAATAATGTCCATCCAGTGACGTAACGCAAGCCAAATTGACATCATTTCCTTGATGTTTATGTGCTTGCACAGGAATTGCGGATCCCAAAGACCCTGGCATCTCGAATCCGTTGGGATTAATGATGCACCCCAACCTGTTTGACTGGCATCCGTCATAATGGTAAAACTCGGATCCGGCAACTGCAGCGGAACTCCTTGAGTTAACCACTGAATGTTTGCCCAAGTCTGAATCTCTTGTTTCACTTGATCTGACAAGAGAACGTCTACATCGAGCGAATGAATTTTCACACTCCAATTCTGAGTCAAGAAAATTTGAAGAGGCCGTGTGCGTAGCCGTCCCATCGGAATGAGATCCGCAGCGGCTCCGCACAGACCTATCAGTCTCATAAATTCTCTCGCTGTGACTTTGTCTGTATTTAGACAATAGCGAGCGTAACAACTGACTAATTTCGCTCTGGTTAACGGCAGACGAACGAGATTGTTGTGCGTCTCGAAGCTCATTCCCAGATGAGTGAATGACTTGGACGGCACCAGATCCGACTTCTCCTCGTTTACTATGAAACCGAGACGTCGGAGCAATAGAAGAAGATTCTGAACATCGTTCTGAAGCGTTAACTCGTTGCCGTACCTCTGAAGAATGTCGTCCAGGTAGGCCGACGTTACCGCAGACGAATGAGCTCGGAAGAAAATCATTACCGAGTTCATTACTCGAGTGAAAGCCCAGGGTGCTAGATTCAATCCGAAGCACATGGCCCGGAACTGATACACCACTCCTAGGACTGCGAAGCGTAGATACTTTCGGAATGTCGGATGTACCATGACGTGAAAGTACGCATCTTTGAGATCTATGCTCGTTGCATAATCGTTCACCCGAATACTCGCTCTGACCGATCGAATCGTCTCCATATAAAACTTCGGAGCGATGATCAGCTTGTTTATCCAGCTCAAATCTATTACTGGACGGAACGAGCCGTCTGGTTTCGGAACCAGAAACAGATGGCTGTAGAATCCCAGCGATTCCTGGTTTTCTACGACCTCTACCGCGTTCTTCATTAAAAGAGACTGCACCTCTGATAGCAGAGCGTCTCTTTTCTGAGGGTTTGACGGAAGATGAGTCCACTTTGGACTTCGAGTTAATGGAGGCTTTCGTTTGAAGGATATCTTTAGACCTTCCGAAGTCACTCCTCTCACCCAAGGGTCGTCCGTAATCGACGCCCACTCTTGAGAAAAACTCGACAACCTTCCGCCAACCGGAACGCGATAGAGGTTTGAGCCATCACCTCCTGGATCTGCGAGGCCTGCGGTAGGAGAAACCACGTCTTCCACGACCCGCACCTCGCCTCGTCGACCTCGGGGCGTCCGACCGATTGTCCCGGCCTGAAGGACGTCCCGAACGAGAGTCGCTATCCTGACGGTCTCTCGAATAAGAGCTAGAGGACGCACCGGAACCTCTATAGGAACCTCTCTTGGGCGGATAAGACCCAGAAGTGCCCGCCTTATTCGTGTCTGCTGAATCCGACCTTTTAGGAGCGGATCTAAACAACAGAGAATCACTAGCTTTCTTTTTAATATTATCATAAATAGCGGAAAGCTTGCCGTCAAAGAGAAGATCTCCTGAGACCGAAGCGACTCTAAGAGAGTTCTTCACCTTAGAATCCACTAGTGTGGATGTAGACAGGGCTGCGTCACGTCTAACCAACTCCAGATTAGCCACTGAAAGGGCGGAGTTACACGTGGAATAAGCTACTGCCCTTGAAAGAAGTCTTAAGGAGGATTGTATATCCTGAAACTCTTCCCCTTGAAGACGCAGTGATAACGCCTTCGTAAGGTGATCTGCGTAAGATAAGGCATCTAAATTGGCTCTGTTAGACGCAATAGCTGTTTCCAACACTGCGGTTGGAATAGAAGCTGACGACGGTAATGATAGCTCTAAGTCTTCCGCCTCGTCGTCCATACGCAGAGGAACTCTCGGTATACCCTGACCTGCCGTGTCGAATTTATTCCTTGCATTAATGAAAGGCAGGTTGAGAGTATTTGCGGACAAGAAGCCTGCTTTCCCTGTCCTGGAAGCAAGTTTAAAAATAGCGTCGTTCAATAATTCAAATGTTCTTGCAACATTATTGGACTGCGACGGAAACTCGGGAGCGATGTCCCTGAACCGCTCGAAAAAATCAGAGTCCAATGACGCTATAATTCTCCTGTCCGGAAGCGCAGCAGTCTGGCCCGACGGAACAACTTGAGGAAGAAAGTGCCGGATGAAGTCTACGGCAGCTTTGTGTTGTTCCGAAAGGGATAGCTCCAATTCATCCGTATCCCTTTCACCATCCGGTCGGACCTCCCGATGTTCCCGGTCGTCCGCCCCCGATGCTTCGGCGGAGCGTACCGACCCAGCGCCGTCGGATAATTCTCGATCCGACACCGTTTCTGTCGGCTGCTGGGATGCTGCGATAAGCTGTGCTATCTGCACTAGAATGTCCGACGTCGAGACCTGCGGAGGAGCGGTCTTTCGCTGCTTTGCCGAGGGCAGCTCCGCATCGGATGGCTCCCGCATACTTTTCCTATGCGAACGTCCGGAGTCCATCGGTCTCGAGTCCCTGGCTGCCGGATGGTGTGACCTGGTCGCCGAATAATCCTTCCTCGGCGAAGCTGGCAAGATATCGGAGGTCACGCAGCCAAGGTGCGGTCGTGTGCGCCGGCGAGAAGAGGAAGCCTTAACAGTCTCTGCGGACTGCTTATACAACGGAGCGTCCCGAGCGACGGACGTATGCTCCGCTAAAGACACATTTTGTACCACAACATCTGGTCCCAGATGTTGTTGTACGAGAGAGGGGCCTCTCTCGCTCGCGGCCCGGCTGGACCTGGACGAGCTAGGAACCGGACTAAAAGGCTTCCTCCGTTCTCGTTCACTATCCGCCGTCACTGGGTGTGCATCTATTATTTTTATAGTGCTCGCATCACCCAAAATTTCCTCTTGGACCGCATCGGACGAACCCGGCTGCCGAACCATTCGGTGAATGGACGCTACACCGGGCGAGCTAGCGGACGACATTTGTCTAATCTCCATGAGCACTTTTGCCGCTAGCTCTGTATTTAATTGTGACGACGGACGCACACTTGAAGAGGATAACATGGAAACATCACCCTGTTCTGGTTCCTCTGAAATAGAAACTGAGAGAGTAGAGTGACCTTGTGGAGAAAGAGCCGGCATCGCTCTTTCTCCAGAAACAACATATCGTGACACACGTTTCCAATGTTTCTCATCCCAATGTTCACATACAGGACAGGGATTAATGCGAGAACACTGACTACAATTTATGCAATAATCATGAAAGTCAGAGGAAGATTTCTTCCTATTACAATTTGAACAAGTTCCTTTCATTGTGAAGGAACAACAATAAGTCCTAGTTACTCGCAAAAACCCCTGACACAAAGATACATAATAACATGATCCATTAATAAATGAAAAAACAATTGCAAAACAAAATAATTTTGAAAAAATATTTTTTCAGAGAAGCCCAAGTTGCTGAAAAGTAACGTTGAGCCCCGATGGATCCGATGGCAAAGTGTGGTCAAAAATTTTAAAATTATATAAAATAATTAATGAGACACTTTCGGATAATATAAATGTATCTTATAATGAGATAAACTACCTCAAAGACAAACAGCCCCCCTCAAAAAAGGCTGTTGCCAATGAAAACAAACAGTGTAAACACAGAAGAAAACATGACTCCAGGCACTGAAAAAACTGGCCCGGAATCAGTCCTCAATTACACTCTATCTGATGCAAAACAGAGACTCCCAGGGGAGAATCTGCAGAACATCAGATGGAAGATGCAGAACACAAACGTTATACACCCATGGGTGAAAACGTAACTATGGGGAAAATAACAGAAAACATTCTGTAACCAAGCAACTCTCCCAGGGAAATTTTAGAAATGAAACTTCTCAAAAATATGCCAAAAGCATGGGAGAATTGCAAGGGGGGACTTTAGAAGGTTAGGGGAGAGGAAACACTGAATAAGCAGTGCAACAATTAGCAAGAATGACAACAAGAGGCGTTTGCCTCGAAAATAGGCAACTTAACATAATTTTAACAAAAAATTTTAAGTACAGCCCTGATTATTTTTTGCCACTTCTTTTTTCCTCTCCTCCTTCTATCCTCCTTAGAATCACATTTTCTCCAAGAATTACGTGTCTGGCATCCTTTAAACTGAGATTTACAAGCACAAAGATCAGTGAGATGTTGACTGATGAAGGGCCAAACAGAGAATGATATTTGGCGCCAATTTCGGGACGACTGCGTCACTGCGCATGCGCAGTAGAGTCGTATTATGGAGGTCCTTTAGGACATTATTTCTTTTTGTTTTGGATGCAAATTTTGGGGATTGGGGGGCAAAATTTGTGTTTGGCCCTGGTTTTTGTGGAGTTAGCACCAGCTAAGTCTGGGTCATTGGTACAGTATAAAAATATAATATTTTTTCAGCTACTGAATCTGCATATTACATGGGAGGAGAGGGGGGGGGGGATTGCGGGCGATTCGATGGGTAAAGGGTTAATCCCAGCATGGGGGCACTGTGAACTAAGGTGTACTGCATGTCGATGGTGCACTTGTCTAATGTCTATCCTGCTTGTGTGGAGTTAGTATGTTGGGCAGTGAGACAGTTTTTCACCATTGCTTGGTGGTTCTCTGCAGGTACTCTGGTTTCCTCCACCTGTAAAACTGTCTGACGCAAGGTGACCCTGGCCACCAAAAGTGTTGTTAAACCCCAAAACCCAAATAAATAAATAAATAAATAAATCTTTGTGTTTCTTGGATATTTGTCACTGATAGAAGTTGTATTCTTTCAACTAGGTTCTAGCGAATATTATATCACTTTCCTTCCCAAGTGACCTGGAAGCTCACAAGCTTGTGGTTAGCAAATGGCCATAAATGATCCTCAATACACAAACAATTACTTACTCATTAGCTTTTTCGACTCCCTCATCTCTTGATAGAAGAAGATTTACCCACTCTTCATTACATTTATATCCATTCAATCCTTCACTCAGTTCAACCAGAAACCTACCAACATCACCTTGAATAGCAACTGTAGGCTTCCAAAACATATCTGAATTCTGAAAAATTGGGAGAATCCATGATCAAAGACTCTAGAATCTGAAAATGTTTTTGGATATCATTAACTGGTTGGATGTTAGAAGGCACTATCATGACTCTATTGAAAAGTGTGGAAAGCCATACAGTGCAGCCCACTTAACTGAAGATCTCTTAATTGTATATTCCTGTTAACTGAATATAATTTCCCAACACAAAACCATTTATCATACCTCTAGTACAAATTTGACCTGTTAATTGAATATGGGTTAAAGAGTAAACTCCTGTTAATTGAATAAAAACATCTTGTAACATGTTGAGAAATTACCCTGACTCTCCCCAGTTTTCCTTTGGTTACAGACCTATTTTGCCTCTACATCCATTTAATCTATTATATTTTGTTTGACAGACCTCATGAAGCTCTGTCAAGCAAGGTATAATAGAATAAATGCTAATTTTATCTCTAGAATACAGGGAAGTGACACAATCCCTGTTAATTGAATACTCCTGTTAATTGAATAATTTTCATTGACAAAGACACCATTCAATTAACAGGGTACCACTGTACTAATGTATGCATTAAAGTGTTATTAGTTCAGCAGTAGACAAAAATGAATTGTTTACACAAAATTGTTTATAATTTATTAGATTGCCAACAGGCACTCTCCAATAAATTGTAATAAAGCAATTATTTATGAGCAAAATACGGTACCATAGAATTTTCAAATAAATACACCAATGTTACAAATCAGTGCTGAAAAATAATTCAGTACTCTACCGATTAAGAACTTAAATCCTCAATTCAGTCTTGAAGCCCATAAGGCTACAGCTTATACCCCGTTCCCCATGATATTAGTGGATAAGAGCACTTGACCCCTTGGGCAGATCATCAGTTAACAGGTAGAGTGCTAAATTATTTTTGGTCCTTAAAATTTCTTTGTGCATCTTTGCCTTGTTACAATTTATGGCTGAGTGCCAGTAGGTGCTCTCCCACAAATTGTAACAGAGCAAAGCCTAACAGATATACTAATATCACTCCAAAGATAACATGAAGTACATCCACAGAATATAAGGTACTTCATAATAAAACCCAAACAGGGACTTCCAACACTCTATTAGTCAAGCTTAAATTATAGTTTGGTGAATGGTGGGCAGGCGTAAATAATTGGTTTCAACACCGGCCCTAAACACATATTTATACAGCTAGATGAACTAGTGCAAATGAGGTTAAATGTCTTGTTCAAGGACATAATTGATGCAGCACATGTCTGATCAAACTCAGAATCTTCCAATTAGAAATCTAATGTGCTGATCATTGATTTACTGTTGATGAAGATATGGTTTACCTTCTATCAGTATTCTTTTTATACACTTCATTGTATATTTGCAGAACTGTGATTACAAAAGCAGGCAGACAATTTTGAACAGATCGCAATCTGGTCAAAATTGTCTACCCAATTTTCTTCCCACAACAATTTAGAATCTCACCTGTCAAAAAAGAAACATGACAAAATTTAATCTCAGATTCTAATTTTATTTACGTCTCTTGATTTGGTCTTGATTTCACAAATATATTATCCGTGAAATCTTGATACACTATAGTAGGTCATGTCCAGTCAGAATTTGATTGAGAAAAAGCTGCAAACCTCAGACCATGTTACTCATCACAATAACGTATATGTTCTAATAAGACACTACCCATTGCCCAAAACCTACATCGTGAAACAGGAGAGGCTTATTTACTAAACTTGTGATCATTAAAAGTTGCCAATTTCAAGGCAACTTTTAACGATCACAGGTTTAGTAAATAAACCTCGCGTGTACCCCACCACTGGATAAATAATCAATAAACCAGATAAACTCATCCCACCTCTGTTCAAATCGTAAATCGGTTTGTAATTTATTACGAAACAGGCAATTTCATTTAAAATACTTCGCATTGTGACATCAGACAGTAACATTTGTCACAGGAGCCGTAAACATAAAAGAAACTATGCCAGCTCTCATCCAATGAGAGGGTGAGGATTTTACTCTTATTGGAACGTCAAAATATTATTTTCTCTTTGCTGAAGCATATGTCAAAAAAGTTTTTGTACACTTTTAACCCTAGGAAAACTGATATCAAAATAAAATTTCAAGTCTCAAATTTTTCCCATAATGCAGCTAGGAATTTAACCAGTTCACTGATCGCTGTCAAACAACACTGAAATGGTTAGTTAAATTCTTAATTGGAAGAAGCCCCACAAAGTAGATCTTCTGTTTCTCAAGACATTTTTTGTAAAACTGCATAAAACACTGCAATCAATTCATCGCAATTACTTATAATATGGTTGTTTGAGCAACTATTTTTGTTTGTTTGTTGTGTGGTTATAGCATGTACTTCTCACAAAACCAGACTGTAAAGTTCTCACAAACCTTGTATGTGATATAATCTACACCCTACAAATTTAGATTTTATTCTCATTACAGTGGAAACTGGTTATAATTGAACAGCTACTTTTTTATTTTTATACTTTTTATTTTTATAATTATTTCTTTGCCATCAAAAGTTCATGTTCTTGGTTTGTTTTATGTTTTAGGCCTCATAATCTACAGAATAGCATGGGTGGTGGTCTATTCTGCTAAAGTATTGTAAAGCCCTGTTGCACTCAAGGAACAAATTTATCAATTTTATTAACTTGGGTAAGAAAAACCAGACATAAAGCATTTAATTTTTTTCGGTTATAAAAAGAGAGCATGCAGCAGCTGGGATGGCCTGAGAAATAGATTTTTTACTTTTTTAGGCTTTCTGGGAAATATTTGCAAAAATCTTTTTTGCCGAGCATTGTTTATGTATAGCAACATCTGCTTCCACACCTCCCCACCACACACACCAAGATGAAGGTAGTAGAGACACTTTTCTACATGTAGCCAATGAGCATTCCAGCAACCCAGTTGGTGTGAGATTAGTGGTTAAACCAGAGAATATCCAATACATTCAAACTTTTATGTAATTGTATAGCAAGCTGAATGCAGTGGATATCCACAATTAGTGTACATAAGCAGATTTCACAAACATGGCAATACAGGTGATTTCTGAAAATATTCAAAATATCTCATCTACCCCTGCAAATGCAAAAACAGATAAAGATGTTCCTAATTTAAGGAGAATTGCCATACTGAAAGCAGTTCAATACAATTTCCAGCATATAAAATATATCTGATCTGACACCTGACAACTATATTGTTTGTTGGTGGTTAACGTCACATATTTATGCACCATGGCTAATCGTGACACAACATGGAGATGAAGTCAAGTTTAGTCAATCGTTGATCAACATGTTGCCCATTTTAGAGGACTTTCACCCCAAGCATTGGTGACTGGGTCCTATTTTACTAGTAAAGCGGAACTGGTTTACCACAGTAAACAAGTGCTGCTTACTTCCCGGGGTTCCCACGGGGAACCTGACAACTATGAACAAAGAAACCATTGGTGAAGTTAAGAGTAATGAAGATAAAAATTACTGCTTGGGTACCTGGTTATTTTCTTAAAAAAATATTCATCATATGTAAAAAGTCATGGGGTGCCAATGTATCAAGGTAGAGAGAAGGAAAAAATACCTACTTTATACAATTGAATCTTGTCTCGATTAACTGCTATTATTTTTGATTTCTTGTTTAAAACTCTTCCATAGCCAAGTCTAAAGTCACAAACAGCTCCTAAAAAGGAAACACACAAATTGTTCAGGATCAAGACAGCTTCAGGTATCACCTTAATCAGTAAGTAGAGCCAGAAGATAGTTGCATCTAAGTACTTAATTCTACGAACTGCACCTCAGAAGAAATCAGCGACACTTGTCTTTTTCAAATTTCTCGGATGCCATAAAATTAAGAAAAGACGCTGGTTTTGTTTACATTGGCATGGCGGGGGTTCGAACCCACCCCAAGAGTTTCCTTCGGAACCAACCGCCTAGCAAAACTATATTGAACCACGCACACCACTCGGCCACCGACAGACTCTGTCGGTGGCCGAGTGGTGTGCGTGGTTCAGTATAGTTTCACTAGGTGGTTGGTGCCAAAGGAAACTCTCTCGGCATGGGTTCGAACCCCTGCCATGCCAATGTAAACAGAGCCAGAAGGTTTTGATTTTTCAGATTTGGTTTCAGGAAAAACCCTTCATTTCAGTTTGGTTTTTCTATGTGTTAAGAACATATAGTAAATTACACTACTAACCTCAAAAAGCCCTGTCTGTAAGTATCAACATTTGGTTCAGGAGACTTGAGGATAGAAGAAGAGTTCAAGAGGAGACACTTTGTAGGCTTTTGAGAACATCTTGATGATTCAAAAATTTTCTTATCATCACGATTGAAATCAAAGGGACTCTTTCATTCTGAAGCTTCGCAGGGCCCTACTGTTTTCTTTCAACTCGTGCAAGGTACTCTCCAATATATTGTAACAGTACAAATCTATGCTAACAAAATATTTCCTTTTGGTAGACTACAAAGCACATGCAAATACTATAGGAATGTAATTGCTGTAGCAACTCATAAATAAAGGCCAAAATGTAGACTTCTATCACTGATCTATTTAATGATCAGGTGAATAAAAGTTAAAAAGAATCTAAAGAATTTCAGCCTGGGATTTCAGATTTATTTTGTTGAAAAATAAATTTTATAGTAAATTTCCTTATTATACCTAGCACAATTGTTTACAACAGGCTTGCACTACAGTGGAAATCCCTAACTTGGAAGACCTCCAGGGATTTCTTATCAACCTACTCACAATTGTTTACAACAGGCTTGCACTACAGTGGAAGTCCGCAACTCGGAAGTATACTCTCCATTTTTTATTCTTTCCCTAGCAATTTGGGAAAGAAAACGTGCTGCAAAAGCACTATGGAAAAATAAGCCAAAAACTGGGCTTGGTGTGAATGGGGCACACACAGTAGGGAAACTCTTCTCTGTACCTATATGACGACTTCCGGAACCAGTAATAGTGGTACTTTGAACCGGAAATTTTGAAAGCAAAACCGGATGTGCTGATAATTGTAATTATCTCCCTGTAACCTCACTGCTCTCTTAATGAAGACTTATCATCTGAACTCTGACAACTAATATAAATATTCACTCATCATCCATACAATCATCCATTTATTATCATCAAATTATTTCCATCATCATAATCACAATCAATTAAAATGTATATGTTTTATCACTGCAAAATGTAACTTACTTTGTTACAAACTGAAAATAAAAGTTCAAGTTCAAAGTTCATTACTGAGCAGAGGATGTAAGGCTCAGCAAAGTTCAATTAATCTCGAATCAGGCAGATGATGTTGCTTTGAATGGATTGTTGGATTTAATCTCACCGCTTTTCATGTAACAGATAATGTACCCTCTTACAACTATAGAATATAGCAAATATTGTCTGTTTCCTCTAAAATTTCATAACCAACAGCAACTCATCTGTGTGGGCCAGTCAATCAAAAAAAGCATCATATTCTGTCTGAATCATGCATATATTATGCCAGGTCCATGTTGCAACCAAAATTGTACTGAAAACTTGGAAATTTTCTCGAAACAGGATTAATGGGGTCTAAACATGAGACTATGGTAACTGTGGCTTCACAAGGAATGTTTATATCACCATATCGATTGATCTACCATCCAAGAGGGACTATACAATCATGTCGGGTTCCGGTAAAAATTCTCTGTATGCTTTTGTTAACCCAGTTCTGTAACATATCCAATTACAACAAATTATGAGGTGTTTTTTACATTTATATCATTTGCAAAGTACTGCTGGAAGTGCAGTACCATCATAATATGGCCATAGAAAGACAAAGAAAGGCATGTCAATAATAAATAACAGGATAAGGCTGTTATTTCTGGTTTTAATGTGCCCAAATTAGGGCAAAAGGGTGTGCCCAAAATAAATGAATTTAAAGGCCTGGTCTTCATATTTGGCGGATGTGCTTCATATTATCTTTGAAGTGCAATCATTTCATCTGTGTGAATTTGCCTTGTTACAATTTATGGGGAAGTGCCAACAACCATTGTCACTCCCCCATAAATTGTAATAAAGCAAAGACACGTAAAACTGAACTTGTATACACTAGACTTACCGGCAAGTACAACAAGGTCAGCATCCTTTAGAGCATCTCGTCTTTTCTGCCTAACTTGCACTTTACTTCTGGCACCCAGAAGACCTCGAGCCATGCCTCCAAGGAAACATGGTATACCTAAATTCTGGAGAATAGAGAACAAAACACCTTTATTTGATATAGCATTTATTTGTGGAGACAGAGATACTGTTTCAACGAAATGGAAAAAATAACTTCTTCACAGCTGTTTCAAAATGCCTTGTACTTGAAAACTGGTCTACTTGGGGACAGAACACAGAATTTTCACAGTACAGATTATATGCAATTCTATTCTTTTTGAGTCAAGAATTTGCACATAAAATATCCTGCTTTTTGGAAACTATGCTCTTACAAGGGTTGAAGTAAATAAGTAATGACATTTCAGTACATTTCAGTAGAGATGGGAGGGACTGGAATTTTGAGTTCAGTACCGGTATCGGTATTTTTATGGGGGTATACCATGCTATTGGTTTGGTATTTGGTACCAGGCTTGACTGAGATTTGCTGGCAGTACCAAATGGGAATTCAAACCAGGAAAATACAGGATAAGTTGTTCTTGTATCATTCTACCACAAATGCCACTGCCAATAAGCTCAACCGTTGCATTCTTTTGCCTGCATAGATCATATCTACAGTAATTTTGTGACTTGCTCCCAACACACCTTAACCTTTAAAGGCCTATATCAGGCTTCTGCGATCTCAGAGAATGTGCCCATAACATGCTATAATTAGGAGGTCCTGCGACAATAGACAAGTCACCTGGGCTGTGATTTCTAGTCAAGTCTTGACTGCCTTAAAGGGCTGCCAAGACTTGGATAGAAATCACTGCTAAACATCTGGACATTCACAGGTTGTAGTCTAGTGGGAATTCAGGACAATTGCCCTGGCCCATAAGGGTTAACAAAACTGAAGAGAAAATCAGTCACTTCCTTCATGAAAATGAACACTTCAACTGCTATCAGGTCTCAAAAAGGCCTGATGAATAGCCAATGTAGGGAAATTTGAAAATAGATGGTTTTGGTATTGTGATTGGTTCGGTTTTTCAGTATCCCATGATTTCGGTATCAGTTCAGTTTTTCAGTATATTGCCCATCTCTACATTTCAGACTGTAAAGTTTTGTAATTGTCTCAATTAACCTTCTAAACTGACAACATGAATGCCATTATGTTGGGAAAGAATATGGTTTTAGTTCTTGGGCAATCCCTCATTGAAATTACCCCCACCCCTTCCATCATTTAACATTGTGATTAGTGTACAGTGTCTTCCAAAATTAGTATGAAATTGAGAGACTTTATCAAAAGTGGCGAAAAAATTTCAATGATTGGCGAAAAAAAATGGCTAAAGAATATTTTTGTCTCTTAGGTAGAAATTACATTGTTCAGCAAAGTTAATGCAGCTTACAGAATTCCCACATTAAGTCTCTCATGGTGTGTCGGATTAATTAGTTGCAGGGCTGTATTCACACCTCCAGGACGGCCTTTTCAGTGCCTTCACATTAATGTTATCAAATTGGCTACAGGCAATTAAAGGATAATTTATTCGTACAAACACATGTTGTTATTTGATAAGTGACCGAGAGTATATTTATGCACCGATGTTCATGCTACATCAAGTAACAAAATAAATCGTAAAAGAAAACTTGCGTTCGGCGAAAGTGGTTGCGAGCAATTCACGAAAGTGAAAAAATAACGGAGTTCTTCACTTCTAGTAGGAGTAAATTAATCGGTACCAGTTACAAAACTGTTCGATCCATTATGTACAGCTAAACAAATTGACAAAAACATGAAAGTGTTATTCAGATTCTATCAGAAGTTCCAGAAAGAGGAAATAACATTTGACGATTTTTCATCCGAGATAAAAACATTCTATGCAATAGCTAAAGGAAAGATGAATTTAAATAATATCGATGACTATGCACATGTAAGCTTTGAAACAGTTGTAGCTTTTCCCAATTGTGAGCCAACATGCCAGAATTTTGTATTGTGTTCCTGTTTCAACGGTGGACTGTTAGAGGGCATTTTCTGTACAAAACCTCATCAAAACTAGCCACAGAAATAGACTCTTTGTGGACTATCTTAATGTTCTAATGAAAATTTCTTTAGAAGGCATACCAATGGATGAATTTAAGTTCGATGATGCTTTCAGAAAATGGTCGAATATGAAGTGTCTCAGAATTTTTAAATCTATATGAAAATAAGTTCATTTTCTTGCATTTCGCAGTATAGCGAGAAATATATGTATTGTGGGTACGGTAGTTAAGAGGTTAACAGCCTTAACGGCAGTGTCTTCACACGACAGCAAGTGGATGTACCGGCAGAGTGAATACCATGTTATCAGACACAAGATTTATGAGTTTGTCATACTGAGTGACCAGCTTATACTCATGTTGTGTTACTCTGTCATTTCTAGTCATATCACCGCAATGGTTACACGCTTAATTTTAAAATGGAAAGTGTAAGGATGGAGATCGGCATCCTGATGTGAAGTCAATTTTGCATACTCCGACTACAGGTTTCCAGAGTCTTTTGCCACAAATAGGCTTGTATCTCTGGTTGTTTCTGGGTGGCTTGTTGGCCGAAGAGGGTTTTTTTCCAGAAGTTTACCATGCTTGAGTATTTTCTCTGTTGATATTCGTGTAAATCCAACAATACTTGTCGTCAATCTTAAATTACTGACACAATGAATATTTCACTCTATATTTTGCATATTTAATGTCATTAAATATGGGTATTATGCTAACCATTCAAGCGTGTACTCGGCTACTTGCAGTAGATATTTATTATCTTTTCACTCACAGGTGTGCTATATACCTATCTTAGTATTATAAGAAGTATACATTATATGTTGTGTCATTGTTGTCTGTTAACTTGTAGAGTGCTAAATTATTTTTGGCCATCAAACCTTGTACACATGTTGTTGCCTTGTTACAATATATGGGAGAGTTCCAATGGGCTCTATCCCATAAATTGTAACAAGGTAAACCCTTAAAGACTAAATAATATCACTTTAAAGATAATACAAAGCACATCCACTGAATGTGAGCCTTCAAGTTGTGGCACCTGTGCTTCAGAATAAAGCCCAAATATGGGTTTCCAGCACTCTACCAGTTAATAGTTATGTTTGTGTTTTGCTCTTCACTATTTCAATTAAACTGATCTCTGGTTGGAAAAACTCTCATATTATTTCCTTCTGATGGTGGTTAAAAAATATTTGATGTGGCTAAAAAAGGTTTACATGTGGATAAAAAAAAGGGCTAAAGAAATTTTTTTTCGGCCCAGATTGAACACTGATTATAACTGTTTTGTAAACAATCAGGTTTCTGTGTTCTGCAGAAAATAACTCAAATATTATATGGATGGTATTTATATTTAAAAAATGGTGCATAAATATAACAGAACACAAATGCATCTTATATATCTTTATTAACCCTTTGAAGCCTGGTGGTATCTTCCATGTCACTTCAATGCCTGCAATTGGAAGAGTCCATATTTGTCATTTGGGGTTAGACCAATTAATATTTTCAATGTGCAGCCTTAGGGCAGCACACTGAAAATATTGATTGGTCTACACTACACATTTATCTTATAGTCATCCTCCCTTAATGACATTTTGACGTAGCTTATGACTTGGCCAGAAAAACGGCCTCTGGTGTTCAAAGGGTTAACAAACAAAAAAAATAAAAAATGAAAGCCTCCTTCCCTCATTGATTTTAAAAATTATTTGCCTGAGAAGCAAATGTATTTTTTATTTGGCTTTATGCCATCACAAAATTAACTAGTGTAAGCATTTTATTATTATGAATACCTTTATATTCAACACAAGTTTTGTGAAAACACTTTACAGATTGTGAAATCACACATTCAGTTTTCCTTTTAGCAATCTTTTTTTTTTTAACCAAATCCGGCTTTTCTCTGAATTATTAAATATCAGATAATGCTTGCAAGAAGCTCTAGTTATGATTACCTATAACTTTTATTGATATTCATAACACTTATAATAGTATCACTGGAAATTTTCTTCACAACTATATGAATATGGTTTGACTCATATTTTTTCATATGATGAAGTTCACATACTCCAAAAATTGAAATCGTCATAACAAATAATAAGGCGATACTCTGATAGAATGGGCTCAAAATAATAAATAAAACCCCAGTTCATTCTTGTTCTATTGATTTCCAGACCCCAAAATTCAGGTATCACAGCTATATCTTTACTGATGAGCAGAGTATGGAAAAAGATGGTGCAAAGGAACTGTTCGAATTGATATCCAGGTATCTGAGATCTGATGGATTGAGATTGACAAACCATAATCATGACATTGATGGAGTTGCAAGGGCTAATGTCCCTGTGAAAAAGACTGCAACCATCTTTTCCAGCCTACTGTTTGGCACTGGAATAAACCCCTTATTTTGTTCCCATCTGACCCTTCACTGTTTGAAGCTTAAAATTTCTAACTAATGACGATTTTGGCCAAGATTGGGGGGGGGGGGGATGAGTCCCCACCCCCACCACCCCCACCCCGCCCCCTACCCAAATTCTTTGTGTCTCCACTGCATACATGTATAGAGCGTTTCTTTTTAAAAAGTCATAGTAGAAGAGTGGAAAATGCACAGTCAATGTGATATCTTTGACTGAAACTTCAAAAATGATGCCAAACACCCTCCCTCCCCCCAACCCCCCAAAAAAACCAGCCCAAAATAAAATAGAAAACACATTGACAAAGACTGTTACCAAGCCTGAAAATAAGCATGCTGTCATCTTCAAAATGAGGTCACCAGAGAGTGAATTTGGTGATGCTACCCTGCTCAGCAGGGTAGCATCACAAAATTTACCCTCTGTGAACCTCAGTCTGAATCAAGGTCTCAAGCCAAAACAGAAAGATGTACTTAGAGGATAAATTGGCCCACTGTATGGGATAGCATCAACAAATTCACCCTCTGGGTACCTCGTTTTGCAAATGACAGGTTGCTTATATTCAGGATTGACTGTTACTTCAACTTATTATTACATTACCTCTAATGATTTTCGGACATTGTCAACTGGTGTTGGTGGTAATGTGGATTGACTACCTAATAGAATAACTGGCTTTTTTGCTCTGGAAACCATTTCAACACACTTCTGTACTGTGAAATATAAAACATTGGGCAATGTAAACTAAACACTCTCTAAAATACATTGAGAATATCAACATTTTTGAGTAAATTACTTCACAAATAAGGATCAAAAGTAACATATTTTAACACATGACAAAGCCAAATTTGAAAATATATCATTTTTCATCTTTATGAGTAAAATAACTTCAGTATCCACTCACAAAGTGCATCTTTTTCATTTTATGATAAGCACTTGACATTGCTCTTTCAGAAAGCATTTCAGATAAAAAGAGGCTCAATGCCTGAGCCAAAAGATCCGGGATTGAAAGATCTTCATCTTTCCATAGCCCGGTATGTTAAGCTGTTTTTGCCTTGCAAATGCAGACTTATATTCAGATGGAACAAGATTGGAAGAGTTTATGACTAAAAATTCATAGTCTTAAGGTGCCCTTCTGTGAGGGATGGAGAATCACCCTCTGTAGGTCTCTCAGTTCCATCTGAAAATATGGTCAACACCATCTGATTGAACGGATGACTGGACCAATGCAGCACCGTCCGACTCACCACCAGAACCTGTTGACAGTAGTACCAGTGACTACTGGGATGCTGCAATATGCAGAGCAATCTGTGGCAGCCAGTCCGTGAATGAGTCTAGCAGAGCAGCGATAATCCGCTTCTTACCATAAGCTGCTCACAGGATGGAGGTCTGACCCCAGATCATCTACACGACCTGTATAAAAAAGCCTCGAATGACTAGCTATAGTTTTAATCTAACTTTGGTGGTAAAAATTGGAAACATCTCCGTGGAACAGCATGAACATGCGAAGTTGGATAGCTAATCTGTGGATAATGTGCTTCATCAATGAAGCAGGGAAGATGCCATAGCCGCAACCAGATCCGGCTGCAGTGTGAAAGGAGCATCCCGAACCGCAAGCGTGAACGGGCATCCCAAATCACTAAAGTTTCTTGAATCAAAAACAGTTGACCCCGACTGCTAACGGAAAGGAGAGGGTTCTCCAGCTCACGGTCTGCTCCAGACCTCACTGAGCATTCCATTAGAAACTTGTAGGTATCTATCCCTCAGCGTGCACATCCATGGAAGATGAGGAAGCCGTAACAACAGCCGACTCTGGCTGAAGTGTGGAAGAAGCATCCAAACTTGTCACATTCTGGACGGATGCTCCTGCTCACTTAAGTTTTTCACAACACAAAGCAGTTGTCCTGACTGTTAACAGGAAGAAAAATGCTCTACACTAGTGATCCCTAAACCCCACCGAGTATCCCACTTAGAAACTTCAAGGCTAATCCCCTTTCGTGCACTTCCATGTAAGCAGATGAAGCCATACCTGCCGCTGGCCCCGGCTGCAGTGTGGAAGAAACATTCTGATGCATGTTCCAACTCAATATGGTTTCTCACAACGGACAGAGTCGACCCCGACTGTTAATGGAATGGCGGAATGGAGAGGGTTCTCCAATCAGTGATCTGACCCCAGATCTGGCCGAGCATCCCATAGAGAAACTTCTGGCTTCTTCTACATGCAAAAATGACCGGACCGACCCAGCACCATCTGCCGGCTCACTACCGTAGTCTGCTGACCGGTGCCCCTTGCTGGGAAGGTGCATTTTCACTTGGCTTCATGAACATCTGGAGTCGGGGAGCCAGTGTGCCGTCGCATGTGCTTTGCTAAAGCGGAGGAAGAAGCTGTAACTGCAGCCCACCCCGGCTGTAATGTAGAAAGAGCATCCCGAGCGGCCAGGAAGGACTTCAGCTCTGACTCAAAAGCAATAGTCGACCTCGACTATTACTGGGTTAGAGAAGGCTCTCCCGTTTGCGGTCTGATCCAGACCTCTCCGAGCTTCCCGAAGAGAAACTTCTTCCCCTTATTTTGTCGTCGCTGGGTGAGCTTTTGTTTATAAGGTGCTCACTCTACCCAAATCCACACTCTCCTCAACTGCAATGGACACACCTGGTGTTACGGCTCCTACTATAGGGTAACTGCCTCACCGGTCGAGCTAGCTGCTGGAATAAGAGGCCTTATTCCCTCTGATATTCAAGAGCACCTTTGTAGCTAGCTCTGTTTGCTCCTCAGAACGTGACAACGGCAGCACATTCAGGACGGATGTCACAATACCATCACCATGTTCTTGTTCCTTTGAAAAAGAAACTGAAAACTCGAATTATCTTACAGTGACAGCTCCGGCATCAGAACTTCACTGCGAATACATAGCGCGACACCTGTTTCCAACATTAGTGCCCCAATGAGTTGACCCCGACCACATAAGTAGGACCTGGATCAGCATGCAGTGACTACAGGCAAGACAACAAGCATGTAAATGCGATGTAGACTTCCTCGCCCTACACTAAGAGCAGTAATCTTCATAAATAATTACAATCTCCTACAATCTAGCATATAATAATACATTTTAAGGATACATGACGAAGACAATCAAAAATAATTTTGAAATAAATCAAAACAAATTTTTCCCAAAAATGTTTTTTTGAAAAGGCCTAAGTTCCCCAAGGGAATCACATGAGCCCAAGGGCATCCCGATAGAGCCTCCTAAGTGTGGACAAACACCAAAATATTGAAGCTACACTACCTAAATATTAATAAATGTATTCTAATATAATTGGGATGAAATAAAACCCTGAATGTTACCTGTTAAGGGCATTGTTAAAAGTAAACGTCAGAATAGAAAAACCGGAAACTACACAATAGGCACACAAAAGGCCCAAGTCAGTAAATAATTAATTGATACCTGATGCAAAGCTAGATCTTCATGTGAAGAAAAAACAATGCAACCAGTAGGAGATGCAAGACTATAGCGGCCCAACACCCCTAGGGTGAGTACGTAACAGTGGGGATAAACCGAATAAACATTCTGTACAACATGTTAAACTCCCAAGAAATTTAATAAAAAATTTCAATAAAAAAACACCCAGCAAGCTTAGGGGGTTAACCGGAGGGTTCATGGAAGGATAGGGAAGGAAAACATAACCAACAGTAGGTAAATCATTAGCAAAACTAATCACGACAAGGCGTATATCCCGAAATTGGGTAACTTGAAATAATTTTCATATTATTTAAAAGTTACAGCCCTGAACATCTCAAACAACCGTTGTTCACTTCCATCATCCATTTACTGCCTTGAATCCACCATATACTTCAGTGATTTTTGTCTGGCATCCACCAAAAGAGAGATTTAAAGCATAGATGTCAGTTGAGATATTTACTAACTTAGGGCCAAACAAAGAATGATGTTTACGCCAATTCTGGTGGTTTTGGAGGAGCAGTCACAAGCACCATGTTCATGGATGTTAGACAACGTATGGTGAGTGATCATTGTAGCTCAACCTGACTTTCAGTCAGGTGAATAAAAAAGGAAAAAATGACTAAATCTGAATGCTGACTTTCATGTTCAGAGCCATTGAGCTATTTGCACCAAAATAAAAGATGTGACAATCATCTAGAGTACACTGTGTTCCTTGGATGGAAATTTTGCGGTGAATATATATGAATATTTTTTTTTCAATCCTCTTCCCCCTGAAGTGTTTTTTTATGGGCAAATTCACATAATCCTTAGTCATTAACCACAGCCATAAAATTTGGATCATTGTCCAAATATTGTGACGGTAGAGAAAAAACAGAGATAATAAAACCTATAGTATATAACAGAACAAACATCTTGTATTATACATAACAACTAGGGCTGCAATGATATGTTTTCTCCCGATACGATGCATATGACGATATATGATCCCCACGATTTGATACGTATAGATAACACACACGTCAATCATCCAAAAGTGAGGACACAAGAAGCAAATCTGCAGTTATGGATCACCAGGTCACCTGGTGGTCCATAACTGCAGATTTTGCTCCTTGTGTCCTCACATTTCTACTGGACTGGTGAGTAGCGGGAAATGTCTAATGTCCACCCACACAATGGCCAAATAACAAATCATCATACAGTTTTGGGTCAAGCAGATTCATTTAAATGAAATTAGATTTCTCAAACTTCTTGACAACAAAACATTGCAGACATGTTAACTCTTCCGGAATGCCTGGGAAAATCCCGCAATTTCAGTGTAGTTCCCGGCCTCCTGGACGGGAATCAGTTTTGGACCAAAAATCCCGGAATACAAGAGTCAAATATTTCGTTCCTGTTGTAACTTATGAAAATCGTTCGGAGCCAAAGCACATGCATTTCAAACTCTGGTAAAAACTCACAAAGCAGTAAAATATGGATTTATGTTAAATTTATTTAAGAAAAGGGTATTTTATGACATATATTTCAACTGTCATGTTTATTTCTGGGTTTTTCTTCAGAGATTCGTGATCAAAGTGCGAGTGTCGAAGTGAAAATAAGTGACTTACTTCCAAAAAATTGAAAACTCCACCTTCATTTAAATGCAGTTTTTGGAAATTAAAATATATGAAAAGGAATTAAATAATATATACTTATTTATTCCTTCATAGAATAGCTTTAATTTTCATCCCTTTTCCAAAATCAAAACATAAACAACAACTATTTAGCACAGTTTAAAAGTAGGTTAAAGTCGCTTAGGATGCTGAAAAATTATGACTGCATATTTAAACACAATGGACTTATTTTCTAACACTACATTTATTCTGTTGTGCTGACTACAGAACTGTTCACTGTTGGCCATCTGTACCCAGAAAATTTCGAATGGAATTAAAAAAAAATGCTTCAATGATGAAAAGAAAAGTTTTGTGAAGGGCACAAATGTCCCACATGCATTAAGTTTGATAAAGATACTTTCTAAGTACTTATGTTCTTGAAGTAACTGAACATTAGGACATCTTTTCCTGATAACATTTCCATACTTGGGAAATTATTAGCCAAGTAGACTTTGATAAGAGCAAACCACAGGTGGAGGTACTCTGTGGGACAGTGTGGATGGGTGGTGGTGGGGAGGGGGTGTTGGGGGTCTCATGAAGAAGAGGATCCTGGGGGGGGGGGGGGGGGTCAAATCAACAGTTATTTTATGATTTTTTAACATAGCATAAATGCATCAACATAGCCTACAACTAGTTCTGGATATAACCTGGTATTAATAGTGGTCCATGAGCTGAAAATTCACAAGTTTTTTCTTTTATTTTGTCCCCGTGCAAACTTTTCCCTGAAATCCATCCCATTTCCCTGAAAATCACCCTCAGGTTCCCTGAAATATTATTCTGGAGATTAACACGTCTGAAACATTGTACACACTCTTCAGTTTCCTTGGAATTTGTGATCTGTTGGCTCATAGTATCTCAAGGGTTCAAGAGCAAGATTAATTGTTTGTGCCATTCAATGATAACAAATACCTGAGAGCAATGTAAATTCAGACTTCTACAATCGCAATTTTAAAGGAAAAATTACATATAATGGATGCGAATTGGTCACAAGAGGCCATTTTTGAAGTGTCATTAACAAAATATTCATGAAATTTTGAGTCCATGTGTATCGTGATACAATACAAGCAAATTGTGATACATATTGTCAGAGAATGAACTGCGATACATTCATTTCACGACTAACCATTGCAGCCCTAATAACAACCATACCTTGTGATTTTGAAGCAAATGGTCTTTCAACGTGAAGTGGTGATTTTTCTCTCTCCTCAAATGCTCCAGCAAATAAATTAGTAAGATGATTATGTAAATACCTATAAAATAAGAAAACAATTGGATCACCCATTAACGACCTGATCATTTAACAAACAAAATGTCAATGGACATCAGTGGACAATGGACAAGTCTTTGAACATGAATCACAAGCAGAACGATTTATTTAGAGATTTGTTAATGTGCATGCCAATTGATGATTTGGCATAGTTCACAACTACTTAACATATTATTTTAAAGATTTTTAAACCCCTCTTTTGTTTTCGGAAACATTCAACTGCTTTATATTTCTGTTGAGGCAGGGGGCCCTGGTTGAGGTTAGATATTATGTTTTGGTGTTCATGTCGTCAGGTGCCATTTAAGTGAACTGCACTAAAAATTTTGATGTGGCAAAAAATTCACTGTTGGCTAAAATTCTGGCACCAAAAATTTCCTTGTGGACAAAAACGATTGCAGAAGTAAAAAACCTGATCAATGATGAAATAAACAAACAAAATTACTATAATATCAAGTAATAAAATAATTTACTGGCAGGAAAGGCAGAAACACTAAAAAATTTTCAAGAAAGCCATTCAAACCCAATGACTGCATCAATTAGGTGTTGGAAACAATTTTGGGGATAAACTTCACTTTGTCACTCCTTGATGAATTTCAACTGTCACTGAATGGGAATAGGTTTTTTTTTATTCAATAAACATTACAGGTTATCAATTTTAAAAAAAGGCAAAATTTAATTAGATAAGTACTTCACACCATCGACTCACTATATCCAATTGATAAACAGTAATTTGTTTATTAATCTGTTCATATCTAGGTGCAATAAATGTTACACCCACATTATTCAGCAACTGGATTTAATCTAATTAATAACATTATGGCAAATATATTACATAGGTGACCACCGCCTTCACTCCCTGAGGATTTCAGGAACATGCTTGCAAACTGGTTAGAACAATGTACTTGAGATCGAAAGGTTGATAGTTTGGCTTTGATCTGTGTCATCTGTGACACTGATTTGTGTTTTTGCAACTGATAATTGTGCCAATATGTGGCATTTGAGGTTGTTTTTTTTTACGTTTGAATGTGACAAAACCTCATACTCTATTAATTGTAAAGTAGGCCTTAAATCCGTAATACCCATCTAAATAGATAATGATCAGCCTCAGAATAAATCATAAACACAAATTTGATTAAGAACCATAATAATCAATTTCTTCTGATCTGACAGTGAACAATCCATTAAAATAATTTAGAACCTGTTTTGAATTGAATAGACCTGCAGATTATTTTAAAATTTAAAACACTACTAGTTTTTCTACATAAAGATTTTTGCATTCTAAACTTGAGAAACTGAAGTCAATAAATAAACATGGGCAATGCAAGGCATGAGCCACTGCTCCCGACCCATATGCAAGTTTGAAGTAACCTTGAAGGTATTGTGGGACAGAAAAATTTTGTAAGTGCAAAGTGTGAAAACAGAAAAAGTTTCTAAGTCGACAAAGGGCCATAACTCTAGGAAAAATTATTGGATGGGACCCTTCCTTGTGCATATCCGTCCCCCAATGCAGGTCTATCAGTACACCAAAGGAGATCCAAATCCGAGTGACAACTTTGAAATTTCAATGCAAAATGTTTGCATGGAGAGACAGATGGAGAGATGGACAGACAGATGGAGAGACGGATGGACAGAGGGCTTCACTAGATATCCCAAATCCTTCTTCTGAGGTCGGCAGCTTAATAATACCCAGAGCAATGTTTAACACTCTCTGACTATAAATGTAATGTTTAACACTCTCTGACTATAAATGTACTAACATGTGGGGTTACATTACCTTAGCTTCCATAATTTTAGAAAAATGATTACTACAAACTACAATGGAACACTGCTAATTGAATAGCCACTTAGCCATTGAAAACTATTCAATTAACCACTTACCTAATAATCAGCAGCATGTGCCCATGTAATTTACAAATTAAGCAGTTGGAAAAACATTTTTTTTTTTTCAAAAACTGTCAACAAAATCATAAATCATATGTGACTCCTCATTGGAACGATCTCGTTGAGCTCATTCCAATAAGAGGTCACACGATATGGTTTTGTTGAAAGTTTTTGAAACATTTTAAAAACAATAATTAAACAAGAGGCTATAAAGAGACTGTAATCGCTCACATGACAGAATTGAAGATGAAAATGTGATTTCCAATAGGGTTTCTACAGTTACTATAAGCCACAATTGCAGCCATGTTTGCAACCTGATCACGATTACATGAAGATCGTTGGTAAAGGGAGTCCCAGTCATCAAGCATGTGAAGTTTCAAAACATTTGACCTTGTAGCTTCAGAGGAGATTTTTCGAAATCGACCAATCAGAATCAAAGAATGCCTCTGGAGGCCATGTTTTTCATTCCTGGCAAGTTTGGTTCACACTGGCTTAGTAATTCCAGAGAAGAAGATGACAATGTGATTTCCCATATGGTTTCTTTGATGACTATTAGCTGCAACTGTTGCCATGTATGAAACCTGATCAACATTAAATGAGGATCATTGGTAGAGGGTGTCCAGTCATCAATCATGTGAAGTTTCAAAACATTTGGCCTTATGGTTTCAGAGGAGAAGATTTTTGAAAATCCACCAATCAGAATCAAAGAATGCCTCTGGTGGCCATGTTTTTCATCCAACAGGAACAAAATGATGATCGTTTGTAGAGGACCTCCCAAAGACCATTCCTACCAAGTTTGGTTCGCATTTGGCTCAGAAGTTCCAGAGCAGAAAATGAAAATTTGTTTCCCATCAGGTTTCTAGGATAAATATAAGCTGCAGTTGCTGCCATGTTTGCAACCGGATCAACATTAACTGAAGATTGTTAGTAGAGGGTGTCCCCGTCATCAACCAGGTGAAGTTTCAAAACATTTGGCTTTGTAGTTTAGAGAAGAATTTTGAAAATCCACTTATCATAATCAAAGAATGCCTCTGGAAACCATGTTTTTCATCTGACAGGAACAAAATGAGGATCGTTTGTAGAGGACCTCCCATAGACCATTCCTGCCAAGTTTGGTTCACACCGGCTCAGCGGTTACAAAGAAGAAGATGAAAATATGAAAAGTTTACGGATGCCGGACGTCGGACGCCAAGTGATGAGAAATACTCACATGGCCTTTTAGGCCAGGTGAGCTAAAAATCAGGACACCCCTAGCTATCAGAGTAAGGTGGCAGGAAACTTGGGCCGGACAGGAACTGAAAAGTACCCCAACAGCCAAAAGGGGAAAAACTGGCAGAAATATGACCCTCAACAGAGGAGAAAAGCTGCCATAACAGCCCCAAGTTGACACCTAACTCAGATAAAAGCTGAACCCAAAAGGATAGAATTAATGAAAAAGAGCCAGAACAGCACAGTATGTGAAAATCGTGCATGAAATCGGTATAGAGAAAAAATGCATAGCACGAAAAATATGCGGGGAATAATCATGAGACTATACAAAAACACAGCCCTGTATGTCTGGATGGTGAAGCAACAGCTATGAGTCCACAATACAGAACAGGTACATTGTCAACATTGAGTCAAAAGGTATCACCAATGAGGAGCAAAATCAAATGCATTTTCACAAGATGGAGGAAGAAAAAAGAATGACACGTTGGTTATACGTATGCGCACTGCTACCGGAAGGTGTGGATTAGTACAGAGAAGAGTGTCCCCTACTGGGTTGCACTGGTCATACTCGTCCCAGTTTTGGGCTTATTTTTTCTTGGTAGTTTTGCACCACCTTTTCCTTCCCAAATTGTTTGGGGAAGAACGAAAACAGAGAGTATACTTCGGAGTTAGGGACTTCCACTGTAGTGCAAACCTGTTGTAAACAAATCATGAGGTAGGTTGATAAGAAATACTCAGCAGGTTAAGAGTTAATGTAAATGTAAAACTGTACTGACTTGTCCTTATTTTTTATTTATTTGGGAGTACATTTTTTTGATGTTTTTTCACATCCATCTTAGGTAAAACTTTTCAATTATTTCCAAATCTTGTTACTTGGATCCATGAATACAAGATCTCTTCACACTCTGCATACTGATGTCAAAATTCCAAAATTTCAAGAAGCAAATGTTTCCAACATAACTAGGAAGATAACAAATTAAGTTTCGTTTGACCGAGATCAATGAGGTCTGTCAAACAAAAGTGAATTGGTTAACCTCCAACTGACATGATGGGAAACATTTGCAGGCTGAAATTTTGATTTTTTGTAGTGTTCAACCGATGATCAGAATCGGCCACCTCAATCAGCCGATTATGGGCAATCGGAAGACAATGGCAATGGCTCCTGGAACATCGGTTCAATCGATTGTTGCCAAGCATTTTGTGATGATTCATTAACCGCATTTTATTATCTTCTGTAGTTGTTCAATTGTTAATGTAAAATGATGTCAATGACACCATTCAATAAAGTTGAGAAACAATCACAATGTGTATTCTTGATCTCTCTAGATGCCACCTTAGGGGATATACAAGTTAAACGACACAGAAAGCTTACAACTGAGCAATCGTCAGTTCATACCGGAAAAGTGAAGCTTGCACTCAATTGACTCAGGTCGAAGTAAAATTACCAGATGCATGCACTTGGGCGGTAATTGGAATCGGCATCAGAATCGGTCGATTGTGAGCTCAAATAACTGGTAATCGGTCAGCAACCATTTTTGGTAATTGGTTGAACAATAATTTTTTGACATCAGTCTGTAGAGGGTTATTCAGCTATGTGAGGTCAATTTAAATTTTGACATTTTTCCATACCTTCTCAACATATTCGTCATCATCCAAACCAGACATGTACTGCAATGACTGAAACTGTTTTAACATACAGGGTGTATGAAAATATCATGTGACAACCAAAAGGGGTGTTCAGACATTCTATGGTACACTTTGCTGATTTCCATTTCACCCATCGTCTCAAACATTTTCATAGTAATAATAAACATTCAGACTCACAAACAAAATAAGAACAATATTGTTTCATGAGAATATTCCAAAAAACTTGAAATAAAACATGTGTACTTACCCCCAATGTCTGATTTTACTGTCGAATAAAGGGATTCTGTTGGGGTATTTCTACACTACAGAATCAGTATGGTTTCAAGAAACATGCAACCTATCTCGTTTTCTGAATTGTCTCTTCAGTGAAACTTATTAAAGTGCTTGTACTAGTTTGAATATAGTGTCCCAGATTCTCCAAGACACACAACGCACCACTGTATCCAATAAAACACTTATAAAGTCAACTTGTGTCCCACAATAATTACAACGCATCATTTCCCAATGTCCTTGAATTGAAACCTCCCAAATATTTGAGTTCAATCAAAGGGAGATAACTCCAAATTGTTCTTGTTCAATAATAAAGAAAGATATGTTTCTTTTAGTTTCTCTAATGATTACTTTTATCAAGGTTTTCGTCACTGGAATACCGTTTGGGGATTAGAAAATAAAACAAAACTCGACACACTGACTGAAGAGGGGCACGGTAATAAATTTTCACAGTGTTTCAGTTGGGTGTACGGGACTGTACTACCCTTTTGACAGCCTCAGGAAATACGGATCTCAGAAGGGCAGTACAGTGGAGCCCACTTAACTGGATATCTCTTAATTGAATAAACATATTAATTGAATATAATTTCCCAACACAAAACCATTTACCATACCTCCAGTACAAATTTGACCTGCTAACTGAATAGAGGTTAAAGAGTAAACTCCTTTTAATTGAATAAAAAATACCGATAGGATCACCGATCCAATGTCGAGTTGTGACAGCACAAAAGTGGGTTTAATCATTATCAACTTATCGTCCAGAAACCAATTGTTTACAATTTACCATGTGAAGGGGCACTGTTACCTTGACCTTTGACCTTTTGACCTAGTGATTCTGAAATAAATAGGGCTCTTTCTTGCACCAATGCCAACCTACCTATGAAGTTTCATGAACGTAGGTGGAACCATTGTCAAATTATCATCTGGAAACTAATTGTTTACGATTTATTATGTTCAAGGTCACTGTGACCTTCCACTTACCTAGGCCAACCTACCTATGAAGTTTCATGAATGTGGGTCAAATCATTATCAAGTTATCGTCCGGAAACCAATTGTTTACGATTTACTATGTTGAAGGTCACTGTGACCTTGACCTTTCACCTAGCAAGTCCAAAACAAGGCCAACCCACCTATGAAGTTTCATGAACGTAGGTTGAACTACTATCAAGTTATCATCCGGAAAGGAATTGTTGCGATTTACTATGTTCAAGGTCACGTTGACCTTGACCTTTGACGTAGCGAGTCCAAAATCAATAGGGTTCTTCCCCTCACCAAGGCCAATCTACCTATGAAGTTTCATGAATGTGAGTTGAACCATTATCAAGTTATCATCAGGAAACCAATTGTTTAAGATTTACTACGTTCAAGGTCACTGTGACCTTGACCTTCGACGTAGCATGTCCAAAATCAATAGGGTTCTTCCTCCCACCAAGACCAACCTACGTATGAAGTTTAATGAATGTGAGTTGAACCACTATCAAGTTATCATCCGGAAACCAATTGTTTACGCCCGCCCGCCCGGACGCCCGCCCGCCCGCCCGCCCGCCATTCACCAAACTATAAGTCGAGTTTGACTTCGTCACAACTCGACTAAAAATCTTGTAACCCATTGAGAAATTCTGGGCACGGTTGCATTGCGGTAACCGGTTCTCATCAGATCACCAAAAGTTTAGCAACATCGAGCTGGGTTAGTCCTTAGACGGGTGACTGTCTGAGCAATCGATTCGGACTTCAGCGTTGTGTCCTTGGGCAAGGCACTTAACCCTGATTGTCCACATAGGGGCACAATGATGCCATGTACTAGAACGTACTGAATGTCGATGATGCGCATGTCTTCAACCAATCTAACCCTACCTGTAGTGCAGCGCGGAGTTACGATGTTGGGGAGCTGGCAGCTGTTTCTCGTTGCTCAGTGGTTCTCTCCAGGTACTCCGGATACCTCCACCCGTAAAACTGTCACCGATACGATTTGACCTTGGCTGTTAATGTGTTGTTAAACCCTAATAAATAAATAAATAAATAAATAAAATCGAGAAATTACCCTCTCTCCAGTTTTCCTTTGTTTATAGACCTATTTGGCCTCAGTACATTCAATACAGGCATATAATCTATTATATCTTGTTAGACAGAGCTCATGGAGCTCTGTCAAACAAGATATAATAGAATAAATGCTATGTTTATCTCTAGAACACAGGGAAATTCCCTATTAATTGAATACTCCTATAGATTGAATAATTTTCATTTGTTTTGGGCTATTCAATTAATGGGGTTCCACTGTACAGTCCCATATACCCTGTTGAAACAGTGTAACTAATAGTATTTTACTTTTTCACTGTCAACGTCACCTACATACCATTATTCAGGGGAACCCACTTAACCCTTTACTCAATGCAGACTATATTAAAATTTATTATTTTAATATTTTTTTCAATTTTCAAAAAAAATTCAACAAAACCATATTATGTGACCCTCTCATTTTTTTTCCAACTGCTGAACATGTATTAGTACTGAAATGGTTAACCAGGATATTATCTGATTATAGCTCTCCGTTAGTCGGTTGTGAAAATGAGCCAACCAATTCAGCCCTAATATGTATATTACGAGGACAAATGTGGCCGATTCATTAGGTAAAGGGTTAACTGGATATATCTAAATTGAATAATGCTGTAAACTGAATACAACTTTCAAACAGAAAACCATCTACCAGAACTTGAGTACAAATTTGACCTATTAATTGCATATAGGTTATAGGTCAAGAAATTACCCTGAAAATCACTGAAATTCCCTTTGTTTATAGACCTATTTGGCCTCGGTACATCCAATACAGGCATTTAATTTATTATATCTTTTTTGACAGAGCACATGGAGCTCTGTCAAACAAGATATAGTAGAATAAATGCTCAGTTTGTCTTTAGAATACAGGAAAATGACCAAATACCTGTTATTTGAATACTCCTGTTAACTGAATAATTTCCACTGACAAAGTGGCTATTCACTGATCAGAGCTCTGCTGTACCATGATATTGCTTTTAATATCTTCACTGGCATTCAAGTTTACATATTGTAAAGCCCTATCTTCCTTTCCATCATGAAATATACAAACCATTGCACAACTTTCTGTCCAATACTTCTGGCACTATCTTTCATACCCAGTTCCTTTTTGACCAACTGATAAGGATACAATGTATCAATTGGAAATTCTAAAAACACAGGGCCTGAAGAAAACAAGACAAGAATGATAAAGTGATAAGTACTTTATTACATAGTTTGTTAATTTTAATATTTTAATTGGGGATTTTTAATTTAACTCTTAAAAGCCTTGAAAATTTTATACATTTTTGCTACTTTGAGAGGCTTTGTAGTTGCTTCTAGGTAAGTCTTGGACACCTATATAGGCAGCAAGACTTGTCCAGAATCAACCGCCAAGAAACTTAGAATGTAACTTTTAGGGTTTATAAAGAGAGTGCATGCTGGGGGCAATAATGCAGTAAAAAGTGATCAAGTTCGGAATTAGGCATTTGCGGGGGGGGGGGGGGGGGGGGGGGGGGGGGGGGAGGGTTAAGACAATTTTTTTTTCACCAAAAGAAAAATGAAATTTATTTTACAATACAAACAGATAGCCCCTCCATCGTGTCTAACCAACATACAAAGACCACAAGATAAATGAAAGTGTCAATGACACTGTAGCTCAACTTGTCAAGACAAAAACATGTACATGTATAGTATGTGACACAGCAATGACAAACATCTAGGTAATGACCTGATAACAAAGGTACATATAAAGTATTGTAACGGTCTGTACATAAATACTGACCATTGCCTGTAACAAATGTATAGGTAAAGTATTGTAAAGGTGGGTGACAGTCAGATACTGAACTAGAAAAAATCTTTGAGTCCCAGAGTGGGTCTGACTGAACCCAAAAATATTTGTTCTCATAGCACAGTGATAACAAAGGCACCCCAAAACACACTCGTTCCTGTCCCAAGGTGAAAACAAAAGTACTCAAGAAGTTTTGTGAAGATCAGTTCATAAATACGAGCTGTATAGAACTTGTGACAAAAAACTGATTGGACCTAATTTCGGTACAAAATGGCCACTGGCAGCCATCTTGAATTTTGGCCCGTACCCAGAAACACTCATTCTCATCCCAAGGAGATAACAAAGGTACCCAAGAAGTTTTGTGAAGATCGGTTCATAAACACAGCCTCTACCCTGAGACGTATTGACATGTGTGCCTACATTGTGTAAGTAGCACTGAATAAATCAAAGTTCATCTAATTTGCATAATTTCTGCACGAAAAAAAAACCCCTTACAATATGTGATGTATTCCATGTTACTAAACATTCATACAAAAATTTATTAAAATCAGAACTTTCATACAGAAGTTCTATACAAAAGACTGATTGCACTAATTTTGGTACAAAATGGCTGCTGGTGGCCATCTTGAATTTCGGACCACACCCAAAAACGCTCGCTCTCATCCCACGGTGATAACAAAGGTACCCAAGAAGTTTCGTAAAGATTGGTTCATAAACATGGCCTCTAGTCTGAGCTGTATAGAAGTTGTGTACAAAAAACTGATTAGACCTAATTTCGGTACAAAATGGCCACTGGCAGCCATCTTGAATTTTAGACCGCACCCAGAAACACTCGTTCTCGTCCCAAGGTGATAACAAAGGTACGCAAGACATTTCGTGAAGATCAGTTCATAAATACAGACTCTAGTCTGAGCCGTATTGACATGTGTACTTACTGTGTGTAAGTCGCACTGAAAAAATCAAAGTTCATCTAATTTGCATAATTTCTGCACGAGAAAAAAACCTGTATTATATGTGATGCATCCCATGGTACTAAACATTCACACAAAAAAATTATTCAAATCAGGGCTTTCATATGGAAGTTCTGTGCAAAAATCTGATTGCACCTAATTTTGTACAAAATGGCTGCCATCGGCCATCTTGAATTTCGGACCGGACCCAAAAACACCCATTCTCGTCCCACGGTGATACCAAAGGTACCCAAGAAGTTTCGTAAAGATCGGTTCATAAATACGGCCTCTAGCCCGAGCCGTATTGGCATTTGCACTTACAGTGCTGAAAGTAACCCCAAAAAACATCAAAATTAGTCTAATTTGCACAATTTACGTACGAGAAAAAAACCCGTATTTTATGTGATGTATCCCATGGTACTAAACATTCATACAAAAAATTATTCAAATCAGAGCTTTCATATGGAAGTTCTGTACAAAAAACAGATTTCTGCATCGTCGGTACAAAATGGCAGCTGGCAGCCATCTTGAATTTCGGACCGCACCCAAAAACACTCGTTCTCGTCCCACGGTCATAACAAAGGTACCCAAGAAGTTTCGTAAAGATCGGTTCATAAATACGACCTCTAGCCCGAGCCATAGCAGCTTGGCACTTACAGCTCTGAAAGTAACACTAAATAAATCAAAGTCAGTCTAATTTGCATAATTTACGCACGAGAAAAAAACCCGTATTATATGTGATGTATCCCATGGTACTAAACATTTATACAAAACTTTATTCAAATCAGAACTTTCATACAGAAGTTCTGTACAAAAAACTGATTTTTGCATCATCGGTACAAAATGGCCACTGGCAGCCATCTTGAATTTCGGACCACACCTAAAAACACTCGTTCCCGTCCCAGGGTCATAACAAAGGTACACAAGAAGTTTCGTAAAGATCGGTTCATAAATACGACCTCTAGCCCGAGCCATAGCCAATTGTTGACGTACGGACAGACGGCCAGATGGACAGACGGACAGACGGACGACGGGCCATGACAATAGCTCAAATTTGACTTCGTCAAAGTTGAGCTAAAAATAAATGAAAGCTGCATCTCAAATTCAATGATCTCACATTTTTTTTCTGATGAGTGAGTTTCTACAGGGCTGTTGGGAGAAAAGTGAAAAAAATGTCGATTGATTGTGACCTGGTCGCAAATTGATCAAAATTTTTCTGCTCACTTTTTTTGTGGTCATAGTACTTTACATGGTCCAGAGTGAAATGTCTGCTATTTGCCATTTTCAAATCAGGGCCCAATACTATAAAACTTCTACAATTGTATTTTCTAGAACAGTATTTTCCAGTTAAGACTTTAAATAGGTTAAAATCAATCATTAACATTTTCAAAGATGTGGCAATTTGCCATATCTTTTAAAATGCTAATGATTCATTTTAGTCAGTTATATTAATAGGTAGAAAATACAATTCTAGAAAATACAATTGTAAAAGTTTTATAGTATAGGCCCCAGGTTAAAAAGTGTTTTGGAATCAAAATGTATGTGGAACCAGAGAGATCAGTTTCTGAAGATTTCAACAGATTGTATTACCTGGAGTTCCTGACTGTGCAATCTGTAATGCTTTACGAACTGTTGGAACAATGTCTCGGACAGTTTTCACTGTAGCACAGTGCTTACAAATTGGCTTGAAGAGTGACATTTGATCTATATCCTGTAAAGCTCCTCTACCCTGTAATATATAACATAATGGGGGAAGGTTAATGCCATGTCATTGCATATCTCAGAAAATTAGAAAAACAATTATAGGTCTCATTTCCTCAAAAAAGAACAATAATCAAAAGTCTTAAACATAACAAGAGGCCCCACGGGGCCTGAAGCACTCACCTTGAACAGAACACGATATAAACAGAGTCCAAGAATGAGTCTACATTAAGCAATCCATCTTCATAGGATACATTGTCAATCCTTGAGCCCCTCAGGAGTGACAAAAATAGTCCGAGCATCATGTCTTTTCTCCAGTTGATCATAATGTAAATTGTGGAGCTCCCCTATGATGATCCTAGATACAACCGATGTGGATTAATCTTAGTTACACAGCTCTAGAGGGTACTGAATACAAAATTTCTAATTCTTCAGTTACATGGCCACTTCTGGCTCCCATAGGGAGCCCAAATATTAACCCAGGCTTCCTAGAGATGTTGTATACCAAATATGAAAGCATTCTGACTGTTGGATCTGAAGAAGAAAATTATTGAAGTTAATTTCTTCATATTGCATTAAGTTAAAATTTGGGCTACCATAGTGATCCCAAATATTATCCTACAGACCCAATTTAAACACACTTGAATCTGCCCGTCCCTCCCCCCCCCACCCCCCCACCACCACCCCTAGAGATGTTATATACCAAATATGGAAGCATTCTGACTGGTGGATCTAAAGAAGAAGATTTTTAAAGAAATTTCCTCATATATATTGCACTAAGTTAAAATTTGTGCTACCATAGGGAGCCCAAATATTAACCCAGGGAACCAATTTGAACAAACTTGAATTTGACTCCCCCAGAGATGTTGTCAACCAACTATGAAAGGATTCTGACAGGTGAATCTGAAGAAGATTTTTGAAGAAATTCCCTCATATTGTACTAAGTTAAATTTAAAGGTTCCCATATGGAGCCCAAATATTAACCCAGGCACTCGAATTGAACAAACTTGAATCTGACCTCCCTAGAGATGTTGTATACCAAATATGAAAGCTTTCTGACTAGTGGATCTGAAGAAGAATTTTAAAAATTATCCCCCATATTGAACTAAGTTAAAATTTGGGCTTCCATAGGAAGCACAAATATTAACCTAGGGACTTGGTTTGAACAATCATGAATCTGTCCCTCATAACAATGATGTATACCAAACATTAAAAGATTCTGACTGGTGGTTCTGAAGAAGGTTTTAAAGAATATTCCACATAGTGCCCTAAGTTAAAAATTTGGGCTCCTGTATTGAGCCCAAATATGAACCAATGTGCTTTATTTTAACAAAAGTGTATCTGACCCCTCTAGGATGCTGTATACCGAATATCAAAAGATTCTGACCATTGGTTCTGGAGAAAAGATTTTTTTTAAATTTTTGCAAATATGCTGACTCAGCATTTTTTCGATGCCCTCTACAGAACACCCTAACATAACCGATGGCAATTTTTTTTACCATTCAATTCTACTGTTCCCAAGGATGCTTCATACCAAATAACAGTTCTCTGTTCTGTGTGGTTTTGGAAATATGGCATTTGAAAATATTTCTATTTTTAGCTCCTGGGGTTCCCATGGGGATGCAGGAATTTTTTTTTTACACGGGTCAAGTGCTTATGACTCAATAATACCACATACCAAATTTGGTTCAAATCGAACCATTGGTTCAGAAAATAGAAATTTTGGCCGGAGCCAAAAATCTTACCCCTGCCATTACAACGACAAATATTGCTTCACAGACGTTGTTTGAATAAACTTGAATCTTCATCTCTGAAGGAAGCTCCATAACAAATATCAAGTCATTGTACCCACTAGTTCATGAGAAGAAGATTTTAAAAATATTTTGAGCATTTTCCCTCACCCCCTCCCTTTGGGGCTGGGCATGTGGAGTTGAACAAAAATGCAATGCCCCTTTGGGAGGGACCATCACTCACACAAACTTTCACTTGAATTGGCCCAGTAGTTTTGGAGGAGAAGACCAAAACATGGTGTCGACAGACGACGGACAGAGAGTGATGAGATTAGGTCAGCTTGACTTTGTCAAGGTGAGCTAAAAATCAGTAACAAGCGTTTGATTATTATCAGTTCAAAATGAAACCCTACAAATGAAGATAAAATATGACAGTTAACAAAAAGCAGTCCCTTTGGCTCATTCTGAGAAAGCTCCAGTGAGGTAAAGAACATATCAGAAACAAGAAACTGACAATTAATTTCAATGCATTATTTACCTTCAGGAGAGTAGCTGCAGCCCCACCCATCAGTAACAAAGGAGACTCTGCCATCTGGGCATTTTTAACAGCTGTTACAGTATTAGTAAGGCCTGAAATACAAAATAAACAAACAAACAAATATTCAGTCTAGATGCCTGTACAAATTAGAAACCACAGAAACCTGGAAAAGTATTACCATTAATTTTAGAGCCCTGAGAATCTTCAAATTCATTTTGAAAGTTCGAATCTCCTGGCCAATTTGATTTGATTCATTTTTAATTGAATGTTGACAAATACTATAATCAAAGATCTCAACTAACAACCAACAATGAAAAACGATTCATCAGTCTTCCCATTAAAAATAGCATTGTCTTGTATTCCCTATGCATCATTCTGATTCTCTGTGTGATTTGGTGCGTAGTGATGTAGGCATCTCATTTCAGGGTTTTTTCTTTCCATGTTTGATGATTAGATGCAACAGACAGATGGCTCAAGGAATATCTGAAGTTGAACTGTTAAAATAATTTTAAATTTATCATGAGCTGAATTTCATGCAATTTGTGAAAATAAGCAAAATGCCATCATTTATAACCTATGCCATAATGCTCTGAGGATAACAGACCAGATTAATGAGATGCTATTATCATAATCATAAGAGAGATATTCCTCCTTTATCATATCTATAGGGGGTGCAGTGGCATCATGGTAACCGGTTTGCATCAGATCACCGAAGTTAAGCAAAGTCGAGTGCAGTTAGTAGCTGGATGGGTGACCATTTCAGCGACTGATTCGAGCTCCCGCATTATGTCCTTGGGCAAGGCACTTAACCCTAATTGCCTACATGGGGGCACAATGACGTTGTGTGCTAAGGCATACTGCATGTCGATGATGCGTATGTCTTCAACCAATCTAACCCTGCCTGTGCCGTGGTGCAGCGTTCAGAGCTACGATGCTGGAGAGCTGACAGCTGGTCGTTGTTGCTCGGTTGTTCTCTCTGGGTACTCTGGCTTCCTCCACCTGTAAAACTGATATGACCCTGGCTGTTGAAGTGTTGTTAAACCCTAATAAATAAATAAATTATCATATCTATACATCATGAGAATAGAGTTATAGTTCCTGACAGAACACATGCTCTAATCTTTTAGGATTCTCATCAGACACAGTGATGATTTCACTTTTTATTCATCCTGGTCTAGTATTCATCTCACATTATTTGTTTTTACAATCGATAATTGAACTCTGCAGCCTTCACTGCACTGGTATACTGTAAACACACGTGGTCATTTGCGACATCTCACCTATGTATTATTTAAAAATGGCTGCCAAAAATCAGTGCATTTGAACTTAATTAGTTGTCAAAACTTCTAAAATGCTTTCTTCTGTTCCGTAATTCCTACTGCTGATTTGATTTTGATTCAAAATCAAATTTTTTTTACCTCATTCGATTTGTATTCGATTTGATTTTTGAAATTCCGATTCACAGGGACTCAATTATTTTTCAGGTATTCCCTTTCATTAGATAGGCTTAGTAATAATGATATGTTTACCAATGTTATTAAAAAGGCTGAGACGTGCAATCCAGAATACTACAGATTATTTAGGCCTAAAAAAATCTGTTTCTCAGGCCCTCCCGCATGGCTGTCTCATGCTCTCTTTTCATAACCAATGTCAACTTGAAATGAAAGTGTCAATGACACTGTTGCTCAACTTGTCAAGACATGAACATGTATAGTATGTGACACAGCAATGACAAATATCTAGGTAATGACCTGATAACAAAGGTACATATAAAGTATTGTAACGGTCTGTACATAAATACTGACCGTAGCCTTTAACAAATGTATAGGTAAAGTATTGTAAAGGTGAGTGACAGTCAGATGCTAAACTAGAAAAGAAATCTTTGAGTCCCAGCGTGAGTCTGACTGAACCCCAAAATATTTGTTCTCATAGCACAGTGATAACAAAGGCACCCCAAAACACACTCATTCCTGTCCCAAGGTGAAAACAAAGGTACCCAAGAAGTTTCATGAAGATCAGTTCATAAATACGAGCCGTATAGAAGTTGTGACAAAAAACTGATTGGACCTAATTTCGGTACAAAATGGCCACTGGCAGCCATCTTGAATTTTGGACCACACTCAGAAACACTCGTTCTCGTCCCAAGGTGATAACAAAGGTACCCAAGAAGTTTCGTGAAGATCGGTTGATAAATACAGCCTCTAGCCCGAGCCGTATTGACATGTGCACTTACAGTGTATAAGTAGCACTAAATAAATCAAAAGGGGGCACGGTGGCTCAGTTGGTAGAGGTGCAGGCTGCAAGCCGAGAGGTCCTCGGTTCGAATCCCACCTGCGGCAACAGCATTGTGTCCTTGGGCAAGACACTTCACCCCGATTGCCTACATGGGGGCACGATGACGCTGTGTACTGAGGCGTACTGCACGTCGATGGTGCACATGTCTTCAACCAATCTAACCCTGCCTGTGCTGCGGTGCAGAGTTCAGAGTTACGATGTTGGGGAGCTGACAGCTGCTCGTCGTTGCTCAGTGGATCTCTCCGGGTACTCCGGCTTCCTCCACCTGTAAAACTGTCACGGTCACGATTAGCCATTATGCATAAGTATGTGACCTTAAACACCAATAAATAAATAAATAAATAAATAAATCAAAATTCATCTAATTTGCATAATTTCTGCACAAGAAAAAAACCCGTACTGTACGTGATGTATTCCATTTTACTAAACATTCATACAAAAATTTATTCAAATCAGAACTTTCAAACAGAAGTTCTGTACAAAAGACTGACTGCACTAATTTTGGTACAAAATGGCTGTGGTGGCCATCTTGAATTTCGGACCACACCCAAAAACACTCGTTCTCATCCCACGGTGATAACAAAGGTACTCAAGAAGTTTCGTAAAGATCGGTTCATAAATATGGCCTCTAGCTAGCCTGAGCCGTATAGAAGTTGTGTACAAAAACTGATTAGACCGAATTTCGGTACAAAATGGCTACTGGCAGCCACCTTGAATTTTGGACCGCACTCAGAAACACTCTTTCTCATCCCACGGTGATAACAAAGGTACCCAAGAAGTTTCGTAAAGATCGGTTCATAAATACGGCCTCTAGTTAGCCTGAGCCATATAGAAGTTGTGTACAAAAACTGATTAGACCTAATTTCGGTACAAAATGGCTACTGGCAGCCATCTTGAATTTTGGACCGCACTCAGAAACACTCATTCTCATCCCAAGGTGATAACAGAGGTACCCAAGAAGTTTCGTGAAGATCGGTTGATAAATACAGCCTCTAGCCCGAGCCGTATTGACATGTGTACTTACTGTGTGTAAGTAGCACTGAAAAAATCAAAGTTCATCTAATTTGCATAATTTCTGCACGAGAAAAAAAACCTGTATTATATGTGATGTATCCCATGGAACTAAACATTCACACAAAATTTTTTTCAAATCAGCGCTTTCATATGGAAGTTCTGTGCAAAAATCTGATTGCACCTAATTTTGAACAAAATGGCTGCCATTGGCCATCTTGCATTTCGGACCGCACCCAAAAACACTCGTTCTCGTCCCACGGTGATACCAAAGGTACCCAAGAAGTTTCGTAAAGATCGGTTTATAAATACGGTCTCTAGCCCGAGCCGTATTGGCATTTGCACTTACAGTGCTGAAATTAACACTAAATACATCAAAGTTAGTCTAATTTGCATAATTTACGTATGAGAAAAAAACCCGTATTATATGTGATGTATCCCATGGTACTAAACATTCATACAAAAAATTATTCAAATCAGCGCTTTCATATGGAAGTTCTGCGCAAAAATCTGATTTCACCTAAGTCTGTACAAAATGGCCGCCAGCGGCCAACTTGAATTTCGGATCGGACCCAAAGACATTCGTTCTCATCCCACGGTGATAACAAAGGTATCCAAGAAGTTTCGTAAAGATCGGTTCATAAATACGGCCTCTAGCCCGAGCCGTATTGAATTGTTGACGGACAGACGGACGACTGGCCATGGCATAAGCTCAAATTTGGCTTCGCCAAAGTTGAGCTAAAAATTAAAAATTAAAGTTTATGTCTGATATTTTTCCCTGGTTGAAAAAATTGATAAATTTGTCCCTTGAGTGCAAGAAGGCATTGCAATGCCTTCTTGCTCTCAACTTACAAAATACACCGCCACCCATGCTATTCTGTAGATTATGAGGCCTATTTTACAAATAATGGCTTGAGAAACAAATCTACTTCATATGGCCTTAATGAAATTAACTGGTTGAATGCTGGAAGCCAATATTTGGGCTCCAGTCTGAAGTGCAGATATCACAACTTAACCCTTGGGGGCATGGAGAGTTTTATTCATTTTTGCTACACTTTGACAGTCTACATCATGTGGCTTTACAGTTCCTATATTGGCAGGCAATAGGGCTGCAACGGTTCACCGTGGTCTCGGTGCACCGCGGTATTTTTCCACGGTACAATACTCGGTTCATTCAGCCTAATTTTCGGTACGCTCACGGTACAGCGGTCGCAGCAGGAGAATTCCAACACCCCCAAAAGAGGGCCCATGAAGTCGGATGTGAATTTCAAGGAAACTCTCCGCAGGATCAAACTGTTCTCCCTTTCCCTCTCTCTGAAAAATAGAAGGGCTTGTCCGTATCCCCCCCCCCCCCCCCATCCCCCACACACACACACACACTCAGTAACTCACCCGATTGTACGGACCTGGAATCATCAAAATTTATTGGGAAATTGGGGCATATAATCTTGGTGGATAATATTTGTAATAGTTGGTGAGGTCAGTATTTAAATAGAAAAAACGTTATACATACGCTTTCAAACATTTATTTTAAAAATTTAACTTATTCAAATTACTTAACAATAAAAGAAAGTGTGGAATTTCAAGTCCATAAAACAATCGGATGTGGTGGGGTCTTCCACGAAGTTGGTGCAGTTCAGACAAGCAATAAATATATTCAATATTCATAACCATGTTGATCATGTGATTTGGGGATACATTTCTATTGGTTCGTGACAAACAACACTCATTTCATATTGACGTCAGATATTTAGCACATGGTCAACCAGGTGCTTTTTCTGTCCTGTTTTGCCAAGTCAAGAGTGCATATTTCTACATCACCTTAATGGGCTGCCTGGCTGCAACATTTCAGCTTTAATCTACCAAATATGCGGCGCATAGAAGCATGCTGTTAGTTTTAATGGACGGCTGTTGGGAATTGGGTCTGTATGAAAATTTGTAAGTGTTGACACAAGCAAACAGTTTGCAAACATAAACAGAACAGCATGTCGTGCATCTATAAATAACCGACTTGACGTCACTTGAGCTTTGGGTAATTCCGAATGTGTGTCAGGAGAAGTAAGATGATTATTTATTGGCTGATTTTTCAACAATTCACCAATCAAGTTTTGCATTATTTGCGTATTTCTGTTTTGCCTTCGTGTACACACATGTCAGATCTGAAGTACATCCAATTATAACAACATGAGTGACAGAAATAAATGTGCTGCCAATAACAACGAAGGTATCGTCAGCCCACCTGCAAAATTTAAATCCCCTGTCTGGAAACACTTTGGCTTTCCCTCATACAAAGATGAGATTGATAGTGAATCATGGTAAATTCCCCAGCTTGGCTCAGAAATGAATAAAACCACACAGCCACGGGGGTTATAAATTATTCAGTTTTTTGTCGCAGTGCATTTTTGCACGGCACAGCAGTCCAGCAGCATGCTAGGCTTCTAGCATATTGCAAACATGATTCACCATCAGTTTTTGGGCGAATAATGTTAGAAAAAAAGTACCGCAATATGTATTGTACCGCTACTGAAAAACCACAATACGTACCGACCCGTGAGGTAAGTGTACCGTTGCAGCCCTAGCAGGCAAGTTTGGACTAGAAACAACTGGCCAGGTACTCAGAGTATAATTTGCAAGTTAACCAATAGACTGCATGTTTGGTTATCTGTTTTCTTGCAGAAAATGTGATCAAAATGGAAAAAGACCTGAAAGGTTTTATTATGGCTCATGCCTGTGACATCGGCCATGGTTGGTTAATTTAGTACTGGAGTTTTTGGACAAAACAAGGGTACTATCGGAGCTTTCTTTCCTGGAGACATGAGAACAAAGAAGATGTAAGCTCCACTTCTATTGATCAGTGTCAATTACGCACACGCTGATTGGAATTTCTCAACACTAAACGATGGTGTCGTGTCTGCTTAACTTTTCGTCATCGATACTGTGATAGACACAAACTTACTGACAAATATGTCATCTTCAGTGGGTGTGTTTTCAATTTTAACTGCAAACAATGAATTCAAAACAATCAGAAATATTAAAAACTCACATGGTGTTCACCACTTTAGCAGGCCTGACATTTTCAGGAGAGCGATTTATTTGCTCGCCTACTGCCCGCTTTAAAAAAAATAAGGAGGGCAAAAACTAGCCCTCCTGGCCTTAGAAAATAACACACACAAACACATTCAGTCACTCTCTCTCACACACACACACACCCCTCTCTTTTTTTATTCCCAATAATTTCCCATACACACTTAGCATTTGCCCCCCCCCCCCCCAAACAAAGGTTTTGCCCCCCCCCCCCCCAACCATCTCGCATGCATTTCCATCCACCCTCACACACAAACACATTCAGTCACTCTCTCTCACACACACACACACCCCTCTCTTTTTTATTCCCAATAATTTCCCATACACACTTAGCCCAAAGCCTCAGGCTAGCTGATGAACACATCCAGGCAGTAGAGATTTAAAGACTCGGATGCAGATACTTATAAGTTATAATTAAGTTATGAACCAACAAAGGCATGTCTATCCATATCCCTTGTCTAAAAAAATTCATGGATTTCGCATTATGACAGAGTCTCTCTCTCTCTCACGAACAGACCCACCAGACGCGGATCCAGGATTTTTTGAAAGGAGGACCGATAATTACCATTACATTTAGTCGAAACTTGGACCCAAAGTCCGTACTATAATTTTTTGGTTTGGTACGTCCACAGGACGTACCAAACCAAAAAAGTATATTATGGACTTTGGGTCCAAGTTTGGACTACCTCATAACAAAGTAATGATATGATCCTTTACGTATTTGCCCCCCTTCATGGGAGTCTGCCCCCCTAGTTGCCACCCCACAAAAAAATTTCTGGCACCGCCACTGGTTTCAAGTGAAATATTGGCTGTCAGTATTGGCTGCCAAGACTTCAACAGACACCACTACTAAATCAAAGGTGAACCATACATGTATTATTATGAAGGAGCCTTAAATAAGTAGAATTCTCCAGACCTTTAATACTTTCAAGTGTATAATGAGAATCAAATGAAGAATAGAGAGAATCACAGTTCATTCTCATTGTTTTTCCTTGCGAGAATCAATTGCCAGAATCGCTTCTGATTTTCGCATGAGTTTTAACCCTATACATATTCAATCTTTTTAGAATTACCTGGTCCCGCTGTAACAGCTGCTATACCAACAGTCCCAGACAGTCTAGCCACAGCATCTGCTGCAAATACTGATGTCGCCTGAAACATCAGAAAAGTGAGTAACATACCAACCATAAGGTACAGGAAGTACTGTGGAATCCTATTAATTAAATAGACACTTCATCAAGGAAAAATATTCAAACAGAGTTTTCAATTAACCCTTTACCTTACACGAAATGAAGACAACACTTGTAAACAAAATTCTTGAATAATTAATTTTTATCATTTTTTTGCACAAAAAAATTACTTATGACCCTCACTGGAACGACCGCATTGAGCTCATTCCAAAGAGGTCATAAGCTATGTTTTTTACAACATAAAATGAAAAAAATAATGAAAAGTGAGGGGTGATTTTTGTGAACAATCCTCCCAATTTTGGTGATTACATTGGGTAAAGGGTTAACTGGAATTTGGTCACTTTCCTGTATTGTAGTAATAATCTAAGTATTTACTCTATAATATCTAGTTTGACAATGCTCCAGGAGCTCTACTAAACAAGATATAAGAGGATTAACCCTTTACACAGTGCACACAATATCAAAATTTGTTGTTTTCATTTGTTTTTCTTCAAATTTTTCACCAAATAACACACCTGCTGTTTTCAAAATTTTGTGTAACCCATTTATCATCCACCTGGTTTGATCTTTGGTAACCTATTGTTCATTCCCCTGTACTTGATTCAGATAACCCGTTAGGTAATCTAAATATATATGTATCGCAACTATGCTGATATATGAACTGTTGTATCATAGCCAAGTTCTTGCTCCTTTGAGCAATTATCTTGATGAATAGAGATGAATCCATACGAACAATAATGAGGCTCTATTGCAGAAATTCAAATACAATTTAGATGCAACTAGAGGTACTGTGAACAAGCTCACAAAGTGATACCCCCCACGCCTCAGTTGTTGCGCTTACAAGGAAACAACCATATGATGGAGCAATTGAAATGTATAAGTTAGATTATCTCCCCTTGGAAATATCAGAATGGAATTATATTTCTTCTGCACATCTTCACATGGAGTTCTTCCATTGTGTAAAGTTTCATGAAAATTCTTCAAACGGTTTAGGAGGAGTTGCGTTTATAAGGATGGACAAACAGACAGACGGACGGATGGACAGGGTGGTTCCTATATACCCCCCAAACTATGTTTGCGAGGGGTATAATTATAGCCTAATCTTGGCATGGGCTCGCATGCTGCAGAAGCATATGGCATCCATAATCACTATTTGTGGCAGGGACATGAATTATTGCCATTTCCTGATTTTCTACCTATTTTACATCTTAGGATGATCAACAGTTTAAAATGATGTTGAGCATCAACAAATCATGAGCACAGATGTTTGCATCTGCCTGAAGTATAGCTGCTCAATAATTAGCCAACAGAGCAGCTATACTTCAGGCAGATGCAAACATCTATGCAGGTGATGATTGGTTGATACTCATCATCATTCCATCATTCATTCGTATTAGATCATTCAACTTGGGTAAAATTCTGCGTGATCTGGCGATAATTTAGCGCAACCCATTTTTCTTTCGCATGTTTTTCATTTTAGGTAACCTCCACGTGACCTAAATGGCCGTTCACCTCAATTGACAGGCCTGAAATAAATGATAATGGCTAGAGGGTCCTTATTATGTCTAGGCAGTATACTATAAATACCTGTCAGTATCGGTTTTGTGCCAAACTTACCATACCAAGAAAATATAAAAATAAAATTTTGATAGTAAAAAATATTCCTGGCATTACAATGCAGCTACAAATGAAAGATCAGACAACAGAACCTTTCTCACAATGCCTAACAAGAAATGCATCTGAATTATGTATATCCACAGGCACTCACTCCTGGCCATTTGATGTTCCAAAAAGGCTGAGAGGAAATGCTCAGACATTATTTTCTCTCTGCATTCTTTGTTACATCAGATGACTGAAGTTGAGGGCCTGTGTCATTCCCAAGATTTTGACAAATAATGCAGTCACTATTTATTTATTTATTTGGGTTTAATGACACTTTTGACAACCATGGTCACCTCATGGTTGGACAGTTTTACGGGTGGAGGAAGCCAGAGTACCCTGAGAGAACCATTAACAATGGCAAACAACTGCCAGGCTGCCCAACTCTGCACATGCAGGGTTAGCATTGGTTGAAAGTGCACCAACCAAGCCTGAAAATAAGCAGACTGTCATCTGCAGAGTGAGGACCCCAGAGGGTGAATTTGGTGATGCTACCCTGCACAGCAGGGTAGCATCACTAATTAATCCTCTGTGAACCTCATTCTGAATCAATGTCTCAAGCCTAAACAGCAAGAGGTATGCCAGAGGATAAATTGGCATATTATGGGATAGCATCAGCAAATTCACCCTCTAGGGACCTCATTCTGCAAATGACAGATTGCTTTTCAGGCTTGGCACCGACAATGTGCAGTACACCTCAGTACACAGCTCCACTATGCCTCCACATGGGCAATCGGGATGAAGTGCCTTGCCCAAGATCACAACGCAGTAACTCTTGGCGGGGATCAAATCTTGAATCTTTCGTTTTGAAGGTCAGGCAGTAACCACTTAGCGACTGTGCAAGGAGCCCCTGTCACAATTTGTTAACTTGGCCTGTCTTATCATCCTCACAGATCAATAGTTCAATAGGAGCACTCTTAGCACTATAAATGGCGACCTACAGCTATGCTGTACTGGTAGTTTCCAGACAACTAATACTGCACCTGCTGTTAATTTCCTATGTATTTAAATGGCCCAGTATTCTCACTTTTCAGAAACAAGACGACAGTGTACTAGACAGGTTATAAATACAAACCTCATGCCTTGTATCCACAACTTTTATTCCAAGTCTTTCACATGTAACTAGTATTGGTGAGATATGGCCTCCAACAAGAGTAAATAGAGACTTGACATGTTGTTAATTTCCTATGTATTCAAATGGGCCAGTATTCTCACTTTTCAGAAACAAGACGACAGTGTACTAGACAGGTTATAAATACAAACCTCATGCCTTGTATCCACAACTCTTATTCCAAGCCTTTCACATGCAACTAGTATTGGTGAGATATGGCCTCCAACAAGAGTAAATACAGACTTGACATCATGTGCCTGAAACAAATGTAAGTAAAAATATCTTTATACATAGAATAAAAGTCAGAGATACAACACATATATTGTCAACCTAAACTTAACACTGACGTCACTGAGGTGTGGGTTAGATGAGAAACATAAAAAATTTTTAGTAAATTTTGTTTCTTAACATACCTACCACAACTGTTTACAATTGGCTGTAACATAAGTGCAAGCCCTACTTCGGAACTAACTCAAGCTTTTAGAATCTTTTCCAAACGAGTTGGAAAAGTACTAGAGTGCAAAAGCACGAAAAAGATTGAAAAAAGGGTCAAGCGAGACCAGCGCTCGAAATTACAGGTACTCTCTCTGCACACCTCTTGCGTTTACCGAGCGCATGCGCAACAACCGTGACGTCAATTCCGTATTTCCGCCAACGAGAAGTTTGTGATTTAGCGGGGAGGCATCGATATCAAAGATATCCCCAAGGAGGGTGGGCCTCCGGTAAACAATTGTGGTAGGTATGTTAAGAAACAAAATTTACTAAAAAAATTTAATTTCTTTTCAACCTACTCACAATTCTTTACAATTGGCTGAATAAACAATAGGAGGAGGTGAATCACATAACCAATACCAACAAGAGTAGCAGAACGAAAGCAAGGATGGAAGAGAACAATAACGAAACCTGTAATGAAGATAGAGAGAAGGCACCTGAAAAGAACAAGGCTGAGCGAAGCACAACCTTGAGAAAAACAATTTTAACGAGGGTGCACAGCAACGAGAGGGCCTAAAGAATAAAGGTCCTCAGATTGCTGCTGAAGGTGGCGGAGATAAAAGGAGAAGATAGAAGCATTCCTCCAGTAAGCTGCATTCATAACATCCCGGAGCGAAACAGAATTGGAGAACGCCTAGGATGTAGAAATGGCACAAACCTCATGAGCATTAAGCCGGTTCGAAACAAGATCCGACGCAGACAAGCGAGAATAAGCCAGCTTGATTGCAAGACAGATCCACCTGGAAATAGAATGGGAAGAGATAGACTGCCTCTTAGGAATGAGAGACAGAAAGAATCTCTTCCGACCCCTCCTAATGAACTGAGTGCGAGTAATATAAGTCTTGATCGCACGAACAGGACAAACAAGAGGCCTCCGGCCATCTACAGCAGGGAGAGCCCGAATGCAGATGGGAGGAGGTACCGAATCAGGAAGTTGATTCTTAGCCAGAAAAGAGCAATCAGTAGTGACACTGTTAGCCTCATTTCGGAAGAAGGCAGAATCAACAGATAGCGCATGAAGCTCACTGACTCGATGAGCAGAAGCAAACACTAAAAGAAAAGCCGTCTTATAGGTGAGAAAACGCATGTCGGTCTTAGATAAAGGCTCGAATGGCGCCCCCTCCAAACAGTGCAACACCCATGCCAAGTTCCACTTGGGTGTAAGATGCAAAACTCGAGGCCTCTTCAAAGAAAAGTGCCGAATGAGTTTGGAGAGAAAAACATTACGACCGATGCACCGCTTTCCCACATAAGAGAAAGTATCAGACAGCATAGACCGATAGCCCTGAATCGTAACAGGCAGGAGGCCCTTGGAGTCAAAAAGAAAAACCAGAAAATCCGCAATTTGAGCAATTGACGGATCACGGTAATTCACATTGTGATCTGCACACCAGCGGCAGAAAACCTTCCACTTGGTGGCATAAGTCATGCCAGTGGAATGTCGCCGCGATGCAGAAATGCACTCCACTGATCGTCTCGAAAAACCTCTACGTCGGAGACTAGACCTGATAAAAGACAGGCGTGAAGGGACAGGCTCGCCAGATTGTTGTGATACTTCCTGGGATGACCCTGTGAAAGAAGATCGCGATGTAGAGGTAGACAAATCGGTCGATCGGCCAATAGAGGCCGCAGCAGATTGATCCATACCCTCTGTGGAGACAGGGGTGTGATCAGAATGATCCTGCAACTGCAAGCGCGAATCTTCGCTAATACTTGAGGAAGAATCGGTGCAGGAGGAAAGGCATAGCCGATCCAACCTGTCCAGTCCAGAGACAGAGCGTCTACTGCAAATGCCAGAGGATCTGGACAAGGGGAGACAAAGGTCTCTACCTGATGATTCCAGCGAGTAGCGAAAAGGAGGACGGCCCCACTGCTCGCAAATCGCCTGAAACACCGACCGATGTAGCATCCATTCGGTTGGAAGGACACTGTCGCGTCGGGACAGGGAGTCTGCTAGGACGTTGAGACGCCCGGGAATGTGTCGAATGGACACCCGAGCATTCACATCCCGCGCCAACAGAAGAAGATCCCGAGACAGCCGTTACATGGGAATCGAATGTGTGCCTCCTTGATTCCGTATGTAGGCCACTACTGTCGAATTGTCCGAAAGAAGTAGGACAATATGGTCCGACAGATGAGGGATCCAAAGCCGAAAACTCAACAGAAGAGCAAGGAGCTCCTTCTGGTTGATATGAAGGCCCACCTGCTCGCTATCCCACTCTCCATGAGTAGACAGACCGAGAGGATCCAACGTCGCACCCCAGCCCCGATCGCTGGCATCCGCAGTAAGGATGCGATCGGCCAAAGGAAGATCCAACGGAACACCCTGTGTCAGCCAGGGAATATCGGCCCAAGGGCGGAGGTGACAAAGCAGAGACCGAGGAATAGTGAGTTCCAGGTCCAGCGGATCTACATTCGGACGCCAATGATCCAACAGGAAGTGTTGGAGAGGTCGGACAAACAAGCGACCGAGCGGAATGAGATCTGTCACCGAACCGCAAAGGCCCAGCATCCGAAGGAAAGTCCTGGCCGAGACCGAGGAAGATTGAAGCAGGTTCCGAGTCAAGGCAGAAAGAATCGTCGCCCGAGCCTGGGGGACCAACACTACATTGTGAAGAGTGCCGAAAACCATCCCCAAATGACGGAATCGCTGAGAAGGAAGAAGATCTGACTTCTCGCGATTGACTCTGAAACCCAGCAACGCTAACAGGCAAAGAAACTGCCGGACATCGAACTCCAGAACAGCAGCATCATGGTGCCGTTGGAGGATGTCGTCTAGGTAGGCTGACGAAGTCACTGCCGACTGAGTGCGGTGGGAAGCAAGCACATGTGACATCAGTCGGGTGAAGGCCCAAGGAGCCAGGTTCAAACCGAACGGGAGAGCTCTGAATTGAAAAACTTGATCTCGAAACGAGAACCGAAGGTATTTCCGTGACGCCAGATGAATGGGTACATGGAAGTAGGCATCCTTCAGGTTGATACTGGCCACAAAATCGCCCTGATGAACTGAACGTCAAACCGACCGGAAAGTCTCCATACTGAAACGAGGAACTATTATGTACTCGTTCAGGGTACTCAGATCGATGACAGGACGATATTGGCCGTTTTTCTTCGGCACCAAGAAAAGTCTTGCGTAAAACCCCGGTGAAAGGGTGTTCCTGACCACCTCGATTGCCCCTTTGGAGAGGAGATTGTCGATCTCCTGCACCAGAAGGTCCCGACGCAGAGAATCGGAAGGGACCTGAGTCGGAAGGGGCACCCGAGATAAACTGGGGGGCCGATGGAAGGACAGTCGCAGACCGGATTGAATGACGTCGAGGACCCAAGAGTCCGACGTTTTTTCTGTCCAACGGTCGTAAAACAGCGACAGCCTTCCCCCGACTGGAGGCGAATCTAGGTGAGAACCTTCACTTGCGGCCTCGACGAGGCCCCCGAGAGGAGAAACCACCTCGGGAAGTGACAGAGTTCTGAGACTTTCCAGCCTGAGGCTGCCAGCGAGCCTGGCCACGTCGGCGCTTCTTATGTGCAGAAGGGGCAGACAGAGCCGAAGGCGCCGATGAGGCAGACGCAGCAGCACGCTTGGCGAACCTGGAACGACCCCCACCCGCAGCAGCAGGTTGGTCAAGCTGTCGCAGCAAAAGCTGGTCCTTCGAATGACGAAGAACTTCGCCACGAACAGCTTCCACGGAACCATGGAACAACTGAGGTCCCACCAAAAAGGCAGACCTCAGAACAGCAAGTTGCTCAGAAGGAAGGGATGGTAAAGAATCCAACACAGCATCCCGGCATGCCAGCTCCAAATTAGCCGTGTTACAGGCGTGAGCGTGTGTCAAGTTCATAAAAGCCTGTGACAAAACGCGAAAAGGCGCCTGAGCGTCATCAAACTCTCCTGGTGGAAAATATTCAGCTAGAGCAGCGACGACATGGTCCGCGAGAGATAACATACCCAGCATCTCTCGGGACAGGCCCACCATAGACTCAACTATCGACATCGGGAGAACTGCCGACTTAGGCTTAGTCAACCCGAGGGAAGAAGAATCCTCATCCACAGTAGTCATCCCTTGGAAGACTGGTGGAGAGACGGAATCGTAAACATGAAACTGCGATGGAGGCAGAAAGGCATCAGCTCTAGAAAAGAAGGAACCCTTGAGGGCCTCAGAACGCATTTTGGCGTCTAAGCCCTGGAAGGACTCAACAACCTGAGCCGATTGCAGAGGACGCAAAGCCCCGGAGCTAGAAGGCTCAACAGGGTTACGGCGCTCCACAGTGGACCATGGCCGGACGGTCACAGAAGGCTGGTCGGAAGGTTGAACGTCCGGCAATAAGCCAAAGACGAAATCCAACGCCTGCCCCAAGACTGACGAGGGGGGCCCATCACCTTCAAGATACTCGTCATCCTCCATAGCAGAGGAGACATAGCCCAACTCGGGCTGACCAGCAGAAACCTCCTGTGAATACTGTGCAGTATCCAAGGGGCCAGACGAGACATCTCGGCGACCGACCAAAGGAGGTTGTGCCTCAGGAGGCACAGGGAGGCCAACTTGAGGGTTGCCAGAAAGCAACCGGGTGAGCGCCAAAACGGCCTGACGCAGGTCACCCTGAGAATCCGTCGCAGTAGCATCGCCCGATGGAGTGTCCTCCCAATGGACCCTTCTGGTAGAAGAACCCAAATCCTCAGAAGAGTCCGACGTCGAACGTCGATTGGCAGACAGAATAGGGATACGGTGAGAAGACACCGGAGGATAGTCCCGATTGTGACGCCCAGGGGCCATCACTGACCTCTGCGAAACAGAAGGTCCTGCCTGCAAATCCTCTAAAGAGACTGACGGCGCATGTCGATTGGTAGCTGGACCTAGGACACGGTGAGAGGACACTGGAGGATTGTCCCAAGAATGACAGGAACCTGTCATTGGCCTCTGCACAGCAGACGGCCCCAACTGCCTATCCTCTGAGACTGACGGCAAGCATCGATCGACACCCAGACTCGGAACACAGTGAGGAATCACCGGAGGAAGGTTCCGAGAGTGACAGCTAACAGGGGCTGTCACTGACCGCTGCCGAACAGCAGGCCCTGGATGCCAACGTCCCAACACCATCCCACTAGGCGGCACACTAGCAGGGGAAGGTGGAACAATAAACGATTCACTCGAGGGATGAGGAATCGCTGCCGAAGTGACCGACCGGCTCAACCGACTAGGAGCAAACCTAGCCAGATGAGACGGAGCGGACAGCAAACCCGCACAGCCCCGCCGCGAGGCACACAGACACACCAGCAGATACAGCCTCTGTCCCCCGAGACTGTAGACCATCCCCAGAGGAGATGGAAGAGCCACCATCAGACAGAATAGGATCTGGAGTAACAACTTCCTCAGCAACAGTCGACAGTGTAGGAGGCAGATCGGAGAGGGTCACCGAGCTGACCTCGGAAAAGCTCTCAACGAAAACGGACACCTCAATAGTGACATCAGAAGACAAAGAGACCACGGTCTCCTCGTCAGGTATCACTGAACTAACACTGTCAACAGTTGCAGAGGAACTCGCCACAGAAGACAGATCAGAATCCTGTGTGACAGAGTCACCATGTGCACCAGCAGAAATGTCTGCTACGGCACGGCTACCCTTACCCCGAGAACGAGGGGTTCTAGCTCTGGACAGAACCACCTCGTTAACAGAAGCCCAGAATTCAGAGGACCAAACCCCACAAATGCCACATGATTGGGCCTGAGTGCAATTGTTGCAAGTGACACATGTGGAATGAGAGTCGTCCACATGCTTCACTTGCAAGCAAGAGGTACAAGGAATAGTCTTTGGCATTATATCAAAGTAATCAAGCTTCCCGCCGACGGAAAACAGCACGAAGGTCGTGTTCACATGTGGGGGAAAAACAAGATGAAGTGTGAAGAAACAAGCAATAATAATACAAATTAACATTAATTAACAATAATTTGGTAGCTTGACAATAGGATACAATCCACTTACACACTAAGAATGTAGAATAAGTTGTTCACGAAGAATAAACAGCAAATTAGCACGAGTCACAAAAATTTCCGACCATGTACAATGACGGAAATAAAAGGAATTGACGTCACGGTTGTTGCGCATGTGCTCGGTAAACGCAAGAGGTGTGCAGAGAGAGTACTTGTAATTTCGAGCGCTGGTCTCGCTCGACCCTTTTTTCGATCTTTTTCATGCTTTTGCACTCTAGTACTTTTCCAACTCGTTTGGAAAAGATTGTAAAAGCTTGAGTTAGTTCCAAAGTAGGGCTCGCACTTATGTTACAGCCAATTGTAAACAATTGTGAGTAGGTTGAAAAGAAATGTATATGTCTATATGCAAAATATATAACCATATAAGTTTATGAGAAAATTACTTATTTCCTGGGGGGCAGAAATTATATAAACCATGTAAACCATCATGCTTGATAAAACACTAATGAAAGTGTCGAAGACACTGTAGCTCAACTTGACAAACTTGAACTTGGTAAGTTATAAATGAAATGGCAAAATTAAAGTTCATTGGTACCAAAGTTATTTGATGAAATTTCAACATAACAGCATTGTGTGTGCACAACATCAGAGTAATCCATGCATTTTTAAATGTAAACTGTAAGACTGGCTGAAGGAAGAATGTTGATACACAAATGCAGTATGTTCAGAGGTTATTGTAAATGGCAACTTTTTCACAGAAATGAATGCTAATCAAAAGCTCTTATCTAAAGGTCATGCCTAATGAGCACACCAAGTTCAAAAACAATCCTATGATAAATGTGGCCTGTAGGCTATGTCAAAGAATGTTGATACACAACTGCAATAAATTCAAAGATTGTTGCTAACAGCAACAGTTTTTGATGGAAATGAAAAGAAAATCAATAGCTCCTATCTTTGTCACCCTGCATAAGCACACAAAGTTTCAAAACAACCTGATAATGAATGTGCCCTCTGAGGCATGCCAAAGGAAGATGTTAATGCACAAAGTACTAAGTAGAAGGTCATTGCTTGTGGCAATGGTTTTTTTTTTTGGGGGGGGGGGGGGGGGGGGGATATGGAAATTCATAAATATACCCTGCAAAGAGTGCAAAAGGGATAAGTTGATGCACAAGTGCAGTAAGTTCAAAGGCTGGTTAAAACGACAATAATTTTTTATGGAAATGAAAAAAAGCAATAGCTCACATCTAGAGGTCACCCTGAACACACATACCAAGTTTCAAAGTGATCCGAACATAAATGTGCCCTGAAGGGTGTATTAAAGGGAAATATTGAGGTCCGACTAAACTAAGTTCAAAGGTCAGCGGCAACATTTTTTGACAGAAATGGAAGAAAATCGTCAGCTCCCATATAGATGTCACCCCACACAAGCACACCAAGTTTGCAAGCGATCCAATCATAAATGTGCCCTGCAGGGTGTGTCAAAGGGAAATATTGATGCTTAACTGCACTAAGTTTTTACTAAGTTCATCGAAGGTCATTGCCAGTGGCAACATTTTTTGGCGGAAATCGATAGCTCCCATCTAGAGGTAACCCCAAACAAGCATACAAAGTTTCAAACCGATCTGATCATAAATGTGCCCTGTAGGGCATGACAAAGGAATATATTGATTCCTGACTAAACTAAGTTCAAAGAGTTTAGTCAGGCATCAATATTGACGATGGAAAAGGAAGAAAATCAATATCTCCCATCTAGATGTCACCCCAAACAAGAATGCCAGGTTTCAAAGCAATCTGATCATAAATGTGCCCTGTAGGGTGTGCCAAAGGGAAATATTGAGGTCTGACTAAACTAAGTTCTAAGAACGTTGGCCGCGGCAACATATTTTGATGGAAATGGAAGAAAATCAATAGTTTCCATCTAGAGGTCTCCCCAAACAAGCATGCCAGGTTTCAAAGCAATCTGATCATAAATGTGCTCTGTAGGGTGTGCCAAAGGGAAATATTGAGGTCTGACTAAACTAAGTTCTAAGAACGTTGGCCGCGGCAACATTTTTAGATGGAAATAGAAGAAAATCGATAGCTTGCATCTAGAGATCATCCCAAACAAGCATGCCAGGTTTCAAAGCAATCCAATCATAAATGTGCCCTGTAGGGTGTGCCAAAGGGAAATATTGAGGTCTAACTAAGTTTTAAGAACGTTGGCCGCGGCAACATTTTTAGACGGAAATTGAAGAAAATCGATAGATCCCATCCAGAGGTCACCCCAAACAAGCATACCAAGTTTCAAAGCGATCTGATCATAAATGCGATCTGTGAGGTGTGCCAAAGGAACGTACGTACGTACTGACGTACGTGCGTGCATACATTATGTACACCGAAGGATGAGAAGTGATGGCAATAGCTCAGCTTGACTTTGTCAAGTTGAGCTAAAAATGCAGTGTTATTTAATTATTTGTGTTTGAGGTCACATATTTCTGCACAATGGCTAAATGTGACTACAACATAGATATAAAGGCAAGTCCAGCCAATTGTTTATACCCACTTTGCCCATTTTAGAGGACTTCTACCTCAGCATTGGTGATTGAGTCCTATTTTACCAGTAAAACAAAAGCTTGTAAACACTAGTAAACAAGCATGGCTTCACTTCCTGGAGAAACAATACAGTATTATATCATGTATTAATTTCAATAATGTGTAATATTGCACATGGGATACACAACTATGGGTGCATTATTCCCGATTTCATTGGTAGAAATCAACAAATCCTTCACGCAATGAGGGTATGATCGACCGATGATTTATCAATAAGCAATTCAAACACAGGTGTTTAAGGTTATATCTTGCTTACTGCAACATGGTCGCGATGAAGCTGAATAATTGTAATCTACCGACCTCCTTCTACATCCAGGAAAAAGAAAACTCTCAAAGATCAAGCAGGTTTAAATGCATCAATGCTACATTTTTCTTGGAAATCGCTGAATTTCTAAGTAAGCTTGCTGCAGGCAATAGTCCATTTATTTTTGACGGAGAGTTCGTCTTGCACATTGATGATGACAAAGACCACCCCATAGTGCTTTTCTCAACCTCTTGAAAAATCCCTACCTACCTACCCTATTTTTTTCACTAGGTTATCCTAAATACAGGTATTTTTTATTTTGGCCTTACATATACCAAGGGGGCACAGTGGAGTGGCGGTAACTTATTCTTGTAAGATCACCAAAGTTAGTCCTTGGATAGGTGACCATCCGAGCAATTGATTCAGACTCCCGCGTTGTGTCCTTGGGCAAGGAACCCCAACTGTCCACATGGGGGCATGATGACGCCATTTACTAAGGCGTACTGCACGTCGATGGTGCACGTCTTCAACCAATCTAACCTTGCCTGTGTTGCAGTGCGGAGTTACGATGTTGGGGAGATGGCAGCTCCTCATCATTGCTCGGTGGTTCTCTCCGGCTTCCTCCACCCATAAAACAGTCACCGATGCAATATGACCTTGTCTGGTAAAGTGTCATTAAACCTTCATAAATAAATAAATAAATACCAAAGAAGTGTGATTACTAAAGTGGACTGAGAATTTTGACCACATCATGAGTGGATAACAATTTTCTGTCTACCATCTTCACATAACACCACGGAATCTCACTTGCCAAAAAAAAGAAATACGAGAATATTAAATGTAATATGATCTTTCACTCGTTTTTCTTGATGCAGTTTTAATTTCGCAGTATATTAGTTTTAAAATCTTGACCCACTAGTGCAAGTGTATCGCAATCTAATTGTAAGAGAGAGACTGCTTTTGTGTATGTATCATAGTCTAGTATACAATGTATCACAATTTGAATAGAAGTATATTGCTGCACCACCCAGCCTTGTCAGTGTTAACCCTTTACCCAACGCAGACGATATCAAAATTTATTATTTTAAATATAAATTTAAAACCATATCATGTGGCCCCTCGTTGGAACAAGCTCGATGAGCTCATTCCAATGAGGGGTCACATGATATGGTTTTGTTGAATTTTTTTTTTAAATAATATTTTTTCAACTACTGAATTTGCATATTACGCAGGCGGATGCGGGCGATTCATTGGGTAAAGGGTTAACAAATTATAGATGAAATAGTCATTGCATAAATACTTGCCTGCAGTACTTCAGCAACTAAATCACCGCCATTCTTTGTTGCAGACTCTTCAACCTAGGAAAGATGTAAATGAAAATCATTAGTTAACTCTTTGCCTGCTGCTGGCAGATTTTCCAGCCTTGGGCAGAATTTCTCTTGCCACTGCAATAAGTATAATTTGGGCAGATTTAATCAAATTTCCCCATGTAACTGTATGAATTTTGTTACAGTTACCATTGATTTTCTTGAGTTAAATTTAATTGAATTTTTCATCAAATTTAGTCCTGGTTGCTTAAACAGCAGCCATGACTAGATTTGATGAAAACTACCTTGAAATTACTCAGAGGGTTACTCTCAAGTGCCTAATAATAGTACAGGGCAAAATAATAGTACAGGGTGAAAAATTTCCTGAACATTAATAATAGTACAGGGTCGAATAATAGTATAGGGTGGAAAATTCCAAGATGTGAGCCAACCGTTAAGTCCGCTATGCTCTGAACCGTTTTCAGATGTCTGATGCTCTTGAAGTGGTGAAGGGCTAAATTACTTTCGGTTATCATAATTTTCACATGGATTTGACTTGTTGCAATTTATGGGAGAGTGCCTGTAGGCACTCTCCCATAAATTGCACCAAGGCAAAACCTTATAGACTAATTAATTCTGTTTCAGTGATGGTATGAAGCACATCCACTGGTTACCAGGTCTTAAAGTTATGGTAGCAGTACTTCAGAATATTGAGAATAAAACCCAAATATATGCTTCCAACTCTCTACCCATTAACATTTCCATTGCATCCTGTGTTTGCTTGTACATGTACCTTACTAGTTAGTTTTGGTTAACTTCTTGAGATAAGCAGCCGCTCTGCGAATTCGATTGCTGAAAATTAATAATCATACAGGGTCAAATAAGGATCATACAAGCAGGAATTCTGTTCTTAAAAGAATAATCATACATGTATGATTATTAGGCACTCAAGAGTAAGTGCACATGGGGTTATTCTGCTTGAATTAGACATACCCTGATAGTTTCAAAAGTGGTCTTAGTAAAACCATAAGTCTGTGACAAACTTTATAAAAGAAAAAATAATTCTGAACATTTTTCTATGAATTCTCAAATAAGTAATGTGAGGATTCAATAGAACATTACTACTTTAATTCTCTACCCTATGTAAAGGCTATCTATGGCAGGGCTAGTCACACAAAAAATCGTTCATATTTCAATATTGTTTCCCATATTCTGCTGCCAAAACAAAGTTTACGATCCCTTATTGGACTAAGTTTGTTCCAAAGAAGAGTCATAAGCTATGTTTTTGAGGCAAAAAATGAAAATTACTGGTAGATAAAGAGTAAAAAGAATTAACAAAAAATATTTCCTCTACTTAGTTGTTGACTTCAGATTCAGATCTATAAACTAGTATCCAGACTATCACTAATTTCAGTATGAAACTCAACAATCGATTGACAGCTCAGGGTGGAGGTGGCAAACAACCAGGTGTGGTTCTTCCTTTGGGCCAGGGTGGCCAATGGTCATTGGCCCCTGACTTCTGAGGGACTCCCACAGCTCAACATGGGGCCCACAAGGTCAAGGGGTCATAAGCTAACACACACAGAGAGAGAGAGAGAGAGAGAGAGAGAGAGAGAGAGAGAGAGAGAGAGAGAGAGAGAGAATGTCTGTGTGTATTTGTAGGAATTTGAATTCGTGTATTGTAAATCACCAAGTGGCATCTCTTCGTGTACACCTTGGCATTTTGAATAATCAATGCCCCTGTCACTTCAAAGATAATGTGAGCCACATCCACAGAATATAAAACCCTTTGGCTGTGGTACCTACCCTTCAGAATGGCAGCAAATATTTCCCACAATGCAGTTTCATATTTAACCAAATATACCTTGTTTGACAGAGCTCAATGAGCTCTGTCAAACAAGATATAATTGGTTAAATTCAGAGTTAAACACTGAGAAAAACACAGTGACTGCAAGTGACTGAACAAAATTCTGTTGCACTACCAGAGTTCTTGGGGTTAAAAAGAAAAAAAATTATATTGAAGGATGAAGGCATTTATCCTCCAGGTTCAACCCAGAGGTCTTGTATTTAACATATGATTGTGTTTATTTCATACTTGTACATGTATAATTACAGTACATACATCTTTAAACAATGAAATTAATGGTTATGGACATGTAGCAGACCGTCAACCTCTAGCACACAAAGCAACCAATTTACCACGAGACTAAGAGATCTGGACCAACCAGGTGGGTTGGAAAATGGCCCTTATACCTCAACTGCTAAAGGTTGTTTTTGTCCTAAAACCAGTTTATATTGGGATGATTCATCCAGGATTCATCCCGAAATGAAAACTGGGACAGTTTGTCCCAAATATCATGACAGTTCATCATGACAGTTCATCCCACTCAATTTTTTTTTTTTTTCACATCTTTGACATTCCAACATGGAAACTGATAATAAATATTAGATTATATTATATTACCTATCAGAAAGAAGTGAATGCTAGAAGTAATGCCATGATATGAGACAACTGAAGGCCAGAAGTGGAACCTCGTATGTTGTGGCACTTAGATTATGCACAATTTATACAAGAAAACCCTAAATGAAAAAAGTAAGATCTCTCTCTGACCTCTCTCTCTCTCAAATCATTTAACAAAAAGCTGGAAATTGTTCACTGCTTTTTATAGTACAATAACTTGAGTACCTTTGTGGGACGTGGGTATGCTACTAGTCAAAATAAGTTGAGGAGCAACACTTTTCCTACATCAACAACACCAACGTCTTTGAAGCTATTTGCCTTTTTCGTTAATAAAAACAATTGCTGGTGTGATCGGAGTGATGTGATTAACAGTAATAATTCCATGATTTTGGGGGCTGAGTTGCAGTTATTAATTTACGTTAAGATTAATTTATGTGGTAAAGCTCTTCTCACTGTGCAATTCACTTTAAAGTTGAGTGTCAATTACAGTGTTAGATATCAGAGGTAATTATATTTATACTGTGATTATCATCCATATGAAATATTGTTTCACTGGAACTTTATTAAGTGACATAATATTAGTTACACAGTTTGTGTTTCATATTGGACTTCGCTCTCGTCCAATATGAAATTAACTGACACCATATATACCATATTAGGCCACCAACAAACTATGTAACGAATATATCTTACCGACTGCTGCATCGATGCACAGAACTAATAACAACAGTGATCAAAATTAAATGAGAGAATTCTCACAATGTGTTCACATCTTTGCCTTGTTACAATGTATGGGAGAGTTACTTCAGGCACTCTCCCATAAATTGTAACAAGACAAATTCATATATACCAAACAGTTTCATTTCGAAGGTAACATGACACACATCCACAGAATATGAAGCCTATTAAGATGCCTAACCTGCACTTCCGACCAAATATGGGCTTCCAACACTCAATCTTTCAACTTGAAGAGGTTTATCGGCTGCTGCCATTTTGAATAATCAATGAACAAAGAGGAGATTACCCATAGCTGTCAGTGTATATTGATGTTGTGTAAAAACAATATATGGTTTTATATGCAGTCTGCATGTCATGTGACGTCTTTGAACCAATGAAATTCCCAGATACTTGTAGGAGGTAAGATATTCAAATATATGGATGTACATCTACATGAGAAATGAGAAGGTAATTATCTCTGTGTATATTTCCACGGAAATCTAATTTGGTGACAAATCACATACTAAGGATAATGAGGAATATTCAGTCATATCTTAAACAATCAAACTTGCTGTCACCATTAAAACAACCTCTAAAACTGCATAGCATTATGTACATTTTTTGTATATGTCTGTCATGAAATTTCAAAATACCACAGTTTTTCATCCAGTCTTCTGTGGTTTATACACACCCCTATAATTATTTTTTGTGGGGAAAATAGTCTTTCTGGATGAATTGTCCTGGTATGAATTTCGACTTGGGATAAACGTCCTGGGACTAATTTTGGAATGAAACATACTGGAGCCAAATTAACACCTGCAATTTTTTATCATTTATCAATTTATTGGAGTTTAACAACACTTTCAACAGCCAGGATCACCTTGTGTCAGACAGTTTTATGGTGGAGGAAGCCAGAGTACCCAGGATCAGCTCTTGTCAAACAGTTTTATGGGTGGAGGAAGCCGAAGTACCCAGAAAGAACCACCAAGCAATGGCGAGCAACTGTCTGACTCCCAAACGTACTAACTCCACACAAGCAGGGTTAGCACTGGTTGAAGACAGGTGCACCATAGGCGAGAAGTACGCCTTAGTACACAGTGCTACCGTGTCGCCATGGGGGCAATCAGGATTAAGTGAATTTGTTATGATAACAGGTGGTGAAGAGAAATGCTAACCCATTTATCAATCCACATGGGATACTTTGGTACTTGTTCCCCCATTGGTGGATATTCACCAATACCTTCACATATTTGTCCAGTAGAATTTTTGCAATTTTGGACCACCAGGTACATAACTTTACTTGGTGGTCCACAAAGTGCCAACAGTTTTCATTGGTCTGTACATTTAGGTTTCTCCCAGGGCTCAGAATTCTCAAATTGGGGGAGAGGGTAGTATCTAAAGGGAGGGTAGGTAGAATATGTGCTAACTTAGTCTCTGCAAATAAGACTCCTACACCTTCCCCATGCTCCGTGGGAACACAGAGGTACCTGGAGCAGGCATATGAGTTTTACAGACACAAACTGAAAGCATACCTTGAAGATCAAAACTTGTGGGAGGGGTGTGCCATTCATATAAAATGTGGGTATGATGGTTTTCTATGAAAAAAAAAAATGAAAACTGTGGTTTGGGGTGTGAACCTGGATCTATAATTAGGATTTAGCTGATTTTCATGGAATGCTATTTTGGAATTGGTGGGTGAGGGAGTATCTGGAGGATGGTCCTCCTCCCCCCACCATACAACACATCACAGAAAGTCTCTGAACCGGACCAACCAGGGACCAAATGTGCATGGTGCACATTACCTGATGTCCAAAGTACAGAGTGAGTCTGTCACCTATTGTCCGTTTCCTGCCAGACATGCACAATCAATTTCCGATATCTATGGCAGATGCATGCATATATATATATATATATATATATATATATATATATATATATATATATATATATATATATATATATATATATATATATAGCGGGAAGGAGGCACATAAATTTGAAAGAATTTCATTGCCGGGTGGCAATATGTTGTGTTAGTTCGGTAAATAAACTAAGAAACAAAATTTGGTATAAAATTTTTATTTCTTAGCAACTTCCTCAAACTAACACAAGTGCTGAATAAACAATAGGTGGAAGGAACATATGTATCTATAGGAATGTGTATATCAGTAGAAAAGTTCTAGAGAACAGAATGTATAGCATGTCAGAACACAGCACTCTAGAGTAGAAATGGACCACAGCATTTTTGGAGGACAGGAGAAAAATGATGAATAGTGATATGAATGCAAAATAAACATAACACCACAGATAATAATATTTTTGTATGCATTATTCTAACCACAATGAGAAGGTTTTCTCTCAATGCAATTAAGCTAAACAACCTAGTCCTGTTACTCAAAAAACAATCAAGGAAATAAATGGATTAGAAAATAACCATTGTAATCAATCTAATTGTGTACTATGCCTTGAACTCCAAGTATTGATACAAGCACTCGTTTTTGTGCTATGAGACAACTATAATCTTAATACACAAACAAACATTAAATCAATGAAAACCTAAGATTACATGCCCCTTACAATATAATTGTGATTCAAGGGTTACCACCATCCCTTCAATGTTAAATTCAATGCACACAAAAACACACCTGGAATGGTCGCGAATAAACCTTTAAGTCTAATAAGCTGAACAGAACAAAACTACAAACTGAAGACAAAAAGGTTAGAATAACGCGTTTGTAAAATGAATAGAGTAAAGTTTTTTATTAATGACAGGGTGCAATAACTGATTGTGTAGCCACAACTGGACCTAAAGAAAAGAGGTCTCCACACTTTTCCTGTAAGTCTCTGAGATAAAAGGAGGAGAATGTTGGACAACTCCTCCAGTAAGCTGCATTCATGAGGTCAGTAATAGAAACCGAGTTAGCGTATGCCCATGAGGTAGCCAGGGCTCTAGCCTCATGAGCTGAGATCTTGTTCTGTACTCTATTTGCTGGAGTGAGACATTTGTATGCCATGTGTATAGCCAGCTGAATCCAGTGAGAAATGGAGTGTGGAGAGATAGCCTTTCTGCCTGCAACAAGCGAAGAAAAAATCTCTTTCTGCCCTTCCGAATGAATGGAGTTCTTTCAACATAGGTATGAATAGCTCTATTTGTATAGGTCTATTTCCGAACTGATCTTCCAGAGGTAAAGCCCTAATCCTGACAGGAATAGATGCTACATCAGGCACTTGATTCTTAGTCAGAAAGAAGTGTTAGTAGTGAAAGTAACAGTGTTACCTACACTTCGAAAAAATTCAGGATCAAAAGACAGAGCATGAAGTTCACTTACTCATCTGAGAGGAACACTGTCTTGTAAGCCAGGAGCTTAAAATAAGCATTGGCCAGAGATTTAAATGGTCCTTACCTAGGCAAAATAGAACCCAAGACAAATTCCATTTAGGTTTAATTTTAAGAGTCTCAGGTCATTTTAGAGAGAAATGTTTCATAAAAAGGGATCAAAGCCGATGTGAGAGTCCCTTGCAGGTTTCTGATAACATAGAACGATAATCCTTGATAGTAATAGGTCAAATAGGTAGACAAAGAATTCCACAAGTTGAGCTATGGACAGATGATGGATGCTAAAATCATTATTCTGATACCATTGTACAAAGACGTCTCATTTAGCACTGTATGCTAAACTGGTGGCAAATCTTCTTGGAGTAGAATGCACTCTGCTGCTCTTCTTAAAAAATCTCTCTGAGACAGGACTTAATAAAAGACATAAAGGTGCAATAGTACCATTGTGAGGAGGAATCTCTGAGGCTGACCTTAATGACAGAGATGTGGACAAATGGGTAGATGTCCAGTAATATCTAGAAGATGTTTGATCTGATTGATCCAGATTTTCTGCTGAGACAGAGGAGACCTCAGAATAATGTGCAATCTGAACTCTGAACCTTATTGACAACACACTGAATAATCTGTTGGTGGAAAGGCATCGTCATCTATACTGTTCCAGTTGAGAGATAAAGCGTCGACTGCAAATGTGAGATGATCTGGACAAGTCAAAAAGAAGGTGTCTAGGTGATGGTTTCACCTTGTTGCAAACAAGTCTATGTTGACAGTCCACGCAGATGGAAGGATTTCCCCTTCCGGGATAGATAGTTCGCACATTTAGGCAACCTGTAATGTATCTGATCAGCATCAGAATAGCATTTTGTTGCACTAGGAGAAGATCCTCCATCAGCTAGGTGATCCATAGGAATCAAATAAGTGACTCCCTGATTCCTGATGTATGCTACTGCTGGCGAATTGTCTGATAGAATGAGGACTGAGTGGCTTGCCAGTAATGGTAACCAGTACCTGAACACCAGAAGGATCACTAACAGCTCCTTCTGGTTTATGTGCAGAGCTGCTTGGTCCTCTGTCCAAGAGTTTTGAATCTGCAGGTCCAGAGGATTCATAGTTGCTCCCCTGCCCAGGTTGCTTGTGTCTGCAGAAAGAATGTGATCTGGGTTTGGAGATTACCCAGATGTGTAAATTCCTGAGAGGGAACCAAGTCTGACTTCTCTGAACTGGATTGAAGGCCCAGTGACTGAAGCAGTTGCAGAAGTAGACTGACATCCTTTTCCGGGGCAGTAGAATCTGCATTCTCTGGAGAATGTTGTCTAGGTGTGCCAAAGATGTTGCTGACAAATCGTCTCCTGAGTTCCAAGGTGTTCTATGTGCCAGTAGGGAAATGGGACCTGGAGTACTGTCTATAGTCATCAGCCTGTCTATGTAGCTCTGTGCTACTATCCAAAGATTTAGACTTGTGTACTCTCATAGTGTCTTCTGACGGCACAGTATCTCTTTGAGATCCACACTTCTCAGAGGACACTTCATTTAAATTCCCTAGGGATTTTGATCACTGTTGGGTGTAGGTACTTCAAGCTGTTATGACAGATCATTCAGTTTATGTCTCTTGGCAGCTGAGGGATCAATGGGAGAACGACTGTCCTTTGGTTCTAAACCTGAAACGAGAGAAGATGACATGGCATTAATTAATTAAAGGTGAAAGAACCGGAGGATGAGGAGAAGCTGGATCAACTGAAGCAGAACCAGGCTTCTTCTTGCTATTGGACTTGACAACAGACTTTACAAGAGTCCAGAGAGCCTTTGGTAAAATGCCACAAATGGCACAAGGACAATCTTGTTGACATTGGTTGCATGAAACACAATTGGAATGATCATCATTGATGGGTTTGGGCAGCTGACACTGGTTACAAGTAACCATGCAAGGCATCTTGGTTAAGTTGTGGCAGCTCGTTTGATCCAGCGATATGACCTCCTCAACAAGACATGATGCAGTGACCCAGATCATTTCACAGTAGTGATAAAAGGTTTATTATATGACTTATAGTTCAACATTACATGCCAATGCTAACATTAACAACAATTCCCACAACCTTTTTTTGGTAAATTCGATTGAAGTAAAAAAGAACTATTTTTATTTACACTTATTTTTAGAACAGGTGCACACTTCCGTTAAATCTCCCAATGCACATGAATACGATAAAAAAATATCAAGAATACAATAAAAACTAGAGGTACTGTGAGCAACCTCTCAAAGTGATACCCCCGTGCCTGAAATGAATAAGTTAGATTATCTTCCCTTGGAAATGTCAGAACGGAATTATATTGCTTCATGCACATCTTCATATGGAGTTCTTTGAATGTGTAAAGTTTCATGAAAATTCTTCAAATGGTTTAGAAGGAGTTGCGCTTATAAGGATGGACAGACGGATGGACGGTTGGACAGACGGATGGACGGACAGGGTGATTCCTATATGCCCCCCAAACTTTGTTTGCTGGGGTTAAAAACCCTGGACTGCCATCCGAGCACACCCATTCCAGCTCGGAGTAAAATGCTCTCTGCAATCAGAACAGCAAATTATGTGAATTTGAATGCACCCATAATTAGTCCGTCATACTCTAGTGATACGGAAACGGATTCCACACTGTGGATTTTCCAGTGATCAGGAAAAGATTGTCAAACAGAGGTGATATTCTATTTGGCGGTTAGATTACATAGTCATATAACAAATGAAGGTATACTCTAAAACACTAAGAGAAACTTCATAATACAGGCTTACAATGACTTAACACCATAATGTAACTTACCAAAGGATGAGAATTATTTATTTATTTATTAGTGTTTAAGGTCACATATTTCTGCACAATGGCTAATCATGACCATGACAGTTTCACGGGTGGAGGAAGCCGGGGGGGGGGGGGGGGGGGGGGTGAAGTGTCTTGCTCAAGGACACAACGCGGTTGCCACAAGTGGGATTTGAACCGAGGACCTCTCGGCTTGCAGCCTGCACCTCTACCAACTGAGCCACTGCGCCCCCCCCCCCCCACTCTCCAAAGGATGAGAAAACACAACTTCCAGAACTAAGTGGTCCAATAATTGAAACAATAATAGTTAACAGGAAGTGGTCACAACAGAATCCAAAAAGTTCAGGAAAAGTTTACCGAACACCTTGGAGAGAATCTATACATAAATTACAGTATCACGGGGGAGGAACTGTTCCACGAAAGAGACAGACTCCTGTTCCGACTTTACGGACGGTTCGCTTGCAATTAAATCTCCAGTTCGTTACCGACTTTGGCCATTTTTCATCGACAGATGAAGAAAATATGGTGAGTATTCTATAGATATAATGTTTCTTGAATGGAAGGTCGTTTCTCCGGCAGGTAAAAAGGTACACCATATCACGTTGTCATAAGCTATAGATCATTATCTAAGTTTACACAGTAAAAATGTCCACGATCACTAGATTTTCACTGAAAAAAAAATTAAAGACTGGTGATAAGCCGACATTTTAGAGACCACTTGAGGTTAGAGGTGAACAGTTTCAACTAGCAGTACAAAAATACCTTGTTTTAATATTGTATGCAAATTTAGAATGAACAGTCGAAATGTAATCCTCTACAATGCTATCAAGTTGAACCTCGTGTAAGCTCCAGTTCGCTAAAAGTGAAGATCCAGTTCGCTCAACAAGAAAAATCATAGGCTCCAGTTCACTTCACCGAAAATCGTCCATTTATCTTGGCAGCATAATTGACGATTTTAACAACGATATTGTGAGCAATATTGTGTTGATTCGCCTGAGCACTACCACATTTTGTTTAAAATTGTCATATAAGCAACCAGGACTGCTGTGGGTACGTTTTGCAATAATTTGTGACATTAAACTACTGAGTATAATTTTATATATACATCATAATTCACAATGTCGCAATGTGCCTGCTCAAACAATTGTTTTCTTCACCCAATATTTATTACACTAGTCTTTGCTGGCCTCTTACCAATTTTGCAACAAGCCGTGTGATACTATGCATGTTACGTTGCATGGTTTTGAGTTTGAGATGAAGATTCATCAACTTTTAAAGGTGGATAAATTCCCGTGTCAATCTCAAAATTAAGCAGCAAACATTTTATGAATATGGCCTCGGCGATACAGTTCACATGATAGCCCCGCTAAAGTACTTTTGTAGAAGAAACAAATTGGGGATTGGGCAGACAATTAGATTTTATGACCTTTTAGTTTCTATAGGATTTTATGGGATAAATTTAGAGTCATATTATACAAGTTGCTATATATGTAGCTTTTATATATTATAATATGTTGGAATTTTGTTTGGGCTACAGTATATATTAAGTGGGAGCAGGCAAGGGGCATATGAGATCCATCAAATCTTGGAAACTCTTGTGACAAAGCGAACCGATCTGATCAGTAGTGAACTGGCGCGTTTTGCATGAATGTTTAGAGCTCAAAATCTCGGTCGTCCGGATCCCTTGGGTTGCTGTCGAACTTAAAATATGCTGAGAGTGATTATATTGCCAGATACCCCAGATTTCATTGAAGAAAATATTTATATGGAAGAAAACAAGGCTTACAAAATTACTGTATAGACAATGGGATTTCTGTACAGAATATAGCTTCTGTTAAAATGCATGGCAACTTTACAATTTGTCCCCTTTGTTTCATCTTGTCTTTCAAATGGACAGCGGAGATATAGTTTTATATGAAACAAAACTTATTTGACTCAAATGATGTTAATATGTACCTGCACTCTTCCATTTTTCAACTTTCTGTCAGAAATTCATTCACTAGCGAACTGTAACAAATCGGTAAAGAACTGGTTAAAAAGTCAGAGCAGGAGTCTCTTTCATGGAACAGTTCCTCCCCCATGAGTATATTGTTATATGTACAGCTAAGATGCGTAATAGGCTAATAACATACAGCTGCAGCCCAGTGGTCTTTAAAGATGAAACTGACAAAGACGAACATAAAATATGGAAGACTTCATGGACCTAAAAATTACAGGGAAGATGAGAAACATCAATATAGATGCATATGAAAGAGTTGTAACTAGAACTCAATCAGCCAAACACATGAAAAAATCAAAAATGGAACCCACGAAAATAGAAGACATTAGATGTTTCTCTGAAATGAAACTATTATTTGCGAATTATTGGTTTAGGCAATTTCTATAGGATATTAATTAGACCGCACGAATAAAATTTTAGAATTTTACGCAGAAGCGCACTGGTACATCGGAGAACTCCAGTTTTCTTGAGTAGCAAAGCAAGAACTACCCAATTAAATACCCAACATTCCCACAAGTGGGGAGGTGGGTGGGTACTATGCAGATAGGTACCGATAATTCGTAAACAAAAGTTTCATTTGTAAACAATAGTTTCATTTCAGGAACATCTAGTTTACTTCATTATCTGGTACCTACCTGCATAGTCTTATGATTAGACAATATAGAATTTAGAGCATGGCAACAGGAGGTGGGAAAGTATAAAGATTTCTCAAAATAGAAGAATAACACCTACCTCAGTCAATGCCTCCATCATTTCACATGATGCATTGGGTCAGGCACTGTTGCCCGAGCAAATCTACCCTCTGCCTCAGGAACATGCCAAGGATAAAATGTAGTAAAGGTAGTCTTGTTAGCCCAGTGAGCTGCTTTCAATATTTCATTAACTGGTACCTCGTTAAATAATTATAAAGCCCAAGAAGATGCAAGTCTCCTGGTGTCGTGAGCATTAACACATGCACAGTCTGCCTCCGATGAACGACTGTAAGCCCATTTGACTGTGGAAACAATCCAACAACGAATAGTACCTTTGGTGACTGTGACAATTTTTCTTCCAGGCTGATAGGAAATAAACATTTGAGTGGATTCACCTCGATGTTTAGCTGTCCTTATGACATATGTTTGGAGAGCCCTGTAAGGACAAAGCTTGAGGTGCTCACTGTCTGTGGCAAAAGTTGAAAATTTGGGGATAAACATAGGTTCCCATGGTCTGTTCAAAGTCTGTGACTTAGCTAGTCCTGAATTGAAAATTAGGAATAACTCAGTCTGACACCCCTCATCTCCCAGCGGACATGATTTGGATCTGTTGATAATGCATGAATTTGACCAACATGGGCAGTGGATGCAACAGCTATGAGAAAAACAGTTTACCAAGTAACATATTTCAAGTCTGCAGACTCTAAAGGGTCAAAAGGAGAATCTAATAGCTTCTGCAAGACTAAAGGTAGACTCCAATTGGGTAATAACCGGTGAGTAACAGGAGATGTGTTGAAGAGCCCTTTGATCAGCTGAGATAATTCCATACTGTTCAAAACATCTGAATCACCGACCCCGAGGTGGATACAAGTGATGGCAGACCTATATCCTGCAATAGTTGACACATTGAAATGTTGAACCCTGTGTAGCGAGACAAGAAATTCTGCTACTTTGGCTTAAGATGCTTTAGTGGGATTGACAGACTGTTGAGCACACCAACGGGAGTATCTCCTAGGTTTGGAATTGTACACCTCACAGGTGGGTTTTCGTCGAACGCTTGCGATAATCTCAGAATCTGTCTGTGAAAATCCCTTTGAAATGCAGGCTTTGGTGAAAGTTTCCAGGCAACCAACTTCAGTTGGGACGGATTTGGATAAACATTTCGTCCTTGGTTTTGAATAAGAAAATTTGGAATGACAGGAAAACATAGAGGTAGGGTGACTAGTAGGTCTAACAACAGTGAATGCCATGACTGTCTCACCCAGAGAGGTGCGACGAGAATCATCGTGCAGTCTTCCTGTTGCACCTTGTCCAACACTCTAGGAATCACAACAGGTGGAGGAAATGCATAAGCAAACATGCCTGTCCAAAGAATTGAGATAGCACCCATGGCCCAGGCGTTATTGTCCGAGTAAGGTGAACAATAGACTGGAAGTTTCTTGTTCTGGGCAACCACAAACAGATCTATCAGAGGTTGACCCATTTGCACAAATATCTGTCGAACCACTTTGTTCTGCAGAGACCACTTGGTCAATTGAAAAGGTAGGCCCTTCCTTGAAAGAGCATCAGCCAGAATGTTCCTTTTCCCTGGGATGTGAGCTGCCTTCAGTAATATTTTCTGCTGAGTTACACCACATAAGTATCTCCCATGTCAGATAACATAGGTCTGGAGATCGAGTCCCCCCCCCCCCCCCTTCCACCCCCACCCTTGTTTGTTTACATAAGAGACAATGGTTGAATTGTAGTGTTTCCCTGAACGTGTGATTGAAAATGTTGATGTGCCTGAATAACTGCTTTCAACTCTAACCAGTTGATGTGTTTCACCTTCAAATCTGGTGAACAGTGACCAGAAATCTGATCTGCTTGGGTGTGTGCCCCCCAGCCATGGTTGGAAGAATCTGTTACTAATGTCTTGTCAGAACGATTGGTCATTTGCGCAGAGGAACACCTCAGAAAATATGCTGCGGAACAGTCCACCACTGCACATAGGCTGCAAGAAAAGTATGCATAGCAATCTTCTTGTCTAGAAAATTGGTATGAGGCTTCCAAACTGCGAGGAGAAAAGTTGAATAGGTCTCATCCGAAGCTGAGCATATGGGACGAGGTCTATCAAAGAGGACAGAGGACATCAGACCAAGAAGCTGGAGCATGGTCTTTGCACAAAACATTTCTTGGTGCTGCGGTTCCTGGACACAAAGGGCAATCTTTTGAAATCTGACCACAGAAGGGTACACCTGTCCTACCATGGTATTGAATGTAGCCCCGGATACTCCAAGGTTTGAATAGGGGTAAGACAAGACATTGGATAATTCACCATCAAACCAAACTTGTCTAGAGTAGACAGTGTAGTCTAAATTGACTGTAGTAAGGTCTGTCAGTTGGCATGATGAAGCAACCAGTCATCCAGATACATGTACATATGAACACAGTGTCTCTGGGAGTGAAGGAAGGCAGAGACAACTGACAGGATCTTGGTAAACATCCTAGGAGCCACGGCAAGTCCAAAAGGGAGGGCTTTGAACTGAAAATGATACCCTTGAAAGGAGAACCAAAGATACTTCTGGGAAGAGGTATGGATCGGAATGTGCAGATATGCATCCTGAAGATCCAATGAAGCCATCCAGTCTGTGGGTTGCAGAGCCCTCATAATGGAGTGCAACATCTACATCTTGAACTTCAGAATATGAAGGAACAGATTGAGGGGTTTCAGGTTGAGAATGAACTGGAACCTGCCTCCTTTTTTGTCGACAAGGAAGAATCGACTGTAAAAACCTTTGTCTTCTTTGCCATGTGGCACGCGTTCTGTAGCCTGTTTGCTTAGTAATGAATTGACCTCATCCCACATAACAGACACATGGAGAGGATTGATGACAGTGTGAGGCCTGTCTAACAAAGGTGAAAGTGTGTGGAATTCTAGAGTTAGCCCATTTTGTATTACTGCCAATACCCATCGATTGTTGGTTATTTGCTGCCAGTGTTGATGAAACACAAATAGTTTTGCCCCTCTGGAGGTGGTTTTACTCCTTGGTGACCTACCAAAGTTGGTGAAAAGGAAAGAGGTTTACCTAACCCACGCATCCCTCCACCTGAGGAATACTGAAAAAATGTGTGGAATCAACTTGATTCCTCTGTTTGTTTATATGAACTAAAACATCCCCCAGTTTGTATACCTGACTAATCTGAGGGAAAGGCTCTGATGATTGAGGGTTTACAGCTTTGATAAACAAAAAGGGGGGATTTGAAATCCTCCTTCCCACGTTGGTAATTTTTTGAAAACTTTCCACCATGGTTGGAAGGTCTTTTAGAGGTGTACCGATGCTGTTGAAAAGGCCTCACTATCTCATGATCTTTCTAAGCATATTTGTTTTGTCAGTAGCATCAATAGACTGTTTTGTGCCACATAAATGGGCCTGAGAATTCCTGTAAAACAGTTGGATTTCCTTAAGTAGCATCACGTAAGTTTTCAGCAGCTGAATGAAGGATATTGAAATAATTACCACCAAATAAGGATGGACCAATTACCGACTGTTCCAAAAGAGTTGTTTCAGTTGACTTTAAGATAAAATTAATGTCTTGTAAGAACAGTTTGCGCCGAGCCAAGACTGAGGTTGAAATTATTCTAGCAGTCAAATCTGCCATTACATTAAAAGACTCCATTAGTGCCTTCATGGATTCAACCAGCTGAGACTCTGAGACATGTAAGACAGCAATAAAGAAGAATGGGAAACAGTTCTCAGCAAAAGATGAGCTGAACCATCCAGTTTGGTCAAGTCGGTATTGATCCTTTTATTGGCCCCTGTCAGAGAAAAACCTTTTGAAGAGTCCTTGTGAATGAGTCCCTCTTCCACATTTAAGTCTAATCATGTTGTGGGACAATAAGTGTCAAAATCTTCCTGGAGCACATGATACACCTGGTCATCTTTGGCATGGAAGGTCTTCACTGAGCCATACTTAATCACTTCTTTATCAACAGCTGTAAGCTGGGGGTCAAATAGCAACCTTTGCTTGTTCCTTTGTTCTGTTTTCCACTCAAATTATACCGTTATTTGGAGTCAAGGTGTGCTTCTCTCACATGGTGTTTTTCCCTGCAAATATGTGCTACATACAAACATTTGGGGAAGGAAAAGTACATTTTTTCATCTTTATTTTGAGAAAAATTAAGGGGTTAAAATATTCTTGCACTCAGTGTATTCTGAGAATAATTGGGCCTTGAGGTACACATGAGGCTGATCTATTAATGTATTGATACAAAATCATGTCAGTTTGAAGAATATTTTTTCAATGATTTTTTTACTATGATTAATTATAATGATTTTTTTTTACTGAAATACAGGATGGGTTAAATGAAATGCTGTGAAGTCAGAGAAAAAACAGAGAATTTAAAAAAAATAATTTTGGAATCAATTTGGTAGTATTTTATTTTGATATTAAATCCCAAATTACAGATTTTGTAATCAACTTTCATATCTCTTTAAGTTATGAACTCCTAAATAAGTGAACACGTGACTTGGAGCATTTGACACCCAAAGTTGTGAGTAGGATTAAATAGAGTTGATCAGCCAATTGGTTAAAATTTTGATTTGCTCACTTTAGAAAGAATTAATAAGTTTGTTTGTAATTTTGTGCCGGAATGTGTGAGAATCTCTCAAAAACATGAAGCATGAAAAAAAAGTGTCAAGGTCATTCAGTGCAAGACCATATAGTAGTTGTGAAAATTTGAAATTTAAATTGAAATTTGGTGTGGTGACAGAAATTTTTTTCTAGTTTATTTTTTTCGAGAGATGATGTACTTTGTGGATGTATAGGTAATTTTTTTCAAAACAACTTGGTGTGTTGTACAGAGAGTGAAAAGTTAGCACTGTGGTCAATGGGATTTATTTAGGTGTTCAAACCTCAAAAACACAACATGAATCTTCAATGGCGCCTGCAAGAAAACTGGAATTCCTGGATGTACCGGTGTGCTTCTTCTGCGTGTAACTCTAAAATTTTATCTGGGCGGTCTAATTAATATCCGATAGAAATTGCCCCATTGTAAAACTATGCAGGTAGGTACCAGATAATGAAGCAAACATTCAGGAAATGTTTTAGCTAAGAACTAATAATTTAAAAATCAATTCCCTCAAGAATTTGCTGGTCGGTACTTCTTGAAATGTGTTCAAAACATCTACTGAAGCATCAATATTAATGTTCTTGTGAATCTTCTATTAGAAACAGCATCAAAATCCAAGTTTGAAGGTGGAGCTAGCAGGAGAACAGCTTTCCAAGATGGTGGAAATGAGGAAATTGATTGCACCTGTCTGGTGGGAAATGGACAATAGATTATAGCCTCACCAGGCCTCACCAGGCCTCACTCTTGTTTTTTGGACATCAAATAACATGCACCATGCACATTCGGCCCCTGGCTGGTCCAGTTTAGCATTTTCTTAAGTCTTCTTTGACTTCTTAGTTCTCCGAGGGATTTTTCTCTTGGAGAACATCAGAAATAACTCATTTCCATGAAGGACAACAAAATTAGGATAAGCACTTGTGTTAGTTTGAATAAGTTGCTAAGAAACACTTGTCAAAAAAGAAAAATGAGAACATAGTCTCTGAGATGCTATTTTAATTTTTTTTTATGTAGTGTTGACATCGCAGGCCTGCTATTTTCATATTTTTTGTAACCCATGTAACATTCACATGGTCTGAGCTTTGGTTACTTATCATTCGTTTCCTGTACTTGATTCAGGTAGCCCATTAGGTAATCTAAATATATATGTATCGCAACTATGCTGGAATATGAACTGTTGTATCACAGCCAAGTTCTTGAACCTATGGGCAATATCCTGATGAATAGAGATGAATCCTTAAGAACAATAATGAGGGCATGTTGCAGCAATTCAGAAACAAATTAGTTGCATTAATAGTCTAATCTTGGCATGGGCTAGCATGCTACAGAAGAGTATGGCATCCATAATCACTATTTGTGGCAGATGCATGAATTTATTGTCATTTCCTGATTTTGTACATGTACCTACATGTATGTTACATCTTAAGATGATCAACAGTTTAAAATGATGTTGAGCATCAACCAATCATCAACATAGGTGTTTGCATCTGCAGGGCTTTAGATTCAAAACAAAAATTCCCCAAAATATGAGAAACTACATGATTAAGTTTATATTACGAGTATTGTGGTCAGGCCTGAAAATAAGCAGTCTGACATTTGCAGAATGAGGTCCCCAGAGGGTGAATTTGATGATGCTATCCCATACAGTGGGCCAATATATCCTATGGGTACCTCTTTCTGTTTAGTTTTGAGACTCTGATTCAGATTGAGGTTTACAGAGGATAAATTCACCCTCTGGGGACCTCATTTTGCAGATGACAGTCTGCTTATTTTCTGGTTTGATTATGGTAGTCAATACACATACAAATAGAATATAATACAGGGCTTTCTAAGACCTATTTTGCATGGTGCAAAAGTATTTAACAAATATCTTCATTTTAGAATGTTACAAGCTGTTGGTAGCCATCTCCAAATTTGGGCTTGAATTTGGGGTATTATAAAGGCCTGCATCTGCCTGAAGTATAGCTGCTCTGTTGGCCAATAATAGGCGAAAGGAGCAGCTAAGCTTCAGGCATATGCAAACATCTATGCTGCTGTCAGATGATTGGTTTATGCTCACCATCATTCTACCATTCATTCATACCAGATCATTCAACTTGTAAGAAATTTTACATGACCCGGCGACAGTTTGGCAAGACCCTTTTTTTGTTCGTGTGTTTTACAGTTTTTCATTTTAGGTAACCTCCATGCGACCCAAACGGCCGTTTGCCTCATATTGACACGTCTGCTTCACAGTATTTTCTTTATGAGATCTAGACACACTGTAAAAGTGATTAAGTGTGTTGCAATGTGATTGTGAAAAGACTGCTTTAGTCACGGAGTGTCGGCGACATACAATGGGTGGAATAACCACAACATATTACACTGCTCCTAGCAAACGATTTTTACTTTTTCATGCTCCCCCTTTTTCCAGCAAGGACATTTGCATGTCTGGCTTGAAAAATATGCGTATTGAATGGGTGGATAGACCGTGTTTGACTTTTCATTCACACAACCATCTTAAACTTCTATATGTGTGTGATGTAAAAGGCATTTTGTTAGTGGAGAACAAAAACAAAGTTTGCCTTTGCTTGACACTGGACAGCAGGGTCCATTGCAGTACACAACTGCTGCCGAAGTTAATATTAGTTTGCAGTATCTGGTCTTTAAATGATGTATTAAAAAGATGTTATTTTTTTATATTTATTCATAGAAAATCAAAACACGAGGGCCCAGGGGATCTGAGGGTGCTCACCTGACATGGTAGCCTAAATATCAACCCAGGGAATTGATTTGAACAAGTTGCATCTGCCCCTCCTAAGAAAAGCTTATACCAAATATCCAAAGATTCTGACCCGTGGATCTAAAAAAAAAAAGATTTTTAAAAAATATTCCTCATATTGACCTAAGTTATAATTTGGGCTCCCACAGGAAGCCTAAATATGATACCAGGGACTTGGCTTGAACAAACTTGAATCTCAGCTCCCTAAGGATGCTGTATACCAAAAATCAAAAGATTCTGACTACTGGATCTGAAGAAAAATATTTTTAAAGAATATTCCTCTTATTGAACTAAATTATAATTCGGGCTCCCACAGGGAGCCCAAATATGAACCAAGGGACGTGGCTTAAACAGACTTCAATCTCACCCCCTAAGGATGCTGCATACCAAATACCAAAATATTCTGATTGGTGGATCGGAAGAAGAACATTTTTAAAGAATACTCCTCATATTGCACAAATCTGAACATTTGGGCTCCCACATAGAGCCCAAATATGGACCCTGGGATTTGATTTTAACAAACAAGTGAATGAATCTTCCAAAGATGTTATATGTGAAAAATGAAAGCCTTTGGAGCAGTGCTATGGGGGAAGAAGATTCTTTAATGTTTTTCCCCATTTACCCACAGTGTTAAAAAATGCTGACTCCACACTTTTTCAAAGTCCCGGAAAAAGTATTCTATGATACCCTATGATAAAAAAAAAAGAAAAAGTACCCTATGATAAAACCGATAGCAATTTTTTTTGACCATTCCATTCTGTTTGTCCTATGGAAGCTTCACACCAACTAAGAATTCTCAGTGCTGTGTAGTTTTTGAGATATGGCGTTTTAAATTTGTTCTATGTTCAGAACCTGCAGTTCCCATGGGATGATGGGGAAAACTTTTTTGGGCATAAATAAGTACTTATGACCCAATAAGCCCTCACATCAAATTTTGTTCAAATCAGACTCTCAGTTTGGAAAATAGAAATTTTGGGCGGGATGCCTAATCTAACTTCTCTTGAACAAATCTGAGTCTACACCTCAAAAGGAAGCTGCACATTAAATATCAAGTCTCTGCTACTGCTGGTTCATGAGAAGATTTTTTAAGATTTAAACACACTTTTTGGGTGTGACTCTACCAAGGGGCGTGGCCACTTGATTTGAACAAAATCACAAAGCAATGTCATAGCAATCAATTATCTCAAATTTCACTAAAATTAGTTCAGCGGTTTTGGAGGAGAAGATGCAAACACCATATTCACGGACGACGGATGGTGAGTGATCACTATAGCTCACCTGAATGAAGTCAGGCGAGCTAAAAAGGTTACTGGGTGTATTTCTCTTATTTCCTTGTTCAAAACAAGGCAATTTACCTGTTTCACTTGTGCATGTGGAGTCTATAACTCACTCGAGACCTGTGACCTTGCATATCATTAATGTCCAAAATGGTAGATTGGCAACTGGCTGATTATTGAAAAATTCAACAAAATTTTGTATCGTTTTCCAAATGCATTTTCTTCCTATTTGTACACAAAACCAAAAACTTCGACATCACTTTGCTGATTGTCCATGTCACAAATGAAGGGTCAGGTCGTTTGCCCCAATTCCCATTTGCCACAGGTCTTTTAGTCCCCCTATATGGGAGTCAGGGAGTGAATTGACCCGTCTTCCCTACAAATAAATAATTTCAATAGTTGTTTTTTAAATTTTTTTTTTAAAAAATCATATGGGCCAACAAACTAACAAAAATGACTTAAACCCAAAATCATCTCTTTTATCCTCAGAGTATGATTAAGGTTAATTGTTCAGACTGCAACCGTGACCAACATTTCGTCAAAGTCGTAACCTGAATCCTATTGAAATACTACCATTAAACCCCTAATTCAAATCAGCCATTTAATCACATCTCCGAGGGAGCACAGTGTCTCAGTTGTTACAGCATTGGACTTCAAACTGAAAGGTCCACAGTATTGTGTTCTTGCCAACTTCTTGGGCATGGCACTTAATCCTGATTGCCTATGTGGAGGCACAGTAGTACTGTGTACTAAGGCATACTGCACGTTGATGGTGCACTTGTCTTCAACCAATGCTAACCCTGCTTGCGCAATATACGTTAGGGAGTCTGACATTTGCTCACCACTGCTCGGTGGTTCTCTATGGGTACTCCAACTTCTTCCACACATAAAACCTGTCTGGCATGAGGTGACTGTTGAAAATGTTGTTAAACTGCAATAAAAAAAGGCATCCCCTATCCTAGTCTCATGTTTTGGGTACACTTTGGCGAGATATGTGGAAAATTCTATCAAAGTAAATGAGTGAATGACAGGCATTTCGTCAAAACATGAAACAAAGACTGGAGACACAATTAACACAAGTTCCTGTGACTTGTTACCATGTTTTGACATTAAGTTTCATTAAATAAAATTTATGGGTGAAATGACTCTGGCCTTTGAATTTGGAGAGAAACGTGACAAATCGACCCTTGGCAAACGGGAAATGGGGCAAAATTGTCATGGGGGCAAACAGGATTTGATAGAAACGATCTGTGACCCAAATAAACTACATGCACACTTTCAGTCAGTTAATTACTGTTTACCTCTGGTAGGGTCAAGCTAGTTCAGCGATCTGAACATAGTGGCTACCCATCTAGAGGGATGGCCACTATGTTCAGATCGCTGAACTACGCCAGGGTCAAGTAGTCAGGCAGCTAGGTACACCCCCTATGGGACCCCCCCCCCCCAGGACCGAACAAGACCATTTGTTTCATGTATGTGGACATCTCGAGAGTAGATTTTCTGATGTTTACTAGAAATCATCTTGGCTGGATATGATGTAATCCAAGATGGGACCCATGAGGGTGGGTCAATTTCGCGATTTTACACCATCACTAATTTTTCTCCATTACTGAAAAACTATGAGATAAGGAACGGGAATTAACTCATTCGTATTTCTGGTACCTTTCCCCGTATCATAATATCAATCAAGTACGTGAAAATCCAAGATGGCCACCAAAATAGATGAAAATCAAGTTTTTCGACACTTTTTTTGCAAAAAAAATTATACAATCATGATAAAAAATTGGAAACCTGTAAACTTTCAGATGTTAAATTGATCGCAAATTATTCTCCGATAATACCCAGCCTGAACATGCACCGTCGAAAGCCGATGTGGAAAACAAGACGGCCACCTGTGTGACAATCCGTTTTCAAGTATCCCGATTATGTAATGGATAAGTTTACACCATCTCAAGTTGTACAAAAGAGGGCACAGGAATCAACTGTATAGTATTTTGGACACTTTTTCTGCATATGATAGATCAATCAAGTAAGTGAATATCCAAGCTGGCCGCCCAAAAAATGCCTCGAAATACTAGAAAATTGAGTTTTTGGACATTTTTTCGCAATTAATCATTCTTACCATCAGTGCCTGGTAAGCGCTATGTCCTCAGCGGGGAGGTATGAGTACCCAACTCCTGGGAGGGCCATCCCCGTCTGGGTCATTGGTAAGTATAAAAAATATATAAATTACTATAAATTTTTTAAGATTTTTATACTGTACCAATGACCCAGACATAGCTGAATAGTAAAAAGGCTGGAGGGCCCAGGACATAGAGGAAAATCCAATAAGCTCAACTATTTAAAATAGAGTCATCTCCTGGAGGAGAAAAGGAGAATTAGGCTTCACATGTATCTTTCTTATTTATGATAAATTAGAAAGACACAATACCTTCTATAATTGAGCATCATAACATCCATATTCTCTATTAATATCCAGTATAATTCTTATACTAATTATTTTTAAAGTAAGCCAATAAATAAAGTTAGTCCAGAGAATTGAGACTCTTTATACTCTTTTAAAAGTGTCCGAGGATAGTATAATAACACCCGTTTGACACGTGACATATTCAAATGCTATACTTTAAAACTATGACATGAATGAATTTTAAAACATAACTTTTCACTTAAAAAACCATCCCAGTAACAGCTCAGAATTACTGACTCTGGAGGAGGTATCCCCTTGTTTTCATAATAAAACAGGTGACCCAAGGGAACACCCTCCCCCTCCCCTTTTTCTTGCCCTGGGTCAAATAGCCCAGAGCGAAGAGGGCAGCAGGATGGAGTCACTGCCGGAACATAAAGCCTACATAGCTATAGTTGCAATTGTTAAGTGATCGACATTCTGAGCAGCCGATAATGGACCTAAATAATGTAGGCCTCCAGAAATGGACTCAATATTTCTGAGATAAAAATTCGTGAATGTGGATGGCTGAGACCAATATGCAGCCTACTTTAAATCTATAATAGCAACACTATAATTTACGTAAGCCCAAGATGTAGAAGAGCTCTTACTTCATGAGCCGAAATCTTAAGCACAGACTGCTGAGTTAAGGATAGATTATCCTAAGCAGTACCGATAGTTAATTGAATGCATTTAGTAATAGAATGGACCGTAATGACCTTTCTATTAGACATCAGAGCCAGAAGAAGCTTTACGTCCTTACTGATAAACTGAGATCTGTTAATAAATACATAAAGGTCTATCCATGCCCGTTCGAAGACGGAAGGACCTTAAAAACAATAGGTTCCGGATATTTATTAGGAGCCTGATTCTTAACCAAAAAAACAACATTAGTAGTAAAGGTAATAGAGTTTCCGATACTACGAAAGTGAGAATCGTCCACCGATAGTGCATGAAGCTCACTGACTCTTCAGCAGAAGAGAAGACTAAGAGAATTGCTGTCCTAAAAGGCCAGAATTTGAAACAACTGTCTCAAGAGGTTCAAATGGTTGCTTTAGTTAATAAGAACCCAAGCTAAATTCCGTATAGGAATTAATCTAAGGATTCTAGGTCTATTATCGAAAAGTTTCAAACTAACTTAGATAAAGAGACATTAGGCTCAATTGTAAACTAGCATGGTGTGCATAGGTATCAGATAACATAGACCTATAACCTTTAAAAGTAACTGGCTGCAGTTGATCTCGTCAAACAAGTATACTAGAAAGTTTGCAATGTCTGGTATGGAGGGATAAAAAATATCAACATAAAGATCCCTACACCAACGACGGAAGACCCTCCACTTTAGCCGCATAGTATAGCGAAGAGGAGGTCCTCCTACAGTTAGAAATCGCGTCCACTGCTCGTCCTGTACAATGCTTGCCATGCAAGAAGGACCGCACAACGGAATACGTGAAGGTTGAGACCTTGCGGGTTGTGATGAAGTTGACATGATTTCCCCAGCGAAAAAAGATCCTCTCGTGGAGGAAGTTTCCGTGGTAAGTCCCACAGCAGACAACTAAGTAAATTTATCCACCGTCTCTGTGGAGACAGAGATGCTACCAACAGAATTGTATTGTGAATGTATAATCCCAGCAATACTTGCTGAATCAACAGCGCTGGAGGATACGCATATCCTATCATCCCGTCCTATTAGATCGATAGAGCGTTAACTACATATGCTCGGGGATCCGGACACGGTGACACATACGTCTGCAATTGATTGGAGAGTTGAGTCGCAAATAAATTATCACTGGGCGCTCCCATTGGTAGCAAATCTGATTGAATACCTGTTTGTTGAGAGTCCATTCTGACGGCAACAAACGACCCTTACGTGAAAGGGAGTCTGCTAATACGATCCGACGAGCCAGAATATGACGGACCGAAACAGAACTTGGTGTTCTATAATCAAACAGAAGGATTCTTTCTGTTAAAATCAATAACGGAACCGAATGAGTGCCTCCCTGGTTCCGGATATACGCAACTACTGTCGTATTATCGGACAGGATTTGGACATGCGTTTCTGAATAATGTTCATCCAATGACGTAGTGCAAGCCAAAATAATATCATTTCTTGGAAGTTAAGTGCTTGCCTAAAAACTGCGGAACCCAAAGACCCAGGCACTTCGAATCCGTTGGGATCAAAATTGTGTCCCAACCTGTTTGACTGGCATCCATCATAATCGAAAAACTCGGATCCGGCAACTACAGTGGAACTCTCTGAGTCAACCACCGAATGATTGCCCACATCTGAATCTCTTGTTACACTTGATTGACAAGAGAATGTGTATATCGAGCAATTCAAAGATTGCTGAAAGGTTGCCGTCGAAGAGAAGCTTCTCCGAGACCGAAGCGACTCTGAGAGAGTTCTTCACCTTACTATCCACGCGCGTGGATGTAGCTAGGGCTGCGTCACGTCTAACCAACTCCAGGTTGCCACTGAAGGGCGGAGTTATACGTGGAAAACTACTGCCCCTGAAAGAAATCTCATTGAGGATCATATCCTGGAATTCTTTCTCTTGAAGACGTAATGATAACGCCTCAGTAAGGTGGTCTACGTATGATAAAGCGTCTAAGTTAAGTCTATTAGACATCATTGTCGTTTCCAACGTCGTGGTTGGAATTGACATAGAAGCGAAAAAGATAATTCCCATTGTTCAGCCTCGCCGTCTGAGACGCATAGGAACTCTTGTATGCCCAGTTCTGCCAATAAAAGTTAAAAAATTTATAGTAATTTATATATTTTTTATACTTACCAATGACCCAGACTTAGCTGGTGCTAACTCTAACAAAACCAGGGCCAAACACAAATTTTGCCCCCCAATCCCCAAAATTTGCATCCAAAACAAAAAGAAATCATGTCATAAAGGACTTCCATACTACGCCTCCACTGTGCATGCGCAGTGACGCAGACGTCCCGAAATTGGCGCCAATTATCATTCTTACTGGCAGTGCCTGGTCAGTGCTATGTACTCAGCGGGGAGGCAAGAGTTCCCAACTCCAGGGAGGGCCATCCCCGTCTGGGTCATTGGTAAGTATAAAAAATATATAAATTACTATAAATTTTTTAACATTTTTATACTGTACCAATGACCCAGACTTAGCTGAATAGTAAACAGGCTGGAGGGCCTAGGACATAGAGGAAAATCCAATAAGCTCAACTATATAGAAAAGAGGTAACCCCTTAAGGAGAAAAGGAGTATTAGGCTTTACATGTATCTTTCTTATTTAATATTAAATTAGAAAGATACACTACCCTTAATAATTGAGCACAATAACATTCATGTTCTCTATTAACATCCAGTATAACCCTTATACTAATTATTTTTAAAGCAAGCCAATAAATAAAGTAGTCCAGAGAACTGAGACTCTTTATAGTCATTTAAAAGTGTCCGAGTATTGTATATTAAAGCCCGTTTGACACTTGACATATACAAATGCTTCACACCGAGCTACACTTTAAAAATAAGACATGAATGAATTTTAACATTAATATTACACTTTAAAACCATCTCGGAAGCGACTCAGAAATACTGACTTGGAGGAGGCATTCCCTTGCTTTTCACTATAAAGCAGGTGACCTAAGGGAACACCCGCCCCCCCCCCCCCCCCTTCCCCTTGCCCTGGGTCAAATAGCCCAGAGCGAAGAGAGCAGCCGGACGGAGTCACTGCCGGAACAGAAAGCCTGCATAACTATAGTTGCAACTGTTTAGTGGACGACATTCTGAGCAACAGATAACGGACCTAAACAATGCAGGTCTCCAGAAATGGACTTAATATTTCTGAGATAAAAATTCGTAAATGTGGATGGCTGAGACCAATAAGCAGCCTTCATTAAATCTGTAATAGCAACACTATTAGCATAAGCCCAGGAAGTAGAAAGAGCTCTTACTTCATGAGCAGAAATCTTAAGCACAGACTGCTGAGAAGAAGATAAATCTTCATAAGCAGTACGGATAGTTAATTGAATCCATCTAGCAATAGAATGGACCGAAATGTCCTTTCTATTAGGCATCAAAGACAGAAAGAAACGTTTCCGTCCCTTTCTGATAAACTGAGATCTCTGTTTATAGATACGTAACGCTCTAACAGGACAGAGTAAAGGCCTACGCCCGTCTGAAGACGGAAGAGCCTTAATAATAATAGGTTCCAGATATTTATTAGGAGCCTGATTCTTAGCTTCCGTCCCAAGGGATCGACAGAGCGTCTACTGCAAATGCTCTTGGATCCGGACACGGAGAGACACATACGTCTGCAACTGATTGTTGAGATGTGTCGCAAATAAGTCTATCATTGGCCGTTCCCATTGGTAGCAAATCTGATTGAATACTTGTTTGTTGAGAGTCCACTCCGACGGCAACAAGCGACCCTTTCGTGAAAGGGAGTCTGCTAGCACATTCATACGACCCGGTATGTGACGGACCGAAAGAAGAACGTGATGTTCTAGCACAAACAGAAGGATTCTTTCCGTTAGATTGAACAACGGAACTGAATGAGTGCCTCCCTGATTCCGTATATACGCCACTACTGTCGTATTGTCGGATAGGATTTGGACATGAGCATCGTGAATAATGTCCATCCAGTGATGTAATGCAAGCCAAATTGACATCATTTCCTTGATGTTTATGTGCTTGCACAGGAATTGCGGATCCCAAAGACCCTGGCATCTCGAATCCGTTGGGATTAATGATGCACCCCAACCTGTTTGACTGGCATCCGTCATAATGGTAAAACTCGGATCCGGCAACTGCAGCGGAACTCCCTGAGTTAACCACTGAATGTTTGCCCAAGTCTGAATCTCTTGTTTCACTTGATCTGACAAGAGAATGTCTACATCGAGCGAATGAATTTTCACACTCCAATTCTGAGTCAAGAAAATTTGAAGAGGATGTGTGCGTAACCGCCCCATCGGAATGAGATCCGCAGCGGCTCCACACAGACCTATCAGTCTCATAAATTCTCTCGCCGTGACTTTGTCTGCATGCAGACAATAGCGAGCGTAACAACTGACTAATTTCGCTCTAGTAAACGGCAGACGAACGAGATTGTTGTGCGTCTCGAAGCTCATTCCCAGATGAGTGAATGACTTGGACGGCACCAGATCTGACTTCTCCTCGTTTACTATAAAACCGAGACGTCGGAGCAATAGAAGAAGATTCTGAACATCGTTCTGAAGCGTTAACTCGTTGCCGTACCTCTGAAGAATGTCGTCCAGGTAGGCCGACGTTACCGCAGACGAATGAGCTCGGAAGTAGATCATTACCGAGTTCATTACCCGAGTGAAAGCCCAGGGTGCTAGATTCAATCCGAAGCACATCGCCCGGAATTGATACACCACTCCTAGGACTGCGAAGCGTAGATACTTTCGGAATGTCGGATGTACCATGACGTGAAAGTACGCATCTTTGAGATCTATGCTCGTTGCATAATCGTTCACCCGAATACTCGCTCTGACCGATCGAATCGTCTCCGTATAAAACTTCGGAGCGACGATCAGCTTGTTTATCCAGCTCAAATCTATGACTGGACGGAACGAGCCGTCTGGTTTCGGAACCAGAAACAGATGGCTGTAGAATCCCGGAGATTCCTGGTTTTCTACGACCTCTACCGCGTTCTTCATTAAAAGAGACTGCACTTCTGATAACAGAGCGTCTCTTTTCTGCGGATTTGACGGAAGATGAGTCCACTTTGGACTTCGAGTTAATGGAGGCTTTCGTTTGAAGGATATCTTTAGACCTTCCGAAATCACTCCTCTCACCCAAGGGTCGTCCGTAATCGACGCCCATTCTTGTGAAAAGCTCGACAACCTTCCGCCAACCGGAACGCGATAGAGGTTTAAGCCATCACCTCCTGGACCTGCGAGGCCTGCGGTAGGAGAAACCACGTCTTCCACGGCCCGCACCTCGCCCCGTCGACCTCAGAGCGTCCGACCGATTGTCCCAGCCTGAAGGACGTCCCGAACGAGAGTCGCTATCCTGACGGTCTCTCGAATAAGACCAAGAGGACGCACCGGAACCTCTATAGGAACCTCTCTTGGGCGCATTAGACCCAGAAGTGCCTGTCTTATTCGTGTCTGCTGTATCCGACTTCTTAGGAGCAGATTTGAACAACAGAGAATCCTTAGCTTTCTTTGTAATTTTATCATAAATAGCGGAAAGCTTGCTGTCAAAGAGAAGTTCTCCTGAGACCGAAGCGACTCTAAGAGAGTTCTTCACCTTAGAATCCACTAGTGTGGATGTAGCTAGGGCTGCGTCACGTCTAACCAACTCCAGATTTGCCACTGAAAGGGCGGAGTTACACGTGGAATAAGCTACTGCCCTTGAAAGAAGTCTTAAAGAGGATTGTATATCCTGAAACTCTTTCCCCTGAAGGCGCAGTGATAACGCCTTAGTAAGGTGATCTGCGTAAGATAAGGCATCTAAATTGGCTCTGTTAGACGCAATAGCTGTTTCCAACACCGCGGTTGGAATAGAAGCTGACGACGGTAATGATAGCTCTAAGTCTTCCGCCTCGTCGTCCATACGCAGAGGAACTCTCGGTATACCCTGTCCTGCCGTATCGAATTTATTCCTTGCATTAATGAAAGGCAGGTTGAGAGTATTAGCGGACAAGAAACCTGCTTTCCCCGTCCTGGAAGCAAGTTTAAATATAGCGTCGTTCAATAATTCAAATGTTCTTGCAACATTATTGGACTGCGACGGAAACTCGGGAGCGATGTCCCTGAACCGCTCAAAAAATTCAGAGTCCAATGACGCTATAATTCTCTTGTCCGGAAGCGCAGCAGTCTGGCCCGATGGAACAACTTGAGGGAGAAAGTGCCGGATGAAGTCCATGGCAGCTTTATGTTGTTCCGAAAGGGATAGCTCCAAGTCATCCGTATCCCTTTCACCATCCGGTCGGACCTCATGATGTTCCCGGTCGTCCGCCCCCGATGCTTCGGCGGAGCGTACCGTCGGATAATTCTCGATCCGACACCGTTTCTGTCGGCTGCTGGGATGCTGCGATAAGCTGTGCTATCTGCACAAGAATGTCCGGCGTCGAGACCTGCGGAGGCGCAGTCTTTCGCTGCTTCGCCGAGGGCAGCTCCGCATCAGATGGCTCCCGCATACTTTTCCTATGCGAACGTCCGGAGTCCATCGGTCTCGAATCCCTGGCTGCCGGATGATGTGACCTGGTCGCCGAAGAATCCTTGATCGGCGAAGCTGGTAATATATCGGCGGTCACGCAGCCAAGGTGCGGTCGTGTGCGCTGACGAGAAGAGGAAGCCTTAACAGTCTCTGCGGACTGCTTATACAACGGAGCGTCCCGAGCGACGGACGTATGCTCCGCTAAAGACACATTTTGTACCACAACATCTGGTCCCAGATGTTGTTGTACGAGAGAGGGGCCTCTCCCGCTCGCGGCCCGGCTGGACCTGGACGAGCTAGGAACCGGACTCAAAGGCTTCCTCCGTTCTCGCTTACTATCCGCCATCACTGGGTGTGCATCTATTATGTTTATAGTGCTCGCATCACCCAAAATTTCCTCCTGGACCGCATCGGACGAACCCGGCTGCCGAACCATTCGGTGAATGGACGCTACACCGGGCGAGCTAGCGGACGACATTTGTGTAATCTCCATGAGCACTTTTGCCGCTAGCTCTGAATTCATTTGTGACGACGGACGCACACTTGTAGAAGATAACATGGAAACATCACCCTGTTCTGGTTCCTCTGAAATAGAAACTGAGAGAGTAGAGTGACCTTGCGGAGAAAGAGCCGGCATAGCCCTTTCTCCAGAAACAACATATCGTGACACACGTTTCCAATGTTTCTCATCCCAATATTCACATATAGGACAGGGATTAATGCGAGAACACTGACTACAATTAATACAATGATCATGAAAGTCAGAGGAAGATTTCTTCCTATTACAATTTGAACAATGTCCCTTCATTGTGAAAGAACAACAATAAGTCCTAGTTACTCGCAAAAACCCCTGACACAAAGATACATAATAACATGATCCATTAATAAATGAAAAAACAATTGCAAATCAAAATAATTTTGAAAAAATATTTTTTCAGCGAAGCCGATGGATCCGATGGCAAAGTGTGGTCAAAAATTTTAAATTTATATTCAATAATTAATGAGACACTTACGGATAATATAAATGTATCTTATAGTGAGATAAACTACAGCAAAGGCAAACAGCCCCCCTCAAAAAAGGCTGTTGCCAATGTAAACAAACAGTGTAAAAACACCAGAAAACATGACTCCAGGCACTGAAAAAACTGGCCCGGAATCAGTCATCAAATTACACTCTATCTGATGCAAAACAGAGACTCCCAGGGGAGAATCTGCAGAACATCAGATGGAAGATGCAGAACACAAACGTTATACACCCATGGGTGAAAACGTAACTATGGGGAAAATAACAGAAAACATTCTGTAACCAAGCAACTCTCCCAGGAAATTTTAGAAATGATCTTTCTCAAAAATATGCCAAAAGCATGGGAGAATTGCAAGGGGGGACTTTAGAAGGCTAGGGGAGAGGAAACACTGAATAAGCAGTGCAACAATTAGCAAGAATGACAACAAGAGGCCCATGCCTCGAAAATAGGCAACTTAACATAATTTCATCAAAAAATTTTAAGTACAGCCCTGATTATTTTTTGTCACTTCTTTTCCTCTCCTCCTTCTATCCTCCTTAGAATCACATTTTCTCCAAAAATTACGTGTCTGGCATCCTTTAAACTGAGATTTACAAGCACAAAGATCAGTGAGATGTTGACTGATGAAGGGCCAAACAGAGAATGATAATTGGCGCCAATTTCGGGACGTCTGCGTCACTGTGCATGCGCAGTGGAGGCGTAGTATGGAGGTCCTTTAGGACATGATTTCTTTTTGTTTTGGATGCAAATTTTGGGGATTGGGGGGCAAAATTTGTGTTTGGCCCTGGTTTTGTTAGAGTTAGCACCAGCTAAGTCTGGGTCATTGGTACAGTATAAAAATATTTATTTTCCTAGAATTGATAAAAGGCAGAATAGAGCATTGCGGACAAGAAACTAGACTAGCATGTTTGGTAGCAAGCTTATATATAGTGTCGTTTAATAATTCGAATGTTCTAATGACATTATTGGACTGCGTCGGCAACTCAGGGACAATGTCCCTGAACCGATCCAAAACTCAGTGTCCAATGACGCTATTAGTCTCTTATCCAGCATCGCAGCAAAGTAGTCCGACGGAACAACCTCTGGAAGATAATGCCGGAAGAAATGTATGGCAGCTTCTGTTGTTCCGAAAGGGAAAGCTCGAAATCGTCCGAATCCCTTTCGCCATCCTGTCGGACCCTATGCAGTGTTTGGTAGTCCGTACCTGATGCAACAGCGGAGCGCACCGACCCAGCCCCGTCGGATTATTCCTGATCCGACCGAGAATCTATCGTTTGCTGGGATGCTGCGATAAGCTGTGCTATTTTGGATAGCACGTCAGTCATGAGGCCTGTGGAGAAGCGGTCTTACGATACCTTGCCGCTGGAAGCTCCGTGTTCGTTACCCCGTACATACTTCTATTATGCGAGCGACCGGAGTGTACAGGCCTCGTGTCCCTTGGCTACCGGATGGCGTGACCTGTTCGCCGTGGAATCACTGAATGACGAAGCTGGCCATATACTCGAGGTCACGTAGCCAATGTGCGGTCGTGTGCGCTGCTGTGAGGATGAGGAAGTATTATCGACAGTCACTCGGACTGTCTATATAATGGAGCGTCCCGCGCGGCGGACATATGCTCCGAATGCGAAATGTCTGTACCACAACATCCGGTCCCATATGTTGTTGTACGAGAGAGGGACCTCTCTCGCTCGCCGCCCGGACGGACCTGGACGAGCTAGGAACCGGACTAACAGGCTTCCTCCGATCTCTCCTCTAATCCGTCGTCACTGGGTGTGTACTAAAGTCTATTATAGTGCTCGCATCACCCAAATCTCCTTCCTAGACCGCAACGGACGAACCCGACTGCCAAACCATTCGATGAATGCACGCTACACCGGGTGAGCTAGCGAATGTCAACTCCGTCGATCCTACTAGGGACCTCTTAGGCGATTGACGTATTCCATGAGCACTAATTGCCGCTAGCTCTTCATTAACTATAATGACAGAGGCACACTTTTGAAAAACATCTCAGTAATATTGCAAACAAGAAACCAGACATGCTTGTAAATAGCAAGCATATAAAAAATATATATAGCGTCGTTCAATAAATCGAAAGTTACTGAGACATTATTGGACTGTGTCAGAACTGAGGGACGATGTCCCTGAACCGAACCAAAAATTTTTGTGTCCACCGACGCTATCAGTTTCTTATCCGGCATCGCAGCATTCTGGTCCGACGAAGAACCTCTAGAAGATGAAGTCGGATGACATATACAGTAGCTTATGTTGTTCCGAAAGGGAAAGCTCGAAATCCTCCGAATCCCTTTCGGCACCCGTCGGACCGTATGAAATTTTCGGACGTCCGTGCTTCCGAGGAGCGTCCCGACCCAGCGGCGTCGGATATTACATGATGCGACAGAGATTCTGTCGTTGCTGGGATGCTGCGATAAGTTGTGCTATTTGGGATAGCACGTCCGTCACCGAGGCCTGTGCAGTAGCAGTCTTACGATGCTTTGCCGCTGGAAGCTCCGTGTACGTTGACTCCCACATACTTTCTTATGCGAACGTCCGGAGTCTCCAGGCCTCGTGTCCCTGGCTATCGGATGGCGTGACCTGGTCGCCGGGGATTCTCTGATTGGTGAAGTTGACTGGATATCCGAGGTCACATAGCCAAGAGCGGTCGTGTGCGCTACCATGAGGATGAGGAAGCCTTATTGACAGTCTCTCCGGGCTGTCTATCAAACGGAGCGTCCCGAGAGGCGGACGTATGCTCCGAATGCGAAACATTTTGTACCACAACATCTGAGAGGGGCCTCTCTCGCTCGCAGTCCGGATGGACCTGAACGAGCTAGGAACCGGACTAAAAGGCTTCCTCCGTTCTCTCCTCTAATCCGCCGTCACTGGGTGTGCATTTGGTTGATTTATAGTGCTCGCATCACCCAAAACTCCTTCTGGACCGCAACGGACGAACCTGGCTGCCGAACCATTCGATGAATGGATGCTACACCGGGCGAGCTACCGGACGTCAAAGGCCGTCGATCCTACTAGGGACCTCTTAGGCAATTGACGTATTTTCATGAGCACTTTTCCGCTAGCTCTTCATTAATTGTGATGACGGAGGCACACTTTTGGAAGACATCACAGATACATCACCCTGTTCTTGATCGTCTGAAATAGAGATTGAAAAACTAGAGTGACCCTGCGGGGAAAGGACCGGAATGGCCATTTCCCCACTAACATACCGTGACACACGCTTCCCATGTTGTCATCGAAATTAACACATACAGAACAGGAGTTAGTGAAAGTACACTGACTACATTTATACAATGATTATGAAAGTCAGAGGAAGATTTCCTCTTATTACAATTGAACAATATCCTTTCAATGTGAAAGGAAAACAAAGTCCTAGTACTCGCACCAACCCCTGACAATCAAAATACATAATAACATGATCCATTAACATAGAAAAAATAACTGAAATCAAAAAATTTTGAAAAAATATTTTTTCAGAAAAGCCCAAGTTTCTGAAAAGTAACGTTGAGCCCCAAGGGATCCCAAGCCCAAGTGCAAAAATTTTAAAAATATTTTAAAAAATTAATGCAACACTTACGAACAATAATAATGTATCTAGTAAAGATTAAACTAACAGTATAGTTAGTGTAAAAACACCAGAAACAAGACTCCAGGCACTGATACCCTGGCCCGAAATCAGTTACCAATAATACACTATCTGATGCAAAACAGAGACTTCCAGGGAAGAAACTGCAGAACATCAGATGGTAGATGCAGAACACTACGCCTAACCACCCATAGGTGAAGACGTAAACATGGGGAAAAGAACAGAATTCATTCTGTTATCCAGCTAAAACTCCCAAGAAATTTTAGTAATAATATTACAGAAAATATGCCAAAAGTATGGGAGAATAGCTAGGGGGGACTTAAAGGAAAGGGAGAGAGGAAAACACTGAACAAGCAGTGTAACTTGATAACAAGAATGACAACAACAGGCTCTTGCCTCGAAAATAGGTAACTTAAACATAATTTCATTAAAAAATTTTAAGTTACAGCCCTGATTATTTTCTGTCACTCATTTTTCCTCTCCTCCTTCTATATCCTCCTTAGAATCACCATTTCTCTAATATTTATGTGTCTGGCATCATTTAAACTGAGATTTACAAGCACAAAGATCAGTCAGATGTTAACTGATGAAGGGCCAAACAAAGAATGATTAATGGCACCAATTTCGGGACATCCTTGACACTGCGCATGCGCAGTAGAGGTGAAGTATGGAGGGCCATTCAGGACATGTTTTCTTTGGTTTTAGATGCAAATTTTGGGGATTGGGGGGCAAAATTTGTGTTTGGCCCTATGTTTTAAGAGTTAGCACCAGCTATGTCTGGGTCATTGGTACAGTATAAAAATTTAGAAAACCTGTAAATTTTTAGATAATAAATTGATCTCAAATTATTCTATGATAACATCCAGCGTGAACATGCACCATCGAAAGCAGATGAGGAAAACAAGATAGCCGCCAGTGCGACCACATGTTTCCAATTATCCCTTTTATGTAATGGACAAGTTTACACTATCTCAAGTTGTACAATGGTTGCGGACGGTCATGATTAGCCATTGTGCATAAGTACATATGACCTTAAACACCAATAAATAAATAATACGATGGTTGTGGAAAAAATGTAACTGTAAAGTATTGTGGACACTTTTTCTGCGTATGATAAATCAATTTAGTCAGTGAATATCCAAGATGGCCCCCAGAAAAATGCCTCGAAATTGAAGAGCATCAGGTGTAGATCATGTACTCGACTGGGCCCCATTGGATGGACTTAGTGGTGTACCTAGGAAGTGACGTCATGTCACGTGACCTAGTTACGTTGTGTTTGCTTGTCCTGGTAGCTCACATGAGCAGCCATCTTGTGACGTCATCCCCATAGTGATATGCGATATTAGTGCGCATACACAGTGCATGTTGTTAGGGTGACACAGGTTTTCGTTGTCCATTTTGTATACTGAAGCCGGCCATCTTGGTTTCTATGGCAGCACATGGTTGCTATGTGACCGAAAACCCTACAACAGGACAGGGGAATGTTGGGAGGGTGTGTCGATTGAATAGGAGTAAATCTAATTACCACAAACAAACCGACATCCCTCCAAACCACCCAAAACTGCTTAGACAGACTTTATTTTGTTTGGATTTACACATTTTGGGCTTATAATGGTAGCACATTGCACTATAGGAGTGAGAAGTCTCCTGGGAGTAAGTTCGATTGAACTGGAGTAGTTGGCTGGTTCGGATAATACTTCCTATTTATCTAGTTCGGATTCCTTTGGAATCCTCGGTTTCTATCTGTTTTGTCTGTAACTGATACTATTCTGACTATGTTAGCTGCCTATCTGTTCTCATCTGTCTCTGTCCCAGCCTCTGATGTCAATTAAGTCTTATAATCACCAGTCAGATTGCTTTATTTCCCATAATCTGTGCATATCCATACAGAGTTATCTCCTCTGTGATAACGAAGTCCAATATGATTCCCAAGGCCAAGCGGCAATCGAGCAGTAACATATATCGCTCAAATGGCTCGAATCTTATCCAGCGAAAAGCTGTCGAGTAGTGAATGGAACAGGCATTGCTCGAATGGCTTGAAACTAATCAACAAAATAAGCCATACAGTAATTACTCGAACGAGTGACTTCTCTTACAACTCTTATCATCATCTGGGTATTGGAGGATACCCATGACCTGGAGATGTAGTACTGGATGATATCTTTGGAGGATACCTTTGAGGATACCTTTTAGAGGATACTTATCAGAGGATATCTATCTGAAGACAGTTATGGTTCCTAGTGTCTGTTCAGTTTCTTGCATCTTGACCTCCCCATGGCCTTTATAGCTCCAAGACCGCCACTGTTGACTTGTCCAATATCGTCATCGTCTGTCCTATGATCAGCCTCTACTGTAGCCATCCAATCTCATACTTCTCTTCCAGCCTTTTACCTTTACTACTGACATATAGCAGGATTGCTAACTATCTCATGACAAATTGCTCGAACGACTAGAATACCATCAAGTAAATAAGCCATCGAGTAACTTCTCGAACGAGTGACTCCTCTTACGACTCTTATCCACATCATGGTATTGGGATACCTATGACATGGTGATGCAGTACTAGCAGATACCTTTGGAGGATACTTTTTGAGGATGCCTTTTAGAGGATACTTACCTGAAGATAGTTATAGTTCCTGGTACATGGTCGGCTTATGGTTTTTATAGCTCTAAGACCACTACTGTTGACATACCCATCCATATTCACTATCACTATCATCTGTTCTATCATTAGCTTCTACAGCAGTTACCCAATACTATAGTCTCCTGCCACCCTTGCAGCCTTGAACCATTACTTCTAACTAGTCGCACTACCACAGGCATGCTGACTATCTATGTCTTGACTCTACCCTTGGTCAAGCCTTTAACATGTTCAATAAGAATGCTTCATTTCCCCCCACATATACCATTTTATACAGAGTTCAAATCTCTTGTGTATCATTTATAGATATAAACATGCTATGGAGGTAATTCTCTAAGTGAGATTCCAAGCCGATTCTGTAAAGCGGGGTTCCGTGGTGGAAGACTATTGTATTTGGGTGACTGCTGTAGAAGCTAATGATAGGACAGATGATCCTGAATATGGGTAAGTCAACAGTCATGGTCTAAGAGCTATAAAAACCAAAGCCGATCAAGTACATCAACTATAACTATCTTCAGGTATCCTCCAAAGGTATCCTCAAATTCCATATCACCATGTATCCTCCAATACCGAGATGAGGATAGGAGTCGTAAGAGGAGTCACTTGTTCGAGCAATTACTTGATGTCTTATTTGCTCGATAGGATTCTTTCTAGTTGTTCAAATAATCTGACATAGTTGGCAAGCCTGTAGTAGTGCTACAAGTCAGTAGTAATTAAACAAGGCTGAAAGAGGACTATAGGATTGGGTGACTACAGCAGAAGTTAATCATAGGACAGACAGGGGCAATATTGGACAAGTCAGCAGTAGCAGTCTTGGAGCTATGAAGGCTATGGGGAGGTCTAGATGCAAGGAACCGAACAGACACTAGGAATCACAACTGTCTTCAGATAGATGTCCTCTGATAAATCCTCTAAAAGGTATACTGGTGATTTTAAGACATGGTAAAAGTAAGAGAGGGTCAGTTACAGACAAAACATACAGAAACCGAGGATTCCAAAGGAATCCAAACTAGATAAATTGGAAGTACCCGAACCAGCAAACTACTCCATTTTGATCGAACTTACCCCAGGAGACCTCTCAGTCCTATAGCACAATATGCTATGATTATAAGCCCCAAATGGGGAAATCTTCACAAAATAAAGTTTGTTTTGGTAGTTTTGGGTGATTTGGAGGGATTGTCGGGTTGTTTGTGATTATTAGATTTACTCCTATTCAAACGAACACACCCTCCAATTGTTGTATTGTAGGGTTTTGGGTCACATACAACTATGTTCTACCGTAGAAACCAATATTGCGGCCTCCAGTATACAAAATGGATGAGGGAAACATGTGTCACCCTAACAACATGCGATGCGAATGTGCATGAAGACCACGTATCACTATGGGGATGATGTCACAAGATGGCCACTCATGCGGGCGACCAGGACACCCAAATATAACGTAATTGGTTCACATGACATGACGTCACTTCCTAGGGCCACCACTAGGTCTATCCGGCTGGGTATATGATTTACTACTGATTCTCTTCAAATTTAAGGCATTTTCCTGGTGGCCATCTTGGATATTCACTGACTAAATTGGTTTTGTTTCCGCTCTACAGTTTCGCACTATTGCACAGGGGTGAAATTCAAAACATAGGGCATATGTTGAAACTAAGGCCATGTAAAATAGAGATATTTTTAGTATCAGATATATGATTACATTAGGCTTTTTGTTGGACAAGAGAATTTGAAGTTTTGGTCCCAAAGTTGGAGTCTGATACATAGGGGTAAATTACCAGATGAATTATGGGAAACAGTGGCTTCGAAAAATTGGCTATTTTTTAAAATGTAATTTTTACACGGGTTTGTTACCAGACATGGAACTAAAAAATGAAACGGAAACATACAATTTTTTTTTTTGCATTTTAGAAACAGGTGATGCTCTGCTCCAGGGGTAGGGAGGTGGGGGTGGTAAGAAAATTCTGCTTTTGGGGCTGCTGGGTGGCTGGAAATGACTGCTTTCGGCATTTTTTCATGCAATTTTTCAGGCTGAAGTCTTGCCTTGGACAATAAATTATTCCACCCACACATTCAGATTGTTTATTTCTACTTAGTCAGATAGTGTTATATGTTTTTTGTGGATTTGGGAATGTAATACATGTTATGGGTTAGATAACTAAGTTACAGAATATTTGCATTTGAAGAGAGTGTATGGCATGTCATTTTTTGAAATGCCTGGAAAATTGTGGAGCGGAATCTGTATCATATGCAGAAAAAGTGTCCAAAATTCTATACTGAATTTCAGTTTATTCCTGTGCCGTGTCACAAACATTTTTTTTCCACAACCATCGTACAACTTGAGATAGTGTAAACTTGTCCATTACAAAAGCGGGATAATTGAAAACGGGTGGTTGCACTGACAGCCATCTTGTTTTCTACATCGTCTTTCGATGGTGCATGTTCACGCTGAGTGTTATCTGAGAATAATTTGCGATCAATTTAACATCTAAAAGTTTACAGGTTTCTAATTTTTTATCATGATTGTATAAAAAAAGTGTTGAAAAACTTGATTTTCATCAATTTTGAGGCATATTTTGGTGGCCATCTTGGTTTTTCACTTACATGATTGATATTATTATACGGGGAATGGTGTCAGAAATATGAATGAGTTAATTCCCGTTCCTTATCTTATATATTTTTTCGAGAAAATTTAGTGATGATGTAAAATCGCAAATTTGACCCACCCTTCTTGGTGCCATCTTAGATTACGTAATATCCGGCCAGAATGCTTTCTTGTTAACATCTGAAAATCTACTCTCGATATGTGCCGGTACCTGAAAAAACCACGTCTCGTTCGGTCCTGGGGGGGGGGGGGGGGATAGGGGGTGTACCTAGCTGCCTGACTAAAGATAGCTACCTTCAATTTTGTTTCGCTGCTACACTAAAAGACAAATTTTTCGTGGACCCCCAAGATTCTTTTTGGGGCAAATCTACGAATCGTCAATGGGGACAAATCTACGAATCGTCAATGTATTAATTTCGACTTGGGACGAAACGAACTGGTACGAATTCGTTCATGGGTCGTTGTCCCGGAACATTCTGAACCTCCAATGGCGTGTGCTTTTGAAGTTCTGACGTGCCAAGTAAAGCAAATTACATCACAACATACTTTGTGAAAAAGACCGTAAAATAAACCAAGTTTTCTTAGAAAGACTAGTAATCCAATCGTTGCTGTAGAAAGGCCGATCGGCAATACGTAATTTGTACACAGACTCTTCACGAAGCCAATGCTCTCGTCGTTGGTGGAAGCCATTCCTGAACTTTGATCTTTGAACACATCAACAAACCGTTTTGTAATTTCGACGTATACCTCTCACCAATCAAGATACAGCTGAACCAATTCATTGATTTGTATTGGGGCAATGGAGACCCTGGACATTTCATTTTTAGAATGCCCTAAATATTTTGCCTAGAAGACTAAGATTTCTTGAAAGATTAACGGAAGAATGGGATGGAAGCAAGAGAGATAAGTGGGTGAGGAATGTGAGGGAAATGGTCAATATCATAGTTGGGGAGATTGAGAAAGCGCCAGTTAGGGGAATAATAAAAAAGTCTGTGTCAGAATCTGAGCGCAGTGAATAGGCATGCTTCCAGGGTCTTGCAAACGTCATATTTCGGTTCTTCAATGGGGAAAATAGACTTTTATCTCATTACTTACTTACTTACTTATGTTTACTTATATTATCTGTGGGCGCTGGCTCGTCGCCACTGTGTCCACCTCTGTTGATTTTTCTTGAACGTCATCATCTCCTACTTTTGTTCCTTGTACTGATTCTGAGGCACCGTTATACCGCATTTCCGCCATGTAATCAAATTTCACATCTTGTGATTTCCAAAACTTATCCAGCTTTTTCTCAAATATCAGTAGATTTTGGGCTTTTACCACATCTTGTGGTAAGTTGTTCCAATTAATTGTAACTCTTTGGCTGAATCAATTTTTCTTGATATCTGTTCTTGCAGTTGATTTTGTTAGTTTGTAATTATGTCCTTTTGTGACGCTGTTGATAACCTTGTTTAATATACTTCCTACTTCCGGGTCGTAGCAATGGAATAATTTGTAACATTCAATCATGTCACCTCTGTGTCGTCTGTATTGTAATGTTAGCAGGTCTAGCTTCCTTAATCTTTCCTCATAGGTAAAATTTCTTAACTCCGGTACTAATTTCGTCGCTCGTTTCTGGACTTTCTCTATACTGTGAAAATGTTTCTGTTTATATGGCTTCCATGGATACTGGTTGGGCATATTCCAGGTGCGGTCTTACCAGGGCTTTATACAGTTTTGTAAGTGTCTCACCATCTAGGTGTGTGAAGGATCGTCTGATTGCACCTAATATTGCGTAGGCCTTCTGTACTTTTTGGTTAATGTGGCTGTCAAAACTTAGATTTGTGTCTATTACAACTCCGATATCTTTCTCTTCTGTGGTTACTTTTAATTCACATTTGATCCGTCTGCCCTTTCTAGAGTATAACTTGGTTCATTTTGCTGTTTGCCTATGTTCATTGCCAGACATTTATCAGGGTGGAATTTTAGAAGCCATTTATTTGACCATTCTTGTAGGGTATCCAGGTCTTCCTGTAGTATTTTTATATCAGTCTGATCCCTTATTTCTTTGAAGACTTTTTATCGTCTGCAAACATGAACACTTCTGATAGCACCGACAGAGGGAGGTCATTTATGTATATGACTAACAGTATAGGTCCCAGTACGCTGCCCTGGGGTATGCCACTTATAACTTGGTGGTCTTCTGACCTCTGACCATTTACTACAACCCGTTGTGTTCTGCCAGACAAGAAATTCTCGGTCCACCTATACACAGGTCCTTGAATTTTGTAACTTGCCAATTTTTTAAATAATCTTCTATGTGGGACTGTGTCAAAGGCTTTCATGAAATCCATGTAGACGACATGTGTTGAATATCCATTGTCAATTGTTTCTATCCATTTTTCTATGCTGTTAATGAATATCATTGAAATATGTTGAGAATATGCTGGTATCAAGTACACAAAGACAGTCGTACATTGTTTACACATAGGGAGAGGGTGTGTGTGTGTGGGGGGGGGAGGGGTAACTAACGTACCGGCGTATCTGCGCGGTAGCACATCTGTGCGCAGTAAATAGACATGCTTTAAGTGGGACTTTAGTGGGGGAAATATACGTTTGTCCAATAAATATCATTAGAATATGTTGAAAATATAGTATATACTGAGCTAAACTACTTTATAAATTGAAACACCGATTTTTTTATTCCGTGCGCAGTGGTGCTTAGTAGTGCGCAGTAAATAGACGCTCCCAGTGTTGTCCCTACTTGAAAATTCCTCTTGAAAAATACTGGGTTTTCCTCTCACATGTATATGGATCCTAAGCCTTTTACCTCTATGTGTTTTCTGGAATATTCTTGTTTCCGAATATGCTAGCTAAAACTAAAATGTGAACAGAAAACGGATACACTCTCGATGAAACCCCGAAACCTGGGGAGTGTAGGCGTATTCTTGTCAGCCGAGAAGATGATTTTTTTAATATAGCAGTGCCGGGAACGGAAAGATTCGGCCTCGGGAAGATTCGGCCTGGTCTTTTTCGGTCTCGAGAAGATTCGGCCCCGTGTTTGATGTCTTAATTAAGGTTATCTGGCAATGAGTCATGGCTTTCGCTTAACAGAGGATTACAGTTCTGTCGGGAATATATTGCTGTACTGGTAGTATTGAACCAAATTATTTTTATATTATCGTTCATTGAAAGCGGACATGAAATTTAAAACTCTTTTACGTGTATACTGCTATTTATTCTTGGTAAATACATAAAATTTTATCAACAGTATGGGATATACAAATTAAAACAAGCCCGTTACATAAATATCTCTTTTATTATCTTATCCAATCAAACCACCAGTTAAATAACAAATAAGCACATGAGTCTTCTACACCAAATCTTCAACAACAATACAAATTACTTACTTCACACATTAACAAGTCTTTATTTTGATGAAAAATAAAACAAAAGAATTGACCATTAATACAAAATATTGATCTAGTTTCTGGCTTTTCCCATCGGTAAACTTCAGCTGGTTCCTGCAGAAATTTTCTTGTTTTTATCTCTTCCTCTCTGTATGTTGTCCACAAGTTTATCTCTTGTGTAACTCCTTCTGATGTCTGTTTTCAGCTCGCGGGCAGATACACAGAGCCCTACTGCCTCGCCTATTGTAATACTTCACCAACTTGTAAAAGGACAAACGTTGTCCCGATTTGCTATTTATTCGTATGTGCCATTCTGCAATGAAAGAAAATAACTTTTAAGGGTTATCTATGTGTGAGTCCAGCGTAAAACCGAAATTAATGTAACTAATTTGAATAATTTAACTAATTAAAAAATAAGATAACTTTAGTTTTACTGAGTTAGAATTTCATTGCCTTTTAATGATAAAAATGTGTTTATTTAAAGCCAAACAAATATGGATGTAATTGTAACAAGTTTAATGAATTGGTTGAATATATGTGTAGTAACTCACCATCTACGTGACTATTCGTACTGGCATTGTGCCCGTATACACACCACCATTGAATGCGGAATCGGCCGTTCTCCGCCCAGTGATCTCTGATATACTCTACGAATTCCGTCAACATTGGTGTGTTTGCCTATTGATATACTCTACGAATTCCGTCAACATTGGTGTGTTTGCCTATTCGGCCGGGAAGATTCGGCCTTTTTGGGGCCGAATCTTCCCGGCCGAATCTTCTCGGCTGAACCTTCCCGTACCCTCAGTACCTGGTCAAAGAATACCAATGGACATTGGGAAGGGGGATTTCGTCCTGACCTAACTTACTGATCCTTGATCTTGTTAGACGTCGGCTGAATTAAAATGGAAGTCTGATATTAACTGGAAGTTTCGACTTAAATCTCGCAACTTCGGCATAAAAAGTCGAAATTTCGACTTATTAAAAAGAAAAAAAAAACCCCAAAACTACATATCACTAATATGCTTCCGCACATTAGAGTTATTGAAAAACCAAATAAAAAAATTACTTGTTTTTGTAATAAATTCTATATTATGCGTATATGGTTTATCGTTTTTTTTTTTAAAAAAATGTTAGTCTACTTTTTTATTTTATTCCACTATTCTATCTAATTCAATGTTCTTGGATTATTGTTACTCCGTAGTCAATGGAGACAGACAATTGTTCATGCACACCTAGAAATAATTCCTCTAGAAATAGACACACTGATCCTTCAGTCCATCCCCGGATCTTGTCGTCCACCCCTGGGGAGGCGAGTGTTTATCATGTTGACGTCCCGTGTCGTTTTTATGTAAAAAAATTTCTGAACGCATTATGGTCCCCGTCATGTAGGAAAACTGCCCCCAAACCAGGGAAGTTGGGGTCTTTTGATGGTACCCTGATGAGGGCCGTTTTCTATTCAAGTGACCAAACCGAATCCGATCCATTCTCCCTTGAACACCCCGATGAGCCCGACGCAGACTATACTTGCCAAGGAGGACCACAACTATCAAACAACTGACGTAAGTGGCAGACTATATTTGCCTGAAAGAACATAACCAGAACTCTTCTTCCTCACACTTCCGTCCTCTTGCGAACGGGCATGGTGCTGATTTGCGAGAAATTTCAAAAATCTTAAACGTTGAAGTCGGGTCGAAAGGGAATTGCCCCACACCGTCCCTCCACCCATTCGGCGTGCGAAACCATTGATTTTACTTGACACACTGATCTTTGATTTGCTTTTTTGTTAACACACTGATCTTAAAGTATACTGAGCAGATATGATAAGATTGCATAATTGGAAATAATTAGTGGGTTTGTCGTTAGAACGGCTGATGGAGGCAAGTATTTCTCGAGGTAAACACTTCCAGTGGTTTGATTTTCTCCCTTGATATGCTCTTGTTTGAGATTAACTCTATTCTTGTCTTTCATTAAAGTGACTTCTTGCCGACCAGACGTGTCATTAGATTGAATAGATTCCTGAACATTGGTAATTCTCTGATCTGAACGTTGTGTTGCTCTTTCTTTGGGGAGCGCGGTGGCTCAGTAGGTAGAGGTGCAGGCTGCAAGCCGAGAGGTCCTCGGTTCGAATCCCACCTGCGGCAACCGCGTTGTGTCCTTGGGCAAGACACTTCATCCCCATTGCTCGCGTGGGGGCACGATGACGCCGTGTACTAAGGCGTACTGCACGTCGACGGTACGCATGTCTTCAACCAATCTAACCCTGCCTGTGCTGTAGTGCGGAGTTACGATGTTGGGGAGCTGACAGCTGCTCGTCGTTGCTCGTCGTTGCTCGGTGGTTCTCTCCGGGTACTCCGGCTTCCTCCACCCGTAAAACTGTCACGGTCATGATTAGCCATTGTGCATAAATATGTGACCTTAAACATCAATAAATAAATAAATAAATATGCTCTTTCTTTAATGGATCACTGGTAAATTATCAACCAAATCTACCACAGATTTTTGGAGATTCACTTCATATCTGCACTGTACACGTCGGGGTTTTGATAATAGCTTTAATAAATGAATGGGGGATCTGGGATTTGAATAGGTTTGTAGCACCGGTGGCTCAGGGCAAAGTGGGGGCGGGGGAGGCTGGGAGCAGGTAGTACTGACAAATCGGAAAATAAATAACTACCCTCAAAAGCAATTTATCGGTCACAGAGACCACGCTGTATTTCTTTTCTTGTTTAAAATAGATATTTATGTTTTTTGTGCATTAAACTCAAGACAGACTCCAGATTCATTTGCAAAAGTAAATTCCAGGGGATATCACTCTTGTTTCTTTTTAAGGTTCCCCTCCACAGGTCGCACTTTTGCACAGTGGTAAAATTGTACTCTAATGGCATGTGATGAAACTATGCCATGTGAGTTGACGATGTATTTTAGTATAAGATATATTATAGCATTAGGCTATTTACTGGATAACCGAATTAAAATATTTGGTCAGTGAGTTGGAGCCTATTGAGTAGGGGTAAATTATCACAGGAAATATGAGAAACAGTGGATTTGGAAAATTTGCTATTTTCAGATGTCATTTTTACACGGAGCTGTTCCAAAGCATGTAGCTAAAAAAGAAATGAAACATATAATTTTTCACATTTTCAAAATAGGGGATGATATGCTCCAATGCTAGTTAAGTTGGGCGGTGGCAAAGATATGCTTTTGAGACCTCTCGGTGGCTGAAAATGGCTGATTCCGGCTTTTATGCATTTTTCTGGGATGAAACCTTTCATTTGACAGTGGATTATTCCTTTCACATAAAGTTTGTTTCTTTATACTTTGTCAGATGATGCTGTCTGTGCTTAATGGGCTTAGAAAATGTGATATATGTCTTGGGTTAGAAAACTAAGCTTCAAGTTTGACAATATTTGCATTTGGAGAGAGTGTGTGGCATGCCATTTTTAGAATGTCTTGAAAACTGTAGAACGGAACCACAGAATCTTGCCTTTCATCGGTACACGGGTGTGATCTCTGGGGGTCATAATCTATTCGACGCAAAACATACACCTACTTGTCCAAAATGGGAGTCAACTCGCCCCAATCTATGAGTCGGTTTGGCCCAACGCGACGGTTGAGTCGTCCCACTTCAAGAATCTACTCGACCCCAATCAAAATAAGTATGACGGACGGCCTTTCTGTCTAGTTTGAAAAAAAGGCCAAAGAATTATTCCCCAACCCAAGCCGCAAAACGTTGGGCAGCGGTTAAGGCTGAAACAAAGATAAATATATTTCAGTCGTCGGGTACAATTGTTGAACGGATACTGTTACAACATGTTGAAATGACAGCGCCTTACACGGCGATGCCCACGCCAATAAATTTAGCGAGGATGGCCAACAAGACACGTCAAGCACTTCGTCCACGGGATCCAACTAACTTGGAGTTTGGATAATTTATTGGTGTATGTTTTCTGCAACAGGCCCGTCGGAACCGGGGGGGGGGGGGGGGCTCCAATAATTTGCCCATATTTCGCCGTTAGTTTATCCATGATGGGAGCAACCGATGTAATCTGAATAAAACTGGACATTACATTATTTAACTCAGATTAGAACTGTGGCGTAGGAACCGGGAAGATATTCCCCCCCCCCCCCCACCCACTTTGTCAAAAGTAGGCTTTACTGTGCTGGGTTTGTGGTTTCTCCACACGGGATGCCCACTGGTTACCATATTCCGACATTGCTGTTAATGATTACTGGATTGAGTGGGTTCCATGTGAGCTTTCTTCCACCAATAAAACTGACAGTCGTGTTTTCGCCTAATTGTGGAAAGCGATGTTAAACCCCAACCAACCACAGGGTAATTCATTGCATGTTCACTATTCCTGTCATTCTGCTCGGAAATCACGCTGAATTGATCAGAGAGCTGACGTATTTCCTTATTGACGATGTATTTGCTCAGAGTCACTCAGAATGCATATTTGTACATCTTAAATTAAAAACATTTCGGACCCCCACCAACGAGACGGGGGGGGGGGGGGGTACCCCCTCTCGTGCTCACCTCCACTCGCCTCTTCGCGGTTCGGATGACGCTTTGCGTCATAGGAATATACGATTTATTTACTCAGAATCAACCAGAATGCATATTTTTACATCTTAAATTCGAAAATTTTCCCGGGGGAGGCCGTCGGACCCCCCACCAACGAGACGGAGGATACCCCCTCTCGAGTTCACCCCCACTCGCCGCTCGGATGACTCGTCGCGTCATGGGAATATAGGTCCTACCCTCCCCCCCCCCCAATAAAATTAGCATACTACGCCCCTGGATTAGAATTATGAACGTATCACTGAATGTATAACATGTACCTGCATATGTTGATGTGCAAACGTTTTGAGCAATTCCATTGGCAGCTTAGAAGACCACGACAATCGTTGGCGTAATGATAAAACTAATAAATCCACCATAAGGCCTGACTGTTTTTTAGCATGACGGAATACGGCCACGGCCTGCAGGTGAGCCCGGTGTGAGAACCGTCCCCAAATGTTATGGGGTTCTATTGGGATTTTTGAAACATTTTGTTAAAAAAACAACTTTTGCCGTTTAAAAAAATCAAGAGGTTTTTGCTTCAAAAGCTACCAGAATGCTTCCTTTGATTGCCCTTTTCAAAAAATTTTCTGGGGGAGTAACCACCCCTCCCCTCCCCCCCTCAAAAAGCTCGTGCCTTCAGCACTCGCGCCAGGTGCCTTTGGCATCTGGATACCCCATACCCATTTAGTATCAGCCAGTTCACCCAAATTAGCAAGATCAGCCCCCCCCCCCCAATATAAATTTCGTTCCGACGGGCCTGTGCAAGGAGACGTTCATGTTGGCGAAAGACGTAATTTAATCTTTACTGCTCAAAAGCAGCTCCAGATTCCATGTTAGGCAGTGACCTGGTATATTGGCGGAACGTTTAAAGGAGTGGATTAGCCAGTTTTACTCGTTTGATGTCCATATATGGAGGAATTGCAAATGCAGTAGAAGTTCCTCGGTGTTATATTTTTTCACAGTTTCATACTTCGAAATTCACTCTTACATTTTTGTGAATAGTTTATACGATGGGCGAGTTTTCATTTTGTATTTTATTTTTGTGAACCTCTGTTGGGGAACGAGTAGACTTCTAATAGGGACGAGTGGACTTAAAGTTGGGACGAGTAGACTTCCGTCTGGGATGAGTGGACTTCAGTTTGGAACCAGTATGTTTTGGGCCGAGTGTACAATGGGTTCGGACTGGTGACGGGTACGGGTCAAAACATACCCGATCAAAACGTACCAAGACCAAAACGTACCCATCGAGTCAAAACGTACCCAGGCCGTACCCAAACCATTAGTCAAAACGTACCCAACTATATAACACGCTACAGCACTCAGTAGTATATATGACGTCTATAGAAATGCTTTCTCATTACTAAACTTAACCACGCCTTTGTGAAAGCATCAGTCGGCTATGCATTATTTTATAGTTGGGTACGTTTTGACTCATGGTTTGGGTGCGTTTCGATCTGGGTACGTTTCTGTCTGGGTACGTTTTGACTCGATGGGTACGTTTCAGGCTGGGTAAATTTTGACCAGCATCCCTGATGACCATCTCTGGTTCTCCACTCAAAAGGTAAAATAGTGTATACATTTCGACAAATAATTAAGTCTTTTATCGATTGTTGTCTTCATACTTTGTTTTATAACTGGGTTCGGTAACAAGGTAAATGAGCCATTTTGTCTTCTGTCTTGGTTGGTGTATCTGTAGGCATAAAAACAGCTTGCGCTTAAACCCGTCGCCAAATCCAAGTTCACAGTGTTACCCAGAAAAATGACATTTCAGTTTTCCAATCCCACTTTCTTGTAATTCAACATGAATTTTTCAGTGGTGTCAACCGTTTATATCCTCTGTAACTAGGTTTTCAGTTGACGAATCATTCATGAGTGTGAGTTTTACATTACACCCTACCCACAGCTGGGACGCCGAAGGGACACACTAAAAAGTGTAGTCGGACCCTGAGCTGGGGAAAATGTGTAGCTGGGAAATAAACTTTCGTTTTCTCTGTTGACACTAATGACAGCCCATTGCCGATGAGCCATCTTTGACGTTAATAATATGCAAGGTCAGAGGTAGCTTCGGGTAAACACTTCGATCGGACTATCTGTCAAGACAGTCATACATGCGATAGAAACGACCAAAATGTTTCGCTTGAAACGAGAAAATGCGCACTTTCGATTTAATACTTTCGATTTAATACTGCTAGTATTAATAAAGATAGAAAAAATAACACACTTTCAACACTTCATTTAATGGACAGCACAAAATAATACTGAATTTTTAGTGAAATGAATACCGCAATGAACCCCTTCCACAAGCGAAGGTAGACTTGGCATCATGCCATGGTTTTGTTTTGTTGACGAGTGACAAAACTGCAGATATATCACTGAAATGGAATTACACCCAAACTGTCCTCTGGCCAAACCGTCCTCTGCAATTTGACCCAAACTGTCCCCAATATTTTGACCCAAACCGTCTGCTAATACGGGTCTGGACAAAACGTCCGATTTCCAAAATGTCCGATTTTCTGGACGAAATGTCCGACTATTTGGGACATAATGTCTGATTTTTTTAAGACATTATGTACGGTACATAATGTCTAAAAAAATCGGACATTATGTCCAAAAAATCGATTTATGTAACAATTTTCGTGCTGCTCTGAGTGTTTGGGAATGGGACAACTTGTCGTACGCGAGGTGGGACGAGTCGCTGTGGGAAAAATCGCCGTGGAGAAGTAACTGATAAGTAACATGCAGCATAGGATTAAATTATCTTTATTAATACTCATGACTAATATAACAAGACAGGTTCTACATAACATATAATAATATAACATATAAAATAATAGTTATTAACATAACATAACAAGATTAATCAGAGTCAGTGACAGACGATTCGTTGAAATCAATGACAATAATTAATTAATTAATACATTTTCAAGCAAATTTACTCTTTTACAGATCATGCTTAGACAAAGGGGTACAGCATGCACCTGTTCGTTGGAAATTATTTTCTATCTGTGAATTCACATAAAAAATGGTCCGAAAAAAGCTTCTGTCTGCAGGGCTGGTACCAACTTGTAAAAGCTCAATCTCATTCCGAGGGTGTTGAGACGTCGGTGCCAAGCTGCAAAGAACAATAGAAAAAAATACTTTTAGTTAATTACTTAATTTATTACCGTTTACCATGACAATCACAATCACACACACACAGATGTGACTGAGAGAGAGAGAGAGATATTCACAGTTTACAGTTAGGAAAGAAACTTGAAACTCACCTTCAGTGTCATTATTAGTACGGACGGTATGACCAAAATACTCCATTCATGCAGACTGAACATGGTGGAGTCAACCCAATGGTGTTGGACGTAAACGACAAAGTCCCTGAGTTTTGTCTCGGGTTGAGTTTTATTGTATAATGCCTCAAAAGTCTCCCATATGTGAGCAGCTGGTAGGAATGGCAATGCTAATATTTGACGGACAAAGTCGTGCACTGATCCTCCATCTCTGTAGGCTGTCTGAAGACCTACTCTCGTGACACAGAAAATAACAGTAAGAGGTTATTCAGAACACAGAGTAAAAAAACAATGGACAGACAACAAGTTGTACCTGTATTATATTGATAAACAGTCCCTTAGAATATGTCTACCGACAATACAATACAATTTCCCTAAAGAATGTGTATACCGACAGCTTGTTGAGGTCAATTTAATGACTATTCGACTTTGTTGTTATAGTCGAGTTTACATTAAGTTGACTGTAAAAAGTTGTACCTATAAAATTATTCAATAAAACTCTTCCTCAGAATATGTCTATCGACAATACGATTAAAGTCCCAAAAAAATGTGTGTACCAGCAACTTGTTGAGGTCAATTTAATGACCACTCGGCCATGTTGTTATAGTCAAGTTTACATTAAAATGACTGCAACAAGTTGTACCTATAATGTTATTTAATAAAACACTCCCTTAGAATATATATGCTGTATGCCGCCTCTTATATACCATTTCCAAATTATGTTGGAATATACTTATACATTAAAGGTAAATCAGTAACAGAATCCTGTTTTCGTACATTTTGTCCAAAGATCATCGGACATTTTGTCTAAAAAGATCAGACATTCTGTCCAACCATCGGACATTTTGGCGATCGGACATTTTGTCTAGTAATCGCTAATACACCCAAACCGTCCTCCAGTGAAAATAAGTAGAAAATGAAAAAAAATTGAATGTTTCTATAATTTTTTTGACATGTTGAATAAACTTTGAAACTATTATCGTGAGAACATGTTTTTTTAGTTTACATTTGATTATATTTTAGTAGAAGTTCTTTGATTTTTGCTTGTGAAAACACAAGTTGAGTTCGGTTAATCAATGGTCACTCACTGTTTCCATTTTAATTATTACTAATTATAGTAATTACAAAGATTGTACCGGTGTTGTTGTTTTTAGGCATTGTCTTCTTCTGGCATTAGAAATTTGCAAATCTTTTTGCTATTTTCTGGTTGACAATCACACTGCTCGGACGTGTCTGTTAAAGCTCCTGATTGAACACATCACGCAGCTTGGATATTAACAAAGTCCATTGTTCTCTGTACCACTTCTGCGCATTCTAGTGTAATTTTGTGAGTGTTTGTCTTTAACTATATCTATTTTCTGTCTGCTTTTCTCTGTTAAAACTAAATATACTTCAACTAAACATTTTACCAATAATTTGCTGATAACTTAGACAATAACTGATAACTAAACAGTGAAATGGCAACTAATGCCACCACTGAACCCACTTCGGGATATCACAAATATTGTTTTGTTATCGTGTATTCGTGTCATATAATCATTATTATGTTTTGTAAAAAAAACGTTGAAAATGAAAAAATAAATAAAATCAATAAATAAACAACCAGTTTTATGTTATTATTCTACCACTCTTCTCTCTCATTCGCTCTTTCCCTGGAGGACAGTTTGGGTCAAATTGCTCAGAGGACGGTTCCGTCGCTGTGGAGGATGATTTGGGTTAGATTGGAGGATGCTTTGGGTCAAATTGCTAGAGGACGGTTCGGCCAGAGGACAGTTTGGTGTATTCGCTGAAATGACTCAAAAATGTCTGCGTGAGTGAAAATGCAAACTCTGGGTATCCAAACAACCAAATATTTTCAAGCATCACACACAGATGTTCCAGCTGGAAGAAGTTGGTAGTGGACTGGGGGAGGGGCATGGTCCCTAAAAATTGAATGAAAATCGTCTGCTATTAGCATTGTTGCATGTCTACTAATAATATTTTGTCCATATACAGTACAAGTCAAAATGAGTTGAAGAATAACCACTATCTGGTATAAACTATAGATGTAATGTTTCCTATACTAATAACACAAGAATCGGACATAAAATATATGTACGTGTATTCTGTAACCCCTTTTTTTTTACATGTCTTGGCTTTATACACAGCACTTAAGAGGGGTACAGTAAAACCTGTCTTGAGAGACCACTGTCTTGAGAGACCACCTGTCTTGAGAGACCACATCTGCCAGGCACCGATAGGTTTTACTCTATAATGGACTTGCTATGGGAGACCACCTGTCTTGAGAGACCACTGTGACCTTGTACCAACTTGTATTTTTATGCCATAATGGACCTGTCTTGAGAGACTGCCCTTTTGAAGACTGAAACCATGACAAAAACTTTTTACCTGTTCTGGAATTGGAAAATCCATTGTGGTTATACTAACATAATTAAAGGTATTAAAAGCTCTTAATTGGGTTTCAATTGCTAACTCATTACATATTGAGATGTTCCTATAAGACCCCTGTGAAAAGATTACGATTATTGCTGAATAAACAATTTCATACATACCAGAAATGTGTCAGATAGGAATAAAAATAAATTTGTGTTGAAAATCTTTTTGTAACAAATTGAAATGGACTGTTATAAAAATTATAAAAATAAATTAGTGTTGAAAATCTTCAAGGAAGATTTTCAACACTAATTTATTTTTATAATTTTTATAACAGTCCATTTCAATTTGCTACAAAAACTTCATAAAAAGGAACAACTACAAAGTAATTATTCTTCTCCATTTCTGAATTTTGTGGTTGGTTATTCACTGACTTGAGAAAACCTGAAACCTATTATAAGAGACCACCTGTCTTGAGAGACCACTTTTGTGTGGCCCAAAGGGCGGTCTCTCAAGACAGGTTCTACTGTAATTGCATTGGAATTCCTATTGCATTATATTTTCCAATGCATAGAAATTCAAAATGTAATTTATAATGTCCACGACAGGGACCAGCCTAGGGGGGAATTTTAGGGAGACTTCAAGTCTCCCTCCAGAAAAAATAGGGAGACTGCAGAGTCATGTAGGGAGACTTCATAGGCAAGTGGGGAAAATTAAGAATATTCATGTACCACCCCCGCCGCCCCTTCATATTTTCAATTTATGGTCCTCCATTAACGTACAAATAATCCAGGTCCAGTTGTCTATGATGCATCTGTGCCAGGTTAAAAAATCACAATGTAATTATTGACTGAAAATCCCCCACTGCTACCTTCTCCTTCATGACCCCTCACCTCTTCTTCGTGCCAATCCCCCATCACCCTCCTGTGGTTGCCTTTCAACAAAGTCTACTAAGCTAATAATTTCCTAAGTCTGAAAGTGTGAACGGGTCCGGGTCTTTTTCGGCCTCGGGAACATTCGGCCCCAGGTATTTTTCCGGGAACATTCGGCCTCAGTCGAGGCCGAATGTTCCCACTTTTGAGGCCGAATGTTCCCACTTTTGGTAAAACAATTCTGAGTTTGGGAGTTGAAAAATAACTTTAAAAAATATTTTTTTAGTTCATTTTGTTGTGTTTTTTTGTATATTAGCTGTTTTTCCAGAATATATTTTTTAAAGAATAATATATATGACCTACCTTTATTCCTAAAGTCGAAATATATTGAGCACGAGACCGATCCATAATGAATAATGAAATATAAAATCCATTGTGTAAAATCCACTGTATTGAATAACAGAATGACAATAGGTGTGCTCCAATGCCGACATGCAAACCCGAAATGATATACTTCTTCTTGGATGTTGTTTGGCACAACTCAGCTTTAAAAGTTTGTTTTTATAAGTTCTTCTGAAGTAGTGATCAAAGTTCTGGCCTCTGATGAGGTACTCATACAGCGTTTTTACAGTACGACTGAAGCTTGATTGATTTAATCGCATTTGATTAGGCGATCATATATACTGTTTTTACAGTTTCTTTGAACACTTAAACCTTTTTATGTAGCCTGTAATTATATCCCTCTCCCTTGTAAGTTGATGGATGACTTCCAGCTTTAAAAAAACTTTCGTGGATTCGTAAGCAAATAAAGTTATAAAGCAAATAAAGTTGTTCGGGTCTCAGGGGATTTAAATCCCACATCGTCCCTGTGCGCCTTCTGCGCGCTGAAACCTTTCATTTCATTAATTGCTTCAGCTTTCAGAAACACATATCGGTGGATTTTTTCCTTTTTGTAACCGTTATGGATAACATGCTGGGGCTACTCCCAAACCAGCGACTGTTTGGGTTTCTTTTTCTGTTTTTCCAAAACAACCAACAAACTGCGATTTCAGTTTTCATAAGGAAATAAAATTATAAAGCAAAGTTATTCGGGGCGCACAAGGGATTTGAATCCCACATCATCCCCGTGTGCCTTTGGCGCGTTGAAACTTTTCATTCATTCGAGTCCAATATCAATCTTGCTCGCTTACTTGCTTGTCCAAAGGTATCCAAGAAGTTAGAGGAAGCATCGGAGAAATATAAAGAGAATGATATAACTACATCTCTCTTAGTCTCCCTTGTTGAAAACGGAGGCCGAATGTTCCCAGGCCGAATGTTCCCGGGGCCGAATGTTCCCGAGGCCGAATGTTCCCGAGGCCGAATGTTCCCGAGGCCGAAAAGACCCGCTCCCGTGTGAACAGGACCAGATGTAAGAAGGTTGCTTGGGAGGTACTTTGTTAGTTAATAAACAAAATACATTCTGGGGTCGAGTATTTTGTAAAAGAAATGTCATTCCGCATCATTTTTATGGCATTCCGGTGTCATTCCTCGTCATTTCATGTCATTCTGATGTTTAGGAGGACCCTTTTTCAAGATCGTCCACATGCACACTTGTGTCCTGTACAAAGCTTTTCTTGACATCACTAAAGCTTTTTTTCATGTTTTTCAATTCCATTCGTGTTTTTCTGGGAATAGACAGCCCAACAGTTAACAGTCGTCAGCAAATCGAAATGAAAATAATGTGTTATAAAATACGTCCGTTGTGTATACATTTTCGGCATCCTAAGCGACGTAACCTACTTTCAAACTGGGTTGTTTTGTTGAGTCGCGTAAGTCACTTATTTTCGTTTCGACACTTGAAGCTCCGACTGGAACGCAACAAAATAGAAATAAAAAAAATCCACCGAAAGCGACAATGGACAATTGCTTGTCGTGTGATTTCAAATAAATGGACGTTTATTTGACGAATTAAAATGCCCATTTATGATTTATCACACTCGAGCACATTCGATTTTTGAAAATACTCGTTTTCATGTAAACCTCGCATCACTCAGTTCAGCCTTTTCTCATTTTGGCCAATTTTTAGAGGGCGACTTGTAATCGCCCCGACTATTTTTCTAGGCGACTTTGGGCTTAGAAGGGCGACTTAATCGCCCTAGTCGCCCTCACGGCTGGTCCCTGGTCCACGAAAGAATATTATTTCAGGATAACTAATTTTTTTTGGTTGACATAGCTAAGATATCCCAAAAACCATACCCATGAGTGGTGGGAATTAAAACCTTCTGGTACTGTCAATTTTTTTTTCTCAAACATTGAAAATTGGAAAATGGATTGATAAGAATCTCCATAATCCACACACCTCACTGCCTATTTATTATTTATTTATTGGTGTTTAAGGTCACATACTTATGCACAATGGCTAATCGTGACCGTGACAGTTTTACGGGTGGAGGAAGCCGGAGTACCCGAAGAGAACCACCGAGCAACGACGAGCAGCTGTCAGCTCTCCAACATCGTAACTCTGAACTCTGCACCGCAGCACAGGCAGGGTTAGAGTGGTTGAAGACATGCGCACCATCGACGTGCAGTACGCCTCAGTGCACAGCGTCATCGTGCCCCCATGTAGGCAATCGGGGTGAAGCGTCTTGCCCAAGGACACAACGCGGTTGCCGCAGGTGGGATTTGAACCGAGGACCTCTCGGCTTGCAGCCTGCACCTCTACCACCTGAGCCACCGCGCCCCCACCTCACTGCCTAACCCTTAATTAACAAATTGACTGCGACTACACACATAATCCATGAATTAGCAGGTAAGAATGTTTTTTTTAACGTTTTGTACAAGCCATGTAATGTGATCTATTATCGGAACAAGATTATTCTCCCGGGGATCACATGATTCGATTTGCTTGAGATTATTTCTGCAAGTCAAAACTTCTTATTTTAAATCTGTTTTAAAATCACGAAATATTGAAATGTGGCTATGGCTACAGTCCAATAATTTTTTGTAGAACTAATCTGTAAATGAACAATTATTTATTTAATAACTAAGTATGAAATGTCTGGAAAAAAGATTTCATATGAGTATAAAAGCATGGTACAAGGTAAAAGCATATGTTTAAGTCTGCACATACTGTATATATCAAAATAAGTCGTTGCATAACCGCAATGAACAAAGTAGCCCACTACCATTACACCAATAGCACAAGAACCCGAAATCATTTTCTGGAAACCTCTCTGTAGAGCTTTCCCGAAAATAATGTCAGGTTCTTGTGTTGTTGGTGTATTTGGAAGATGCATACTAGTAGTTTATAGTGGTTATTCTACAACGTATTTTGACTCTTACTGTAAGTCAAGTGATTTCTGAATTCCACTCAGAGGTCTGCTGGCTGGAATTTTGCTTGTGCAAAACAATGCACATGGGCATCAACCACTGACCATACCTGACAGCCAGTAAAAACTTGTAACTCACAAAGCAAATCAGCAGTTTAAGGAGCACTGATAAGTAAGTTATCTGATTTGAGTCCCAAACTTTTTACAAATTGGCAAGAATATGTTGGAAATATATGTATATCCACCTACTTAGAGGACAAGTACAAAATCACCTGGTGTGTTCTGCAATACAATATCCATGTATGCACATTTTGGTCATGTATCTGGGGTCGGGGAGAGGGTGGGGGCCCAGGGTAGTATCCCACAGAGCCTGGAACTTGGGGGGGGGGTGGCCCAGGAGTAAAGGATCTTGGTTTCACCTGCCCACCCTCTAGTCCAAACATGACTCGAAAGACTATTTTAATTTTTAGCTTAACTTGACAAAGTCAAGATAAGCTATTGCCATCACACGTGCAGAAGTCTGTTAGTCTGTGAGTCTGACTCTGTTCACATTTTCCTTTAGCACAGGCTACACCCCGTAGTTCTTGTCCGATCGTCCCGAAATTTCATTTGCAGGTTTAGGGTCATGTCTAGATGAGAACATCCCCTTTTGGTCGCGATCGATCAACCGTGATGGCTGACCGAGCCCAAAACCTGAAAACCTTTATTACAGTCTACAGGTCGTATTTATGAAGGGATTTCATTGTAACTTGGTAGAATGCCTCTGTATAATATGTAGATGAGAACGTCCCCCTTTGGTCATGATCTGTCAACCATGATGGCTGTCCAAGCCCGAAACCCAAAAGATTTTAGCACAGCCTGCAGGTCATATTTAATATGGAGGGATGTCATTGTAACTTGGTAGGATGACTCTGTATGATGTCTAGATGAGAACTTTCCCATTTGTTCGCGATCTGTCAGCTGTGACAACTGCCCAAGCCCAAAACCCCAAAACCTTTAGCACAGTCTACAGGTCATATTTATGGCCACATAGGTACTGATGAAGAAGGCATAGAGGGTGGGGACAATAATGTCAACAGGAATGGAAGGAAGCTGTTGAACTTCACAAACAAGCTCGGTCTGAAGATTCTGAAAAGGGACGTGAGGTGTAAGGGGAAATGGACCTGGGAGAGGAACGACAGAAAATCAATAATCGATTATATCCCACAGATATTAATTTATGGAGGGAGGTGATAGGGATAGAAGTGGATGATGAGGGTAAAATGGAGGTGGATAGTGATCACAACTTGATTACAGTGACGATCAGGGCCAAAACTGTAGTAAAAAGCAAAGGAAGCTCTAAGGAGATTTGGGAACTCAAAAAGGATGCTGACTGGGCGAAGTTCAATGAAAAACTGAAACCAAAGCTTGCAACCGTACCCAAGAGGGGCAGTGTCCAGAAGATGGCCGACGCCATAGTGCGAGCCTGGTGGAGGCAGGAAAGGAACGTGTAGGAAAGGTCAGGGTGCCAACACGGGAACTTGGGTACAGAGTGAATGAAGAACTGAAAGGGGCCATAAAGGGAAGAAATGCTAAATGTGCTGCATACAGGAGAAGTAGAAAACTTAAGGGGGCGGAAAGCAACAAGGCCACAGTAGCAAAGGAAGAATACCACCAAGCACGAAATAAAGTAAGTAAGATTAAAGATGATAATCGGAGAGTATGAAATAGCAATCTTATTAAGATGATAAGAGCGACAGGGGGGTTGAGTTCGAACGTATTTTGGAAATGGGTGAATAAACGTAACAAAGGAAGTAACTCACAGAGTATTAAAGTAGATGGCAGAGTTACAGACGAGCAAGATCAAGTCACATCAGAACTAGTCAAGCGCTGGGAAAAGGTAAACGATAAGCGATGGGGCATGGGGAGCCCACCTGAGTGTCCGAATCAGGTCGAGGAAAACCTATCGAACTTCGTGTGCAGCAAAATTAAAACGGAGGAGGTGCGAAAGGTGATATCAAAATTAAGGGATGGAAAAGCGTGAGGAGTGGATGAAATTCCTAACGAGTTTATCAAAAAAGGGGGAGAGGAACTCGTGGAAAGCCTAACTGCCCTATTCAATCTAGCCGTAGAAAATCAAGAGGTCCCAAAGGAGAGGAGAGAAAGCAAAGTGACATTTATTCACAAAAAGGGGGAAAAAGACGTTTTGGATAACTATCGAGGGATCTCTGTCAGTAGCAACATTGGAAAGGTTTTCTGTAAAGTCCTTTATGGGAGACCAGAGGAGGTGATTGAAGAGAAGGTTTTTTTGGGAGAAATCCAGAATGGCTTCAGGAAGGGAAGGAGAGTAACTGACCATCTGTTCACGCTATCCCAAATGATAGAATCCATGAAAGCAAAAAAGAAAAATATGTTTATGGCCTTTTTGGATGTCAAAAAGGCATACAATAGAGTATGGAGGGAGGGTATGTGGCGCAAGCTGGAGGCTCTGGGCTTAGGAGGTGAGTTTGTTGGAATTATGAAAGCATTATATAAAGATGTACAGAGTGAACTTAGCCTGGGAAACATTACAACAAAACGTGTGCCTATGGAGATAGGCCTAAAACAGGGGTGTATCCTTTCGCCAATCCTGTTTGCATTGTACATCAAAGGTTTAGGAGATGAACTCCTGCGTAGCGACGAGGGGGTAGCAGTTGGGGACTTGAAGATCCCAGGGCTATTTTTTGCTGACGATATGGTTCTAGTGTCAGAAAGCGAAGAGGGGCTAACGCAAATGCTGGGAATTGTTGGGAGCAAATGGAGACTCAAACTTAATGAAAGCAAGAGCAAAGTTATACCTGTGGGCCGCAAAGTGGATGCCACTCGAAGGTGGAGAGTGGGTGAGTTCTGCATTCCGGAAGGTAGCAGCAAACTTCTCAGTGTTGGAGAGACAGGTGATTACGAGTATTTGGGGGTAAATATAAACATTACAGGAAAAGGCATCTACCGAAACCACACAAATAAATTGATTCTGAAGGGGAAGCGAATCCTTAACCAAATGAAACTTATAGGGAGAAACAGTTTCAATAAGGTTTTCGTGGGGAAAACCATTTGGGAAATGGTGGGGCTGCCAAGTATAACATACGGTACGGAAATGGTACCCCTAAACCAGATGGCCGTAAAGAGCTTGGAAATCCTGCAGAACGATGCAGGCCGATGGATAACGGGGTCGAGTAATGCCGCAGTGCTAGAATCAGTCAGGGGTGAGCTTGGGTGGATGAGGATCAAGGAGAGGATAGACCTGTTGAAACTCGGTTATCTTAATTATTTGGTAAATCTCCCCGACAGCCGATGGTGTAAAGTAATGTTCCTGAGAATTTTCAACTAAATATCAAAACGGGGTGGATGGTCCAAGTGAGGGAGCTAGTAGAAAACTACTCAATGGAGATCTCGGACCTGGACGTTGGGGCAAACCAGGGTAAAAAAATCGTCGGAGAAAGGGTCATTGAGGATTGTAACCGTAATTGGCGAGAGGGGGTCAAATCAAAGAGGTCTTTGGGTGGCCTGCGTGATAAAGAGAGGCCAGGTTTTGAAGAGTACCTTGATGGCACCTTTGGGGGAGTCACTGTTGTTCAAGCTGACGTCGCGATCCCTGGAGCTGAGGGGGAAAAATTGGGAAAGACGGTGAAAGGGAGTGCCAGATGTGTAACTTGGGCATGGTGGAGACCCTGGAACACTTTCTTCTAGAATGCCCAAAGTATCAGTCTAAAAGAATGAGATTCACTGGGAGTATAATGGGGAAGTGGGATGGGAGAATGAAGGACATGTGGTTAGGGGGAGACTCGAAGGAGAGGGTTAATATGCTAATTGGAGAGATTGGGAAGAATGGGGCAAGGGATGTCATCAAGCAGTTCATCTCCGAGTGTTGGGAGGAGAGGAGAAGCGTGGGAATAGGGAGGCAGTTGGGAGTTCAGGGGTAACCAAGGCCTTCTCGACCAAGAACTGCGACAAATCAGCGGCTGGCCAAAGCGCCCCCCCCCCAATCCCCCAAATTTGCATACAAAACCAAAAAATTGAAGTCCTTTCTGGTCCTCCATACTTTTGTTTACTGCGCATGTGTGGTAGCCAGCAAAGTACCGAAATTGGCACAAAGCATCATTCTTTGTTTGGCCCTAAGTCAGTAAACAATGAGCTGACGTCTGTGCTTTAAATCTCCTTTTTTGAGGATGCCAGACACAAATCAATGAAAGAATTGGTGGATTCAAGGCTTTAAATGGATGATGGAAGTGAACAACGATGGTTGGAGACATTCAGGGCTGTAACTTTACAATAATTATAAAAATTATTTCATGTTTCCCATTTTTGGGATATGCGCCTGACGTCATCATTCTTGCTAATGATTTACCTACTGTTTGTTAAGTGTTCCTTCCGTATCCTTCCATGAACCCTCCTGTTAAACTCCTAAGCTTTTTGGCTGTTTTTATTGAAATTTTTTATTAAATTTCTTGGGAGTTTAACGTGTGTTACAGAATGTTTATTCTGCTTATCCCCATTATTACGTCCTCACCCTAGGGGTGTTGGGTCATTTTGGTCTTGCATCTTCTATCCGATGTATCGTTTTTAGCTTAACTTGACAAAGTCAAGATAAGCTATTGCCATCACATGTGCGGAAGTCTGTCAGTCTGTGAGTCTGTTCACGTTTTCTTTTAGCACGGGCTACACCCCGCAGTTCTTGTCTGATTGTCACAAAATTTCATATGCAGGTTTGGGGTCATGTCTAGATGAGAACGTCCCCTTTTGGTCGCGATCGGTCAACCGGTATGGTTGCCCGAGCCCAAAACCCGAAAACCATTAGCACAGTCTACAGGTCATATTTATGAAGGGATTTCATTGTAACTTGGTAGGATGCCTCTGTATAATGCCTAGACGAGAACATCCCCTTTTGTGCATGATCTGTCAACCGTGATGGCTGCCCAAGCCCAAAACCCAAAAATTTTTATCACAGTCTGCAGGTCCTGTTTAATATGGAGGGATTTCATTGTAACTTGGTAGGATGACTCCTTATGATCTCTAGATGAGAATTTCCCCATTTGGGCATGATCTGCCAACCGTGATGACTGCCCGAGCCCAAAACCCGAAAACCTTCAGCACAGTCAACAGGTCATATTTATTGAGGAATTTCATTGTAACTTGGTGGGTTGACTTCATATAATGTCTAGATGAGAGAGAAAGTCCCCTTTTGGACGTGATTGGGCAACTGTGACGGCTACAGGGGCCCAAAGCCCGAAAATCTTTAGCACAGTCTACAGGTCATATTTATGAAGGGATTTCATTGTAACTTGGTAGGATGACTCCAAATAATGTCTAGATGAGAACGTCCCATTTTGATCGCGATCATTCAGCCTTGATGGGTGCCCGAGCCGAAAAACCTTTAGCATAGGCAAAAGGTCATATTTATGGAAGGATTTCATTGTAACCTGTTAGGTTGACTCCGTATAATTCCTAGATGATGACATCCCCTTTTGGTCGTGATTGGTCAACTGTGATGGCTACAGGTACCCAAAGCCCGAAAACCTTGAGCACAGTCTACAGGTCATATTTATGAAGGGATTTCATTGTAACTTTGTAGGATCACTCCAGATGATGCCCAGATGAGATTGTCCCCTTTGGTTGCGATCATTCATCCATGATGGCTGCCTGAGCCCGAAGCCCAAAAACCTTTAGAACAATCTACAGGTCATATTTATGAAGGGATTTCATTGTAGCTTGGTAGGATGACTCCAAATAATGTCTAGATGAGAACATCCCCTTTTGGTCACGATTATTCAGCCTTTATGGCTGCCCGAGCCCAAAGACCTTTAGCATAGTCTATAGGTCATATATATGGAAGGATTTCATTGTAACTTGTTAGGTTGACTCCATATAATGCCTAGATGAGGACATCCCCTTTTGGTCATGATTGGTCAACTGTGATGGCTACAGGAGCCCGAAGCCCAAAAATCTTGAGCACAGTCTACAGGTCATATTTATGAAGGGATTTCATTGTAATTTCTAAGGATCACTCCAGATGATGCCCAGATGAGAATGTCCCCTTTTGGTTGTGATCATTCAACCATTATGGCTACCCGAGCCCGAAGCCCAAATACCTTTAGCACAGTCTACAGGTCATATTTATGAAGGGATTTCATTGTAACTTGGTAGGTTTGACTTCGTATAATGTTTAGATGAGAACGCCCCCTTTGGGCAACTGTGACAACTACAGGGGCCCGAAGCCCTAAAACCTTTAGAACAGTCTACAGGTCATAATTATGAAGGGATTTCATTGTAGCTTGGTAGGATGACTCCAAATAATGTCCAGATGAGAACGCCCCCTTTTGGTCGTGATCATTCAGCCTTGATGGCTGCCCGAGCCCAAAAACCTTTAGCATAGTCAAAAGGTCGTATTTATGGAAGGATTTCACTGTAACTTGTTAGGTTGACTCCATATAATGCCTAGATGATGACATCCTCTTTTGGTCGTGATTGGTCAACTGTGATGGCTACAGGTGCCCGAAGCCCTAAAATCTTGAGCACAGTGTACAGGTCATATTTATGAAGGGATTTCATTGTAACTTCGAAGGATCACTCCAGATGATGCCCAGATGAGAATATCCCCTTTTGGTTGTGATCATTCAACCATGATGGCTGCCCAAGCCCAAAGCCCGAAAACATTTAGCACAGTCTTCAGTTCATATTTATTATGAAGGGATTGTCATTTTAACTTGGTAGGTTAACTTCATATAATGTCTAGATGAGAACAGCCCCTTTTGGACACCATTAGGCAACTGTGACGGCTACAGGGGCCTGAAGCCCAAAAACCTTTAGCACAGTCTACAGGTGATATTTATGAAGGGATTTCATTTTACCTTGGTAGGATGACTCCAAATAATGTCTAGATGAGAACGTCCCCTTTTGATCGCAATCATTCAGCCTTGATGGCTGCCCGAGCCCAAAACACCAAAACCTTTAGCAGAGTCTATAGGTCATATTTATGGAAAGATTTCATTGTAGCCTGTTAGTTTCACTCCATATAAAGCCTAGATAATGACATCCCCTTTTGGTCATGATTGGTCAACTGTGACGGCTTCAGGAGCCCAAAGCCCAAAAACCTTGAGCACAGTCTACAGGTCATATTTATGAAGGGATTTCATTGTAACTTCATAGGATCACTCCAGATGATGCCCAGATGAGAATGTCCCCTTTTGGTTGCGATCATTCAACCATGATGGCTGCCAGAGCCCAAAGCCCAAAAACTTTTAGCACAGTCAACAGGTCATATGTATGAAGGGATTTCATTGTAACTTGGTAAGTTGACTTATAATGTCTAGATGAGAACGTCCCCTTTGGACGCAATTGGGAAACTGACGGCTACCGGGGCCTGAAGCCCGAAAACCTTTAGCAGAGTCTAAAGGCCATATTTATGAAGGGATTTCAATGTATCTTGATAGGATGACTCGTTTTGGAATAATTTCACTGTAACTTGGTAACTTTCGTTGATATACGTTAACTGTGAGGGCCACATACATTAACTTGATAGGATGACTCGTTTTGGAATAATTTCACTGTAACTTGGTAACTTTGGTTGATATACGTTAACTGTGAGGGCCACATACATTAACTGTGAGGTCATATTAACCCACCCCGCAGCTCTTTAGTACAGTGTACACCTCATATTATTTTTATCAAAAACGTAGCATATAGGGAACAGAAATGAACATATTCCCAATTATCACAATTCTTGTCTTATTTCATAATCCTTTCATAAACATTGAACATTATCCTTTTCATCAAACACAAGTTAAGCTACAGTGTCATTGACACTTTCATTCTTTCATATGAAGATCTAGCTTTGCATCTGGTAGCATTTAAATCGGTTACTGACTTTGGGCCTTTTTAGTGCCTGTTGTCTTGCTTCCTGTTTTTTTCTATTGTATTCTTATCATGTATTTTTGTTGTTGATCTTGTAGGGGTGCAATCAACTCAGTTTTTTGATTATAATTATGAAAGCTTACTGCTCAAAATGCAAGGGGAGGAAGTCTTCCTCAGATTAACATGCATGTTGTCTTGCCTGTAGTCGATGCACTCCTACAGATTCTTGTCCTACTTGTGTACATTGGGATGCCGGACGTTGGAGATGGGTGTCGCAGTACGTCGACGGTGAAGTTCCGATGCCGGAGCTGTCACCGCAGGATAATTCGAGATTTCAGTTTCTTTTTCAGAGGAACAAGAATGTGGTGATGGTATTGCAACACCCATCCACATTGTGCCGCCGTCGTCGCACTCTGATGTGCAGACAGAACTGGCTGCTAAGGTGCTCCTGAATATTAAATAAGGCCTCTTATTCCGGCAGCAAGTTTGACAGGGGAAGCGGCCTACCCGACAGTGGGAGCCGAAACACCAGGTAAGTCCGTTGCGGTCGAAGGAAGTGTAGAATTGGGTAGAGCGAGCATCTCAAAAGCTAAAGTTCTCCCAGCGACGAGGGAAGGGAAGGGAAGGGAAGGGAAGAAGCCTGCAAGTTTCTCTGCCCATCCGGCAGCTAGTGATCCGAGGCTTCATTCATTGGTACGTTCGGAGAAGTGATCTACATCCGGATCTCCATCCCAGGAGCAGCAAGTGGCGAAAAACCCCCCAGAAGACCACTGCTCCTCAAGCCTCTGTAACGGACTTGCTGTCGCAGATTGCGCAGCTCATCGCAGCTTCTCAGCAGGTGCAAGCGCAGCCTTCTGCAGACTCCGGTGGTGAGCTGTCGGACGGTGCTGGGTCGGTCCAGTCATCTGTACACTCAGATGCTGTTGACCGAAATTCTTGGCTGAATCAGTCGGATGGTGAAAGGGAGAAGGAGGAGGATTACCCTTCCCTTTTGGAACAACATATGGTAGCGATGAATTTCATTCATCAATACTATCCTGACCTTGTTCCACCTGATCAGCAAGCTGCATCTGCTAGGCAGAAACCGCTGTTGTCTCTAGACAGAGATGTCGTGTGAAGGAAAGATGATGTTCTTTTCTTCCCGGGACTATCTTGGCAAGTGTCGGAGTCTTTCGGCAACATTAACAACTCCATATTCAACCTAGCAAGCTCTTATCTGCATCTTCAGTCAGTATACCGTTTCCTGGATCACGTTATTTTAAAACGGTTGGAGATGTTCAGAGAGCTCCTCTGCGTCTGGATGAGCAGGCTGGGGATATAAATAATATTTGCATTTTTAGCTCAACTTTGGCAAAGCCAAATTTGAGCTTTTGTCATGGCCCGTCGTCCGTCTGTCCGTACGTCAACAATTGGATACGGCTCGGGCAAGAGGCCGTATTTATGAACCGATCTTTACGAAACTTATTGGGTACCTTTGTTATGACCGTAGGATGAGAACGAGTGTTTTTGGGTGCGGTCCAAAATTCAAGATGGCTGCCAGCCGCCATTTTGTACTGACGATGCAGAAATCTGTTTTTTGTACCCTACTTCCATATGAAAGTTCTGATTTGAATAATTTTTTGAATGAATGTTTAGTACCATGAGGTACATTACATATCATACAGGTTTCTTTCTCATGCTTAAATTATGCAAATTAGACTAACTTTGATTTATTTAGTGTTGCTTTCAGCACTGTCAGTGCAAATGCCAATACGGCTTGGGCTAGAGGCCGCATTTATGAACCGATCTTTATGAAACTTCTTGGGTACCTTTGGTATCACCGTGGGACGAGAACGAGTGTTTTTGGGTCCGGTCCGAAATTCAAGATGACCGATGGCAGCCATTTTGTACAAAATTAGGTGCAATCAGATTTTTGCACAGAACTTCCATATGAAAGCGCTGATTTGAATAATTTTATTGTGAGAATGTATAGTACCATGGGATATATCACATATAATACAGGTTTTTTTCTTGTGCAGAAATTATGCAAATTAGATGAACTTTGATTTTTTCAGTACTACTTACACACAGTAAGTACACATGTCAATACAGCTCAGGCTAGAGTCTGTATTTATGAACCGATCTTCACGAAATGTCTTGGGTATCTTTGTTATCACCTTGGGACGAGAACAAGTGTTTCTGGGTGCGGTCCAAAATTCAAGATGGCTGCCAGTGGCCATTTTGTACCGAAATTAGGTCTAATCAGTTTTTTTGTATACAACTTCTATAAGGCTCAGGCTAGAGGCCGTATTTATGAACCGATCTTTACAAAACTTCTTGGGTACCTTTGTTATCACCGTGGGAGGAGAACGAGTGTTTTTGGGTGTGGTCCAAAATTCAAGATGGCCACCAGCAGCCATTTTGTACCAAAATTAGTGCAATCAGTCTTTTGTACAGAACTTCTGTATGAAAGTTCTGATTTGAATAAATTTTTGTATGAATGTTTAGTAACATGGAATACATCACATATAGTTAGAGTTTTTTTCTCGTGCAGAAATTATGCAAATTAGATGAACTTTGACTTATTCAGTGCTGCTTATACACTGTAAGTGCACACATCAATACGGCTCGGGCTAGAGGCTGTATTTATCAACGGATCTTCACGAAACTTCTTGGGTACCTTTGTTATCACCTTGGGATGAGAACAAGTGTTTCTGGGTGCGGTCCAAAATTCTAGATGGCTGCCAGTGGCCATTTTGTACCAAAATTAGGTCCAATCAGTTTTTTGTCACAACTTCTGTACAGCTTGTATTTATGAACTGATCTTCACAAAACTTCTTGGGTACCTTTGTTTTCACCTTGGTACAGGGATGAGTGTGTTTTGGGGTGCCTTTGTTATCACTGTGCTATGAGATCAAATATTTTGGGGTTCAGTCAGACCCACTCTGGGACTCAAAAGACTTCTTTTCTAGTTTAGCATCTGACTGTCACCCACCTTTACAATACTTTACCTATACATTTGTTACAGGCTACGGTCAGTATTTATGTACAGACCGTTACAATACTTTATATGTACCTTTGTTATCAGGTCATTACCTAGATGTTTGTCATTGCTGTGACACATACTATACAGGTACATGTCTTAACAAGTTGAGCTACAGTGTCATTGACACTTTCATTGGAAGTTGGGTTGGGGGAAGATCGTTATAAATGATACAATCACATGATATTGTTCTCTTGTGATGATTGTGTGTTATTCTGGTAAATAGTGTTAATACAGTTTTGTGTAAGAATACAATACACTTGGTTATATTAACCAGGAAGATACTGATCACACATACTTTGTGTCTTAATTGAATAATAACTTTAATGTTAATATGTGTTTGAAGTTGTATGGCGCATTGTTCACATCACGTCAGAATATAATATTTAATGTTCATTGTTCAACTTGTTACCTCCCTTGATGTGTTTCTTCAGTGTTTACACCAAGGGAGGTAGCTGAATTTAAAAATGAACTTGACAAACTGAAAACATGTTTGTGACTTGCATGTTGCGTAACAATCATCTACCATCGAAAAAAGAGTGTTTTTTTCAGTTTTTCTCCAATTTTCATTTCTTACTGTATTGTAATGCTTGCATCATGAAGTACTACAGACTAGTGGCTGAACACATTTTATTTATACATGTACCCAATGCAACATTGTACAGCACGTTGGTTGAAGACCGGTGACTTCAATCAGCTGGGAATAGCGGCTATCTCGTACCGATTGCAGATGGTAAATTCTGTAATATCTGCAAATCCCTAAATATTCTGATATGCACTACACACGTTTTTAATGGGGAAACTTTATTGAAATGGCCAGATATCAAAGAGATTTTAATAGTCAGAGTTAAATATAGAATAACCAGAAACTGTTGGTTGTCATAATCGGCTGATGGCCCATAACTGGCTGGTTCCGATTGCCGATTATCTGTTCATCACTAGTTGCTTTCCTGTTGGCGGAAGGTAATCAAACTTCTCGAAAAACTGTATGAACTGGATGGAAATTACGGAATATCAGTGGGTGAGAAATGTAGTCTCGGCAGGCCTGCGGCTATCATTCCATGCAAAGCCCCACTTACAGAAAGTTGGACAAATCTTCCGGTGAATTCTTCCAATAGAGTTTCTCCTTGCGGAGGTACAGGCTCTCCTATCAAAGAAAGCAATAGAGGTTGTCGTGAATCAAAATTCTCCAGGTTTTTACAGTCACCTGTTTCTCGTACCGAAGCCAGATGGCTCATTCCAACTGGTTATAGACTTGAGCTGGATAAACAAATTGATCATAGCTCCAAAGTTCTATATGGAAACCATTTGGTCGGTAAGAGCGAGCATTCGAGTAGACAACGATGCGACAAGTATAGATCTAAAGGATGCATACTTTCATGTCCTGGTACATCTGGCATTCAGAAAGTACCTGTGTTTTGCTGTGCAAGGAGAAGTTTATCAGTTCAGAGTGATGTGCTTCGGTCTGAACCTGGCTCCTTGGGCTTTCACTCGAATAATGAACTCGTGAATGTCATACTACTGAGCTCATTCAGCAGTGGTAACGTCAGCTTACTTGTACTACATTCTTCAGAGATACAGCGACAGAATTATTGTTCAGAACGATGTTCAGAGTCTGCTTCAGTTGTGTTAATATTTGGGCTTCCTATTGGAACCCAAATTTTAACTTAGTCGAATATGAGGAGTATTCTTCTTTGTCTCCAGAACTTGTAGTTAGAATATTTTGGTATATGATATACAGAATCCTAACAGGGATCAGATTCAAGTTTGTTCAAATCAAGCCCATCACTTAATAATTGAGCTCTCTATGCGAGCCTGAATTTCAGCTTGGTACAATTTTGGGAATAAAAATTAAAAAAAAAAAATCTTCTTGTTCAGATCTACCAGTCAGAATCTTTTGATGTTTGGTCTGCAGCATCCTTAGGGAGGGCAGATCTAAGTTTGTTCAAACCAAGTTCCTGTATTATTATTTGGACTCTCCATTGGAGCCCAAATTTTAATTTACTCCAATATGAGGAATAATCTTTAAAACTGTTTTTCTCTAGAACCACTGGTCAGAATCTTCTGATATGTGGTATACAGAATCCATAAAAAGGGGCCGGATTAAAATTTGTTCAAATGAAGCCCATCATGTAATAATTGGGCTCTATGCAAGCCCAAATTTTAACTAAGTGCAATATGGGGAATAATCTTTAAAAAAATCTTCTTCTTCAGACCCAACAGTCATAGAATTTTTTGATGTTTGGTATACAACACCCTTAGGGAGGTGAGATCTAAGTTTCTTCAAACCAAGTTCCTGTATTAATATTTGGGACTCCCCATTGGAGGAATAATCTTGAAAGCTCTTTTTCTCCAGAACCACTGGTCAGAATATATTTATTTGTGGTATACAGAATCCATAAAGGGATCAGATTCAAATTTTTTCAAATCAAGCCCACAGTTAATAATTGGATTCTCTATGTGAGCCCAAATTTTAACTTAATTCAATATGGGGAATGATCTTTAAAAAATCTTCTTCTTTAGATCCACCAGTCAGAATCTTTCAATTTTTGGTGTGCAGCATCCTTCTGGGTGTGAGATCTAAGTTTGTTTGAACAAAGTGCCTGTGTTAATATATTTTGGCTCCTTGTTGGGGCCCCAAATTTGAACTTAATCCAATATGAGGAATAATCTTTAAAACTCTTTTATTCAGAACCACTGGTCAGAATCTTTGATACATGGTATACAGAATCCTTACACGGTGTCAGATTCACATTTGACCAAATCACTCCCATTGGTGTATAATTGTGCTCATTGTGGGAACCTGAATTTCATTTTTAAAGTGCAATATAGGGAATAATCTTTAAAAGTCTTCTTCTTCAGATCCACCAGTCAGAATCTTTTGATGTATGAGATACACTTTTACAGCATCCTTACAGGAGTCAGATTAAAGTATGTTCAAATCAAGTCCATCGTTTAGTATTTGGACTCTGTATTGGACCCCAAATTTTAACTTGGTTCAATATGAGAAATATTCTTTAAAAATCTTCTCACAAACCCTCAGAATCTTGTGATAAATTGTATACACCATCTGTAGAGAAGTCAGATACAAGTTTTAAAAATCAAGTCCCTGGGTTAATATTTGGGCTCTTTAATTTCGTCCAATATGAGGAATAATCTTGAAAGCTCTTTTTTCTCCTGAACCACTGGTCAGAATATATTTATTTGTGGTATACAGAATCCATAAAGGGATCAAATTCAAATGTGTTCAAATCAAGCCCTAGGTTAATAATTGGGCTCTCTATGCAAGCCCAAATTTTAACTTAGTACAATATGAGGAATAATCTTTCAAAAATCTTCATCTTCAGATCAACCAGACAGAATCTTTTGATTTTTGGTGTGTAGCACCCTTGGGGATGTCAGACCTAAGTTTGTTTAAACGAAGTCCCTGTGTTAATATTTGGACTCCTTGTTGGACCCCAAATTTTAACTTAGTCCAATATGAAGAATAATCTTTAAAACTCTTTTTTATTCAGATCCATTGGTCAGAATCTTTGATGTATGTATACAGAATCCTTACAGGGGCCAGATTCACATTTGACCAAATCACTTCCATTGGAGGAATAATTGTGCTCAAAGTGGGAACCTGAATTTCATCTTAGTGCAATATGGGGAATAATTTTCTTCTTCAGATCCACCAGTCAGAATCTTTTGATGTTTGTGTTACAGCATCCTTACGGGATTAAAGTCTGTTCAAAGCAAGTTCCTCGATTAGTATTTGGACTCACTATTTGGATCCCAAATTTTAACTTTGTTCGATATGAGGAATATTCTTTAAAAATCTTCTCACAAACCCCCAGAATCTTGTGAAATATGGTGTACACCATTTGTAAGGGAGTCAGATACAAGTTTTGTCAGGTCCCTGGGTTAATATTTGGGCTTTTTAACTTAGTCCAATATGAGGAATAATCTTTGAAAATCTGCTTCTTTGGATCCAATGGTCAGAATCCTAATGGGAGCAGGGTGCTTAGTCAATTCAAGTTTGTTCAAGTTAAATCCCTAGGTTGATATTTGGGCTCCCCATTTTCCATTACTGGAAATGTGGGCATTATTTGTGTGGTAGCAATACAAACAGATTGATATTTGGGCTCCCCATTTTCTGTTACTGGAAATCTGGGCATTATTTGTGTGGAAGCAATACCAGAAGAAATCATCTTACATGACTTCATTCCTTTGTGGTGTATAATACAGTGAAGCCCACTTAATTGGATATCTCTTAACTGAATAACCCTGTTAATTGAATATAATTTCCCAACACAAAACCATTAACCACACCACCAGTACAAATTTAACTTGTTAATTGAATGTAGGTTATAGAGAAAACTCCTGTTAATTGAATAAAAAATCTTGTAACCTGTTGAGAAATTACCCTGACACTCCCCAGTTTTCATTTGTGTTTATAAACTTATTTGGCCCTCAGTACATCCAATACAGCCATTTTATCTGCTTAGTTTATCTCTAGAATACAGGAAAGTAGTGCTGTACAGTATACCAAATTTTCGGTATGGTTTCGTATTATAGGGATACCAAAAACCATTCTGAAACCAAATCAAAATACCACTTATTTCGGTATTTATATTTTTCTATGAAATTGACAGAAAGTCAACTCATTAAGTTGGATCATAAATCTAAAAGCCTGTTGGCCGCAGAGTTTGATCGAATTGACAAGAAAACATGCAAATGTGAACTTTGTAAGTGACAGGTTAGCAGCAAACACTGCAAATGCACCGGAGAAAGAAATAAGAAAGTGATGGCAGAAAAACGAAAAATGGCATGTTGTTAACTTGATACTTCCGTTTCTGAAGAAATACAGCCCAGTTCCAGTGTTTCCAACATTCTGACTGATTCAGTATATTTTCTGGAAATTACTGTGCGATTTATTCACCAGGTACATTGGGGGTCAGTGGGTGGTTGACTGGTTGACATTTGGTTGGAAATAATCCACTGGTTTTGAAAATTCAATGCATTGACAGCTTGACATACAAACGTTAATAGTACCAGTGGTTATTGCATCTCGGCGATTTTTTTTTATAGCTTTTCTTTCAATTCAGCATTAATATTTTAAGTTGCAGATACCTTTAACAACTGATCATTTTATTAAAATACAAGCCCCCAAACATTAACACCTGATCATCTGCTTTATATTCTTTCGAATAAATAATTTAAACTGCGCACATGGGAAAGACGTGATTGACCTTAATTTTAAGACACATTAAAAAAGAATGTAAGGAAGCCAACAGGCGACAACAGATTTAGCATTATCAAAGTTCATTTGGTCGATCAAGGCACAGAAATACTTTGAAAATGATTTGCTGTTCAGGGGTCCATTTAATTTTTAAAAGTTGAATAGCAGTTTTCTAACTTGGATAAATTTGGATTAGCATTTCCTATTAATTACATGATTTTTTATTTGAAATTGATTAGCTATAGTTGAAAATTGATTTGAGAACTGCTATGCGAATCCAGTTAAATCAGGCTCTGTTGCTGTTATTAGTAAATAATCGATTTGTACATTTTTTTTCATGGAAAATGAAAATTTACCCAAATTTGTCATGGAAAATCATGGATTCTCTGGAATTTTCAGAAACGTGTTGAGGTCAAGAGCCAGAAGTGAAGTTAGTGAAAACTGATAGAGTGATTCCACTCAAAATCCCATATAATTGCAACTAGTTGAATGTAATGAAACATGTTATTTTATATGTTTATCAGGATGAACCCAAACAATGGAAAGTGGATGACTCCATGTCATTGACACATTGCATGATTGTTAATGATTGCACAATGTTTTCACAACTGGGATTATCATAGAGATTAATTACAGTTGAATTACTTCAATTTACTTGTATACATTTGTGTTGATATTGGACACTGAATTAAGTGGACAGTGGACATTAATCTTGTTGCCACATTGAAAGATAAGGTGGGGGGGGGGGGGGGGGGTGCTGACCAAGAGTGTTACCACCAGTGAAAACTTACTGAAAAGCCCTAAGTTGAACATATATGTTTCTTCTACCTGATTCAATGGGGGAGGGGCATCGTACATGTACAAAGGACAGAGAGGTCAACTGATTAGCTTAGCCAGTTATTTAATGAATCACTCGAAGTGTGATGATTCGCATTGATTGAATAGAGTGATTCATTAAATAACTTGTCAAGTTCATGAGATGTAAGCGCTGAACCTGTTAAGTTACTATATGGTTGAATTTTGGGAAATTGGGTCAGTTTGCGACTATTTTCATTGTTCTATGCATATACTGAAAACCGTTCCGAAACCCAGGTATTTACCCCAAAAATACATATACTGATTCCGAACCTGAAATTTCAATACCGCACAGCTCTACAGGAATTTGGAAAGTGACACAATCCCTGTTTATTGAATACTCCTGTTAATTGAATAATTTTCATTGGCAATTTGGCTATTCAATTAACAGGGTTCCACTATACTAGCCATAGATACTAATTAAATCTTTCTTTGAACAACTTTATCACGTGAGCATCTCAGGTCCCATGGGGCCTCTTGTCTTTTTGATTTTTCGGATTTGTTATGAAATAAATGTTAATGTGAGAGCTGGGAGGATAACCAAAACCAAGTTGTTTTTTCAGTTATTGAAGACAACCAAAACTCTCACCCAAGCAGTTCCTGAAGAAGCCTGCACTCGGTTATTGGAGAGAGTTCCAGCCTTCAACAATGGCTAAGATGTGTGCAATTCCAAGTCTTGTGTGGAAAAACTTTACAGTGGACATTAAAGTTCAGTTCCCTTTTTCATGACTCACAAATATTGACCTAGTTTTATCTTTCTTTCAGGGGGTGATTTAATTTTTTAAAATTGAATAGCAGTTTACTAACTTGGCTAAATTTTGATTAGCATTTCCTATTATTTACATGTTTTTGTCATGTGAAATTGATTAGCTATAGTTGAAAATTGATTTGAAAATTGCTCTGCGAATCCAGTTAAATCAACCCTGTTTTAATTCAATTCAGACCTTGCTGGGAATAGATGCCCCAACTATGAATCGGCACAACAGATTAAAAAAATTTAAAAAAGTAGTCTTGACTGTTTTTTTTTTATTGGGGTTTAACGATACTTTTGACAGCCAGGGTCTAGAGATGAGGCGATTAATCAGTGTAACATCGGCACTTGGCCGATAAGCGCCCATCGTTTCACCATCGGCAGTTGATGGTTCAACTTCGGTCCTTGCCGATTATCTAAAACTCAGTGAAAGTGTTATGGATGATCAGTAATGAACTTTCTTCCCCTTCGTGGGACAACCAGTGGCAAGCGATTGGTACATCACTCGTCTGTTACTGATATCAGGTAAGTGATGATTCATGAAACAAAAGGCAGAATATTATATTAAAGATTCTGATTGGGTAACTGTGTACTGAGTTGTTTTTTATCCATCATGTGAATACAGACGCTCGTCACTGCCCAAACTGTACTGCATTCTGCAAAATGTTGCAATATTTCTTTCAACCACGCTCATCATCTCATTAAATATATAATGGCATTCTTTATTCCCATATTGGACAGATAATTCCTCCATATTAGTAATCCGTGTTAACTGTGAGAGGTTTGGGTGCAAAAAGTTTAATATCCGGCCCTTTGGGGTGGGATTTATCAACACGAAGCCACTGAATTTTTCTCTCGTTGAAATGTGTGGAGCATGTGATAAAAATAGATAATACAGTGCAGCATCATGACTTGTGTGACATAATCCAATATATGGGTTTACCGAAAAGAAACTCCCACTTTAAAACGTGTGGTTCCAATGACGGCTTTTGATTTTCACAAAACATTTTCTTCCAAATATATTTATATACATTCAAGGGTGAAAAGCCGCTATCATGTGAATATCAATTTTCCGTCTGCCTATTTTTCAATTTTAGGCACACGGGAAATGTGGTACTGGCATTAATTCGGAAAAAACAAAAACATGCTCGTGTTCTTTGTTCTCTGATTTTGTTTTTCAGCTGCGTTTTGAATGCCTTTGATAGTTAACTTCAAAGACTGTTTGTCTGTGATAGTCGACTTCAGAGCCAGTGTTGGGGGCGATTCGGCAAAGACCTGACTTTGAAATGAATTTTTTGTCAGTGTTGATGTAAACTGCATTAAAAGTTTAGAACACATTTTACCGTGACGATGCAAGTGATGAGTTCTCAACTCAGTTGTTAGCTGTTTATTTTAATTCGAAAATATACTGGTGCTTCATTGACATAAAATTAACCCTTTGATGTCTGTTATTTAACTTAATTAAGTGAGTATTAAAAGTGTGTTATCTTCCAGGTTGATGGGGATTAATGGCATGTAAATTAAATTCTGATTACTGTAAATCAGCCAGCTTCTGCAGTAACCTTGAATAATAAAGAAACCATCTGACATCGGCAGTCGGTATCGGCCGATTATTGTCTAAAATAATCGGCATTCGTCTTATGGGGCATTTTACTAATCGGCTCATCTCTACCAGGGCCACCTCTTGCTGGACAGTTTTACATGTGGGGGAAACCAGAGTACTTGCAGAGACCACCAAGCAATGGTAAGTAACTCAGACTCCCCAGTGTACTATGCACAAGTAGGGTTAGCATTGGTTGAAGACAAATGCACCATTGATGTGCAGTATGCCTTAGCACACAGTGCCACAGTGCAACCACATGGGTAATCGGGATTAAGTGCCTTGCACAAACACACAAGGCAACTATCCCTGGTAGGAATCAAACTGTGGTCCTTTCGGTTTGAAGTCTAAATCCATAACCACTGAGCCACCATGCCTCCTTGCAACTGTTTAACCCTTTACCTAACACGAAAAGCAGACGACACTTGCAAACAAAATTCTTGAATAACTAATTTTTTGTCTCAAAAACATAGGTCATGACCCCTCATTGGAACGAGCTCGGTGAGCTCATTCCAAAGAGGGGTGGTAATCTATGTGTTTGAGACAAAAAATGAAAACAATAATGAAAATTAATTGTCGAATTTTGTGAATAGCACTGGCCGGTTTTGCCCGTTACGTTGGGTAAAGGGTTAAAATATTGCTGTGGTGTATGGATTTTCAGCATCTCACAGAAACATTATGTGTACAAATTTTATTTTAACTGCCTAGCTGCAGTGGGTTACACATTAATTAAAGATCTGAATGAGAAAAAGAGTCAGTATTTGAATGGAATAAATCAATGTATATTGTTTTATTCTTTTTCAAATGTTTTATTCAAAAGGAAATACCAGTTAAATGAAGGCAGAATTTTAAACATGAAGGAATTTGAGTCACCTATTTTCTCTGACATTCATAAATTCTATCACAAAGCTTAGATTGTTATGGATATGAGTGATATACATTTAACTGGTTGAGTGCTAGTAGCCACTATCAGGGCTTTGGAAAAAAATGAGGGTACCAGAGCAAAAATCAACATTTTCCTTGCTCATGTTTCATGTTCAGTCAAATGCAAATACATTTTTTTTTTAAATATAAATTTGTTTTATACCAAATTATTGGAGAGTGCCAGTTAGCACTCTTCAATAATTTGTAATAAAACAAATATTGAATAACAAATTCAGACCACCCAAAATAATCTAGCCCTCAAACAGAAGATTTTTCATATGTCTCAAAACAGGCATATTCAACTTATATTCTGGAATTTTTTGACCAAACTGATTCCCTTCTGAGAGACTGGCAACTGCACTGATTTTCCAGGATTTTCCTCTGCATTCATGTCATTTTATATTGAAAATATTTTTGAATTTTTCTTTTGGTTGCTTCTTGTGAAATTAACAGAAAAAAACAGAAACTGAGACCATAACCTGAGTCTTCTGTTCAAAATGGCAAGTGGCAAAATTCCCTTACCTCCCAGAAATACTTAATGTGGTAGGTTTCTTGCCTATTGGTTTGGATTCATTATAAGGTAGCTGTTGATGTGTCCGACATGAGGTGACCCTTGCTGTCAAAAGTGCCATTAAACCCCAATAAAGTTCTCTTTTACTGGTAAAACAGAATCCGGTAACAAATCCCTGGGGTGGATTGATTGATTGATTTTTAGCTCAACATTGGCGAAGCCAAATTTGAACTTATGTCATGGCCCGTCGTCCGTCTGTCTGTCTGTCCATCTGTCTGTCTGTCAGTCTGTCCGTCTGTCCATCAACAATTGGATACGGCTCGGGCTAGAGGCCGTATTTATGAACCTGTCTTTACAAAACTTCTTGGGTACCTTTGTTATGACCGTGGGACGAGAACGAGTGTTTTTGGGTGCAGTCCGAAATTCAAGATGGCTGCCAGCCGCCATTTTGTACAGACGATGCAGAAATCTGTTTTTTGTACAGAACTTCCATATGAAAGCTATGATTTGAATAGTTTTTTGTATGAATGTTTAGTACCATGGGATACATCACATATAAGGCCAAATAAAAAAAATGAATTGATTCTCAGGCAATTTTTTTTTCAAATCAGTGAGGGAGGGAGGATTTTATTTTTATTTTTTTTTAATTTTTTTTTTTTTTGTGTAAAGGGTTGAGTATACTCAGTAAAATCTTTTTGCTGTCTTTCCACTTGAAAAAGAGAAAATGTTGTATTTTAGTGTAATTATAGTATACCTTTTATAACTAACTGCCGTAACAACAGCTAAAAGGATTTGTATTTTATTGTTCTTTTTAATGGTATAGATCTGTCAAACATCATGATCCATTAGAATAGGCCCCAGTAACCAATGCTTGGGATAGGAGTCCTTTAAAATGGGAAACCTGGCTCTAAATGATTGGTTAAACTTGAGTTTATATCGGTGTTGCGGCCATTATTAGCCATTGTGTGGAAATATATGATCTTAAACACCAGCAAATAAATAAATAATTAAATCATGATCCAGTATATTGGAATTTGCCTTGTTACAGTTTATGGGAGAGTGCCTCTGGGCACTCTCCCATAAACTGCAACAAGAAAAACCAATTTACTGCAAACACAGCTAAATAATTATATGTCGAGAAATGTGAAAAAATGACCATTCCAAGTTTTCACAAATTCTTAAAAAAACATGACATAATAAAAATGTCTAATGAGGTGGTTCAAATCCAACGAGGGAGGGCCTGAGAATCAAAACATTATTTTTTTTTAGCCTAATACTGGTTTTTTTCTCATGCGTAAATTATGCAAATTAGACTAACTTTGATGTTTTTTGGTGTTACTTTCAGCACTGAAAGTGCAAATGCCAATACGGATCGGGCTAGACGCCGTATTTATGAACCGATCTTTACGAAACTCCTTGGGTACCTTGTTATCGCTGTGGGACAAGAACGAGTGTTTTTGGGTCCGGTCCGAAATTCAAGATGGCTGATGGCAGCCATTTTGTACAAAATTTGGTGCAATCAGATTTTTGCACTGAACTTCCATATGAAAGTGCTGATTTGAATAATTTTTTGTGTGAATGTTTAGTACCATGGGATACATCACATATAATACGGGTTTTTTCTCGTGCAGAAATTATGCAAATTAGATGAACTTTGATTTTTTCAGTGCTACTTACACACAGTAAGTACACATGTCAATACGGCTCGGGCTAGAGTCTGTATTTATGAACCGATCTTCACGAAACGTCTTGGGTACCTTTGTTATCACCGTGGGATGAGAACGAGTGTTTTTGGGTGTGGTCCGAAATTCAAGATGGCCACCAGCAGCCATTTTGTACCAAAATTAGTGCAATCAGTCTTTTGTACAGAACTTCTGTATGAAAGTTCTGATTTGATTAAATTTTTGTATGAATGTTTAGTAACATGGAATACATCACTTATAGTATGGGTTTTTTTCTCGTGCAGAAATTATGCAAATTAGATGAACTTTGATTTATTCAGTGCTACTTATACACTGTAAGTGCACATGTCAATACGGCTCGGGCCAGCGACTGTATTTATGAACCGATCTTCACAAAACTTCTTTGTTATCACCTTGGGACAAGAACGAGTGTTTCTGGGTGCGGTCCAAAATTCAAGATGGCTGCCAGTGGCCATTTTGTACCGAAATTAGGTCCAATCAGTTTTTTGTCACAACTTCTATACAGCTCGTATTTATGAACTGATCTTCACGAAACTTCTTGGGTACCTTTGTTTTCACCTTGGGACGAGAACGAGTGTTTCTGGGTGCGGTCCAAAATTCAAGATGGCTGCCAGTAGCCATTTTGTACCGAAATTAGATCCAATCAGTTTTTTGTCACAACTTCTATACAGCTCATATTTGTGAACTGATCTTCACGAAACTTCTTGGGTACCTTTGTTTTCACCTTGGGACAGGAATGAATGTGTTTTGGGGTGCCTTTGTTATCACTGTGCTATGAAAACAAATATTTTGAGGTTCAGTCAGACCCACTCTGGGACTCAAAGATTTTTTTCTAGTTTAGCGTCTGACTGTCACCCACCTTTACAATACTTTACCTATACATTTGTTACAGGCAACGGTCAGTATTTATGTACAGACCGTTACAATACTTTATATGTACCTTTGTTATCAGGTCATTACCTTGATGTTTGTCATTGCTGTGTCACATACTATACATGTACATGTCTTTGTCTTGACAAGTTGAGCTACAGTGTCATTGACACTTTCATTAGCTTAACTTGACAAAGTCAGGAATAAGCTATTGCCATCACGTGTGCGGAAGTCTGTGAGTCTGTTCACATTTTCCTTTAGCACAGGCTACACCCCGTAGTTCTAATCCAATCGTCACAAAATTTCATATACAGGTTTGAGGTCATGTCTAGATGAGAACGTCCCCTTTTGGTCGCGATTGGTCAACCGTGATGGCTGCCTGAGCCCAAAACCCGAAAACCATTAGAACAGTCTACAGGTTGTATTTATGAAGGAATTTCATTGTAACTTGGTAGGATGCTTCTGTATAATATCTAGATGAGAACGTCCCCTTTTGGTCATGATCTGTCAACTGTGATGGCTGCACAGCCAACAATTCAACAAGTCCAAAACCCAAAAACTTTTAGCACAGTCTACAGGTCATATTTAATATGGAGGGATTTCATTGTAACTTGGTAGGATGACTTCTTATGATGTCTAGTTGAGAACGTCCCCATTTGGTCATGATCATTCAGCCGTGACAGCTGCCCGAGCCCAAAACCTGAAAACCTTTAGCACAGTCTACAGGTTGTATTTATGGAGGGATTTCATTGTAACTTAGTAGGTTGATTCCATATAATGTCTAGATGATAACATCCCCTTTTGATCGCGATTGGTCAACTGTGATGGCTACAGCGGCCCGAAGCCCGAAAACCTTTATCACAGTCTGTAGGTCATATTTATGAAGGGATTTCATTGTAACTTGGTAGGATGACTCCAGATAATGCCTAGATGAGAGCGTCCCCTTTTGGTCATAATCATTCAACCATGACGGCTGCCCGAGCCCAAAACCTGGAAAGCACAGACTACAGGTCATATTTATGAAAGGATTTCATTGTAACCTGGTAGGATGACTCAGTATGATGTCTAGATGAGGACGTCCCCTTTTGGTTGTGATCGGTCAACCGTGATGGCAACACAGGCTCAAAGCCCAAAAACCTTTAGCACTGTCTACAGGCTGTATTTATGAAGGGATTTCATTGTAACTTGATAGGATGACTCGTTTTGGAATAATTTCACTGTAAATTGGTAACTTTGGTTGATATACATTAACTGTGAGGGCCACATACAGAAATTAACATATTCCCAATTATCACAATTCTTGTCTTATTTCATAATCCTTTCATAAATATTGAGCATTATCCTTTTCATCAAACATAACACACAGACAAGTTAAGCTACAGTGTCATTGACACTTTCATTATTCACAGTATACAAGATATATAATAGCAATTCATATACAAGGTTTAACTGTAACAGAATGCAGAAATAAGTATACTGTAGGGGATGGCATAGCCAGATTGGCTGTCTATCTGTCAACCCCTAGAACAGAAAAAAATATGAAATTGCAAGCAGGGTATAAAAACTCAAAACTCAAGAATTTGAAAATAACTGTCAGGAAAAAGCAATAAAATAGAATAGGACAACCATGAGGTCGGGGAGGGGGAGGGGGATGAGAAAAGCCTTCACTATGCCCATGACATCTTTATCCATGTCAGTAAAAAAATATGTTCTTAGTAGGGCTGTCGTGACTATCAATAGTCATAGTCGACTAATCGTCAGCATTAGTCGACGGTTAGTCGATTAATAGTCGTTTCCCGTGAATTCAACAATCTCTAATTTACTTACAAAATAAATTGAAAACTGACGATGTTTGAATGTGTACCTTTCTGCATCAAGATAAAATAGAAACACCAGAATAACTCTGGCAGACCCCAATTGATTTGTAGAATTTAAATAGAAGAACATTTGTGCCAATGTTTCTTTTCTGTAACTAATATTCAGAAATTTTGAATATAAAACCCACTCCACTCCAACACAAGTTACAACTTTGTATTACAAGTGAAGTTACTGCTGTGGATCTTGTAACAATTTTCTCACTTTCATGGTTCCAATTATTCCAAAGAGGGTTGTTCGAATGTACAAGACCGACGATTCTATTTACTTTGCAGTGACTTCCCAAACTGAAATTATTAAAAGATACACTGTTTGAACGATACTCTTTAGTACTGTTCAACAGGTGCTGGTTAATACAACAGAGAACAGGTATTGATCAAATGGCAAGTCTCAGTTTTTTCAAAATTACGTTGTTGCACAATAATGACGAAAACAAAGGCCATGGATATTACAAGTAACTATGGTGAGACATTACAAAGGTTAACAATCTTTTAATTTATCTCATTACACAGCACAGTTTTAATCCGGCTTGTACCACTTTAAGAATGAACGACGATCGACTAAAAATAAAAATTGTCAACTGCTGCAATAGTCGGCGGTTAGTCGATTAATCAAATAATTGTGACAGCCCTAGTTCGTAAGGGTGGATGTAGGTGTGGACATAAGTAACAGGTAAGGGCAGGATGAGGGTTCAGACTTATGCACAGAGTACTCCTATTGCAATCGATATATTTTATTGTTTGCTTATTGATACATATACGTGTATGAAACCATGTTCACCATCATTGGCAGTATAATGAAGATAATAAAAATGAAGTCAAGGTTGACACTACCAATTGTTTATACTCAAAACAGTTCTACTACAGGCATTCTACAGCAGCCCTTTCTTTACCACTAACACTTGATTTATTTATTTTTTGGTGTTTAAGGTTACTTTTAACAAATCTGGCTATGTCATGACCTGAACATGTAATAAATCATTTTCTCCTCTTGAGGATATGTGGTGCTACTATCATTTGTACTAGTTATATTTTACACAGTCAGGGCAAAACAGCACAAGTCAAAATAAGTTGTAGCATAACTGCAATAAACGGCTCCTGCACTGATAAGATCAGAATCTGACATCATTTTCTGGAAAGCTCTCAGTGAGAGCTTTCCAGGAAATGGTATCAGATTCTGGTCTTATCAGTGTAGGAAGAGAAAGATACATAGTTTATAGTGGTTATCCTACAACTTATTTTGACTTGTACTGTAAGGGTTATTACAACTGACATTTAATAAGTACATGTATGATGAAACAAATGCCGAGGTCAATGTATTCTTAAAAGTTTTTCTGTTGTATATTCTCTATGTTTCAGTGTCGAGCACATTCCAGATTCTATGAAAAGTGTATACCGGGAAATTCTCCAAAGATTTTGTTCGTGTTTTCTCCACCCGTAGGAAACCTATTTGTTAGTAGTCATACCAGAGAGAATTTCTGCAATACTAAAGATATCATCAAAGGATGAGGGTAATCTGTTATTTCTTCAGTCAAAGATGAATAGAGCAGTGTTGAGCTTAAACAAGTCATCAACTTTTAAGTATATTGTCCTCAACAAATGGAGGGTCAGTGTGAGCTTTGTATCCTGTGTTATTTATTATTTGTAACAATCTCTTCTGCATAATCGCTAATTTTCTGGTATCCCTAGATTTGCCCCAAATTTGAATTCCGTATGTCAAATGGCTGTGTATTAAGAGTTTTCATGGCTTCATGAGGGAGAATATTTTTAACTATTGAGACTGTAATTTGCTTGGGCTATTTTAGAGCATATTCAGGCCTGAAAATAAGCAGTCTGACATTTGTAGAATGAGGTCCCCAGAGGGTGAATTTGATGATGCTATCCCATTCAGTGGGCCAATTTATCCTCTGGGTACCTCTTTCTGTTTTGTTTTGAGACCCACCCCATTTCAGATTGAGGTTCACATAGGGTAAATTTAGTGATCACTAAAATCACCCTCTGGGGACCTCATTTTGCAGATGACATTCGGCTTATTTTCTGGCTTGTTCAGGATATGTGTGGCTCATAGGATAAGTGAGTCTAATGACATTTCGATGAGTCTAATGTGTCTCAGGTTCCTACTCTATCAATTACTTGGTTATTTATATGAATTTCCTGGCACCCTGTTGCCATTGTACTTATACTTCGGGTTAAGAATAATATACTTAGTTTCAGTGGCAATTAGTACATGTAGTAGATGGTTTGCAGAGCACTATTCAGATATTTTCTGAACCTCCTTGTTGATGTACATCGCTAGAAGATGATTATCTGGGCCTAGTCATACAGTGAGGTGTCATCTGCAAAAAGTTGAGTGATGTTGTGTTACTAGTATCATTGATGTACAAGAGAAATAAGATTGGTCCTAATATCGATCCATGTAGAACACCACAGTTCAAATTAGCAAGGTCCGATTTATGATCGCCATACTAAACATACTGAGACCTGTTTAATAGGTACCTTTTAAGCCAATTATTTGTGAGTTCTTTGATGCCGTAGGTTTCCATTTTACCCAACAAAATATTGTGATTAATGGTATCGAAGGCTTTGTATAAATCAAGAAATAAAGCTATAATGTTGTTATTTCCTTGTTTGTTATTTTCTACTGCAATGCTATTTGCTAGTTGAAGGACTGAATGAAAGGTACAGTGGTGTTTTCAGAATCCATGTTGATGGGGATATAAAATTTTGAATGTATCCAAGAAATATGTTAAGTCTGACGGACATAAGCCTTTAAAACACTTTTGAAAGTCCTTTAACCCTTTACCAAATGGAACAGCTAAAACCAGCCAGCACTATTCACAAAAATCATCATTCAAGTTTCATTATTATCCCCGACCTTATAAAAAAAAGTGGAGTATACTGGATTGCACCTGTCCATCCATCCATCTGTCCCTATGTGCATATGTCCATCCATCTGCCTGTCCATCCATCCATCCATCAGTCTGTCCATCCATTCATCTTGTCATCCATCCGTCCATCATCCGATGTCTGTTTGGGTTATAACCAGGGATCAATTTAATCTGAAAATGTTGAATAGCAATTTACTATTCATTTGGGAAAATCGATCAGCAGTTGATGAAAATTAACCTCGGACAGATATTTATTGAAGAGCAAAATTTAAAAACTGAATTGCAAAATGCTATATTAACCCAGTTAAATCAAGCCCTGTTTATAACTTGAACATTACTGCTCTGATTTTGATGAAATTGCATACAGGTGTTAACTATTATGAGATCTTTCAGGAGCATTAGCCATTTTGCTGTTGGAATATTTTTTCTGTGAGTTATGGCTCTTTGAATATACAAAATAGCCAATTTTTTGTCTTTTCGCCTCGTTTCTCAGGTTTAGGTTATCGGATCTCAATAAAATTTGGAATGAAGATTGTTTATGGGAAAGGCTTTCACAGTATCATGGTTTATTTCTTCTCTTGCCATTGTTTGGTGGTATGCACCGAGGAGATATGCACCAGAGCGATGGTCCACCTCTTGTTTTTTCATTTTTTGTTTGAGCTCGTTGCAATGAGGGATCATCAGCCAGGGACTGACCTGGGCATGCGCCAGTGCGTATTTGGTTCTGAAACATCAGGAGCTGGCTCTTAAATCTCAGAAATAGGCTTCTCAGTTGGCACGTAACTTCTCAGATCATATTTTGATATTCTTTCGATGGATAATCAAGAGAGACACTCTTACATGTATTATATATATGATTATCATTTATCATTGTTGTAGAGTGCTTAAGTTAATACTTCAGGTCTTAATTACCAAGCATTAATCTTCAGCCAAGACTTGATCAGAAACCACAGTGAAGATTAATGTTTGCTATAGTGTACTAAATGAAAATGATGAGAGCTATTACATACTTGCTGTGTGTGTTACAAACAGCAGGGTGACTCCGTAAATTGAAATCTGGCGCATGAATTGAAAAAATAGGCTCCGAGGCTAGGGCGTATTTTAAATAGTCCTGATCGGTCCCTGATCAGCTATGTCTTTGCTGCAAAAAATGAAAGAATGAAAGTGTGCAGCAGGGGTATAACTGATGGGCTCAACTTGGTTTTATACTTATGCGGACCTGGAAAAGGATCATGTGGGATATGCAGGGTTATGTTAATTATAAAATACAGGATGTAAAAACAGGTTACAACAAAACAATACAGCATGAATTAAATTTCTAATCTCACAGATAGCTAGTTAGAATTGAAATTTTTTTTGAGACTAACTCAACGCAAAGGTTGCGCATTGCATCCACACATGAACAGATTGGCATGCCTATTACATCTCAACAAAATAGTCCCCAAAATAGAAGGCAAAAAACTAATGCGCAATTTCACCAAAGTTCAATTGAATGTTAGTTGTTGCCAGGGACTGACCTAGTAGGTAGCCAGTGTGAATTTGACTCCTAAAATTCTGATTTGGATTCCAAATCTTAAGTATAGGCTTCTAAGTTGGCTTGTAACCATAAGACCCCATTTCCTCCATTGGTCACTTAAGTCTTGACTAGGAACTATTGTGAAAAGGAATGATTTTTGTGGTGTGATAAAAATATCTTCAGTTATTTGAAAAACAACTTTAGTTATATAGGGCTGCACGATATTCAAAACTGAATACCGGTATCAGTATTCAAAAAAATACCGTGGTATACTGGTATATCGAAAACTGTGCAGATATATGAACACAAGTACCACAATCGAGACTTGAGGCATCACAGTCAGAGCAAATTAGCACACCTTGATGATGCAGTTCGAAAAACCTTTACCCAACGCAAACGATATCAAAATTTATTATTTTCAAAATTAGTTTATCAGATTTTAACCAAGGATTTCAACAAACTTATATCATGTGACCCCTCATTGGAACGAGCTCGTTCCAATGAGGGGTCACATGATATAGTTTTGTTGAAACTTTCAAAAATTATTTTTTCAACTGCTGAATTTGTATATTACGAGGGTTCAAGCAGACGATTCCTTGGATAAAGGGATAATATTATTCATTCGGAGCCACAGTTAAAAAACTCAAGACATCTTGAAAATTAAATTGAGTGTAAATAAATAATGACCATTAAACCGATATTTTTGTAATTACACCAGTATTCAATCGATATTGGTTTAAATACCGGTATATAATGGTTTATCGATATACCGTGCAGCCCTATAGTTATACCAAAAAAGAATGTAATTAAATTGCATAAATGTATGTCCCACACAGCTGAAAGCCTCTAAAAAGAAGATAGTTAAGAAAAGTAACATAACTACAGTTAACTGTTGAGTGCTTGATGTCCTGCAGGTGTGAAGGTGCTGCAACTTAAAAGCTTCATGTTCTGTAAATGTACTTCATATTATATTTGAAGTGAAATTATATCGTCAGTATGGACTTGCCTTGTTACAATTTATGGAAGAGAGCCTATAGGCATTCTCCCATAAATTGTAACAAGGCACAACACATGAACGAATTTTGACAAACAGTGATTTTGCACTCTACCGGTTAAGAAGTAAATCTGGCTTCTTGATTTCAAAAGTAGGCTTCATCACGGACTCATGTTTTTAAATGCTCAGGTTGGTCCCTGGTTGTTGCTCTTTATTTGGGTGAATTTCTGTTGTGATGGTTGTCAGCGTTAAAACAGAGAAAAGCACCACATCTCTTGGGGGCACGATGTCTCAGTTGGTTTGAATCCCACCTACGGCAATTGCGTTGTGTCCTTCGGCAAGACACTTCACTCCCATTACGCACATGCAGGCCTTTAAATTCTTCCCAACTAACAACGGTAAATGCTGTGCCCAAATAAGATAATTGCACCCAAATTATGCGGAGTTTGAAACTTCTTCCAAAGTTTTGCAGTGTTTCGGCAAAATATAGTTTGGCCAGGTTTCCGTGATGCTTGCAATATAGCTTAGAGCTTACCTTCGAATCAAACAATGCAACAGATAAATAATTTTTAAAAAAACCCACAGAGTTCGCCATAGAAAAGCAATCGGCTTGACTGTGTCATATACAACACTCTCGACGACGATTGCTTTTCTGTGGCGAATTCTGTATGATCATGCACTTAAAGCTTGAGATCTATTATATTCATGTTTGTGGCATTTCTCGGTAAATGTCCTGCATAATTTACATTCAATAGGACTTTGTCTCGACACTGGGAAACTAAGAAGCCTCTCGAGTTAGTCGAGTAAACTTACTTCAAAGGGTGGTGGGAACCAGTGTTAATGGTGAAGACCTATAACAAGGGGTTGTAAACTATCATTTTAAGACGGTCAACCTAAAACCCCAAAACAGACGCCAAGAAGAAGAAAATACCAAAATACCGGTGCTTTTTCTCCAACCATGCAGGCCACATCCATATTTGCCATTGTGCCCAAATTAGTCTGATCTAAAGGTCTGCACACGTGGGGGGCACTTTGGCATTGTGTACCAAGGCGTACTGCATGTCGATGGTGCTCTTGTCTTCAACCAATGCTAACCCGGCTTGTGTGGAGTTAGTATGTTGGGGAACCTGACAGTTGCTCGCCATTACTCTGTGGTTCTCTCCAGATACTCCGGCTTCCTCCACCCATAAAACTGTCCTGACACGAGGTGTCCCTGGCTGTCGAAAGTATCGTTAAATCCCTATAAATAAATAATCACCACCATGTTATAGAGCATAACCATCTAGCAGGTTATGTAAGCTCTTTATTTCCTGACCTGCTTGTTGTCTTGTCATGATATAGCCAAAGATGCTGCAAGTGATTTTAAATACCAGTAAATAAATAAACACATAAAAAATAGATGTAGGGATATCTTGTGATCATCTCGTCCGAATTGAATGGTATCGCACGCCAAAGGCACGCAGGGACAGTTTGGGGCAAGCCCCTTTCGACCCTTGTTAACTGTATGTTTTTGTTGTATGTCAAGGCATGGTAGAGGAGGAAAAGGAGGGAAGGAGAAGGCTTTTCCCCACTTGGGCTTCTTACGGCTCTTTTTCTTAGGAGGCGGTTGGCATGGAGATGTGGATGGCAATGACGATGTTGATTGGTTCATGTTTTGAAGTGATGCTAATGCCACGTTGGATATTGCCTGGGATTTTTTCCTGTGTTCTCGGCACTTTGCTACCATTCTGTTGGCTTCCGCTATGGTTCAATCTATACTTTCCATGTCAGTGTAGATGGTGGCTGAGGATTGAGGTGCCTGTTCGGTCGTGTCTTCTGCTCCCGGGCTTTCCGGTAGTGAAGGAAGAGGGGAGGGAGTTGGTGAAAAAGCAGCTTCCACTTTCTCCTCAGCCTCCACTGGACGTTTTTCATCCAACTGTGCCAACTCAGGAGCCGGAAGTTGGTTGGGTGTACCAGTGGGACTAGGAGGGGAACTGGCGGCTGCCTGCAGAACCTCCACCCTGCGCTTGGTCTATGGACTCTTCTTCTTTCTCTTATTGTCACTGTTTTCAGGGCCTCTGTGCCCCTTCGTGTGAGGACCAGTGGGAGAGGGGATCCTCTTGCCAAGGGTACTACCTCTCCCCGAAGAGGGTGGTGTCTTGGTTGTCTCAACTTGGAATTCCAGGCTCACATGGACTCTCTTACCTGTCTCTTGGACAGTCCAGGTGACAGAGCAAGAGATGCCAGAGCTAAGATGGTTCTGACGAGTCTTTCTGGTAATTTCAGTGTTTCCATCATTATTAATCAGGTGCTGACACTCTGAAGTCAGAGGTGCGAAATGATTGTGATGTGAACATCTCTTGCCCTTGTGGCCTTTTGTTTGATAAGTAGTTGGGAATGAGTGATCAATCAGAGCTCTCATAATTTTATTACATGCCTGTTCTGTGAGAATGTGATTCCCATCTCCCATCTACAGCAACACTAAACAATGCAGAAAATGAAAATCGGCTCCGCACACATAATCCTGCCTACTTGGAATTTCCGTTTGACCTACAAAAGGCTACAATCATGCAAGCTGTGCCGTTTAAATGAAGCAATTGCATTATAAGCTATCGCAAAGACAATAAACTAAATAAAAACATCTTTGTGTATAGAATTACTTCTAAAGTTTAGAAGGGAGAGTTCAATCCAATCATTATTAGCTGTATATTGATAACAAATTGAATAGAACTAGATCAAATATCCATGTACTATGATAGTACAAACATACGTACACCTCATGATGGCCTATGCATAAATCTGCCCAATGGAATTTGCCCAAATCACACAGGTGTTTGTGAACATTAGCAGATGTTTGATCATCTGAAACTGAACCGTTTGCAAATAACTTGTTGATAGTTGTCAAATGAATTGCAGAGTGTCCTTCTAATAATTGTTTTTAGAGACATAAAGGCATGTAACAAACACAGAATGACACGTGTGTGTGAATAGGTCAATCGATATGGCACTTGTGACATCGTGGAAGGATAAAACTCGAGGCATGCCGCCTCAAGTTTTATCCTTCTGTGTTGACACCTATGTCATATTGATTAACCCTTTCATACACGCATGTCATTCTGTGTACATGTATATTCAGCATCCAGTTTTAACCCTTTGAGACTTTAATTATCCTGACGGTCAAACATAACTGGGAATTCAGTTTCTTCAATGTTTTTCAAATTACGATGTCAAAGTACAAACAACAAGATATTTTTCACATTAGTGATTAACTGGTTGAGGGCTACATTATTTTTGGTGGTCTGAATTTGTTATTCAAAACTTGTTTTATTACAAATTATTGGAGAGTGCTTCCACTCTCCAATAATTTGTAATAAAACAAATTCATATAAACAAAATATTATTTGTGTTTGATTGAATATGAAATATAAACAAGGAAAGTGTTGGCTTTTGCTCTGGTATCCTCATTAGCTCAACTTTGGCAAAGCCAAATTTGAGCTTTTGTCATGGCCCGTCGTCCGTCTGTCAACAATTGGATACGGCTCGGGGCTAGAGGCCGTATTTATGAACCGATCTTTACAAAACTTCTTGGGTACCTTTGTTCTGACCGTGGGACGAGAACGAGTGTTTTTGGGTGCGGTCCGAAATTCAAGTTGGCTGCCAGCCGCCATTTTGTACGGACGATGCAGAAATCTGTTTTTTGTACAGAACTTCCATATGAAAGCTCTGATTTGAATAATTTTTTGTATGAATGTTTAGTACCATGGGATACATCACATATAATACTGGGTTTTTTCTCGTGCAGAAATTATGCAAATTAGATGAACTTTGATTTTTTCAGTGCTACTTACAGCAGGTACACATGTCAATACGGCTTGGGCTAGAGTCTATACTTATGAACCGATCTTCACGAAGCGTCTTGGGTACCTTTGTTATCACCTTGGGATGAGAACGAGTGTTCCTGGGTGCGGTCTAAAATTCAAGATGGCTGCCAGTGGCAATTTTGTACCGAAATTAGGTCTAATCAGTTTTTTGTACACAACTTCTATACGGCTCAGGCTAGAGGCCGTATTTATGAACCGATCTTTAGGAAACTTCTTGGGTACCTTTGTTATCACTGTGGGATGGGAACGAGTGTTTTGGGGTGTGGTCCAAAATTCAAGATGGCCACCAGCAGCCATTTTGTACCAAAATTAGTGCACTCAGTCTTTTGTACGGAACTTCTGTAGTAATATTATGTGTAACACCTTCACCATTAAATTGTATAATGTGTACTGTTGAATAAAATATCATATCATATCATATCATATCATATATCTGTATGAAAGTTCTGATTTGAATAAATTTTTGTATGAATGTTTAGTAACATGGAATACATCACATATAGTACAGGTTTTTTTCTCAGGCAGAAATTATGCAAATTAGATGAACTTTGATTTATTCAGTGCTACTTATACACTGTAAGTGCACATGTCAATACGGCTCGGGCTAGAGGTTGTATTTCTGAACCGATCTTCACAAAACTTCCTGGGTACCTTTGTTATCACCTTGGGACAAGGACGAGTGTTTCTGGGTGTGGTCCAAAATTCAAGATGGCTGCCAGTGGCCATTTTGTACCGAAATTAGGTCCTATCAGTTTTTTGTCACAACTTCTATACAGCTCGTATTTATGAACTGATCTTCACGAAACTTCTTGGGTACCTTTGTTTTCACCTTGGGACATGAACGAGTGTGTTTTGGGGTGCCTTTGTTATCACTGTGCTATGAGAGCACATATTTTGGGGTCCACTCAGACCCACTCTGGGACTCAAAGATTTCTTTTCTAGTTTAGCATCTGACTGTCACCCACTTTTACAATACTTTACCTATACATTTGTTACAGGCTATGGTCAGTATTTATGTACAGCCCGTTATAATACTGTATATGTACTTTTGTTATCAGGTCATTACCCAGATGTTTGTCATTGCTGTGTCACATACTATACATATACCTGTCTTCAGTGGAGCTACAGTGTCATTGACACTTTCATTTTTGGAAAGCCCTGATAGTGGCTTCTAGCACTCACCCAATTAAGAAGTCTTGACAGCAGGATTATATTAGTATTTTAAGCTGCGATAACATTTGGCTCAACGGTTGTCACTGAGCACTATTCGGGAGAAAACAGGAATTGAGGTTAAAACTTTAAAAAATCGAAAAATAATAACAAAACAAATGACCACAAAGTATCAACGCGCTGTTTGATTTCGTAGGTCATAAGACGTACAAAAGTATCAATGGGTTAATGTTTTGACTGACTGCCTTTATCAGAACACAAGACCTGAAATTCACACTGAAAGCACCTGTAGCTGACACTGTGGTTTTTCATTTTTTTCTTAGAAGTAAATGTTCTGTAGAATTTCACCACATCTCTGAATTGTCAGAAACTTGATACTTTGAGTCATGCTATTGTTTGATTAATTATATTGTTATGGGAATAGGATTATGCAGAATGACAGTAAGATGGCATTTGACATGCTGATCAGTGTTCAAATAAGAGAGCACAGCTTTTGAGAGTCTAAAGTAGCATCAAGTTATAAATATACTATTCTTAATAGAGTTTAATTTGGAAAGTTTTGCAGTTACAGTTTGAGACAAAAGAAGAGTTGAAATTGCAAGAATTAGAAAATTACAGCCCCTCTTTTCAGGATTGTGAATACCTGGCTTCAAATTGTTGGAAAACTCTCTTCAACAAGTATTTGTTGATGGCTCTTTCAATAAAATTTTTAGTGTTTTTAGCTCAACTTGACAAAGTCAAGCTGCGCTATTGCCATCACTTCGGCGTACGTACGTACATTAGTAAGTACGTCCACAATTTCCTTTGGCACACCTCACAGGTCGCATTTATGATCAGATAACTTTGAAACTTGGTATGCTTGTTTGGGGTGACCTCTAGATGGGAGCTATCGATTTTTTTCAATTTCCGTCAAAAAATGTTGCCGCGGCCAAAGTTCTTAGAACTTAGTTTAGTCAGATCACAATATTTCCCTTTGGCATACCCTACAGGGCACATTTATGATTGGATTGCTTTGAAACCTGATATGCTTGTTTAGGGTGACCTCTAGATGGGAGCTGTCGATTTTCTTCAATTTCCGTCAAAAAATGTTGCCACGGCCAACGTTCTTAGAACTTAGTTTAGTCAGACCTCAGTATTTCCCTTGGCACACCCTGCAGGGCACATTTATGATCGGATTGCTTTGAAACCTGGTATGCTTGTTTGGGGAGACCTCTAGATGGGAGCTATCGATTTTCTTCAATTTCCGTCAAAAAATGTTGCCGTGGCCAACGTTCTTAGAACTTAGTTTAGTCAGAAGACCTCAATATTTCCCTTTGGCACCCCCTACAGGGCACATTTATGATCGGATTGCTTTGAAACCTGGCATGCATGTTTGGGGTGACCTCTAGATGGGAGCTATCGATTGACTTCAATTTCCATCAAAAAATGTTGCCGCGGCCAACGTTCTTAGAACTTAGTTTAGTCAAACCACAATATTTCCCTTTGGCACACCCTACAGGACACATTTATGATTGGATTGCTTTGAAACCTGGTATGCTTGTTTAGGGTGTCCTCTAGATGGGAGCTATCGATTTTCTTCTATTTTCGTCAAAAAATGTTGCCACGGCCAACGTTCCTAGAACTTAGTTTAGTCAGACCACAATATTTCCCTTTGGCACACCCTACAGGGCACATTTATGATTGGATTGCTTTGAAACCTGGTATGCTTGTTTGGGGTGACCTCTAGATGGGAGATATCGATTTTTTTCTATTTCCATCAAAAAATGTTACTGCGGCCAATGTTCTTAGAACTTAGTTTAGTCAGAAGACCTCAATATTTCCCCTTGGCTCACCCTACAGGGCACATTTATGATCGGATTGCTTTGAAACCTGGCATGCTTGTTTGGGGTGACCTCTAGATGGGAGCTATCGATTTTCTTCCATTTCTGGCAAAAAATGTTGCCATGGCCGATGTTCTTAGAACTTAGTTTAGTCAGACCTCAATATTTTCCTTTGGCACACCCTACAGGGCTCATTTATGATTGGATTGCTTTGAAACCCGGTATGCTTGTTTGGGGAGACCTCTAGATGGTAGTTATCGATTTTCTTCAATTTCCGTCAAAAAATGTTGCCGCTGCCAATGTTCTTAGAACTTAGTTTAGTCATACTTTACCTGTACATTTGTTACAGGCTACGGTCAGTATTTATGTACAGACATTTACAACACTTTACATGTACCTTTGTTATCAGGTTATTGCCTAGATGTGTGTCATAGCTGTGTCACATACAATACATGTACATGTCTAACACAAGTTGAGCTACAGTGTCATTGACACTTTCATTTGTAATTTTTATTGTTTTGTAGGATCCGGTTAAGATCCATTCCCAGTATGATTTAGTCTTATCTTTTTTCCAGTTTCTGACTGGGGATTCCAAATGCCCAAACATTTAGTGAGCATTAACTCCTGAGAGCGTGGAGTCGTGGACACTTTTCCTAAAATTTCTACTACCTCACAACCTGTAGGTCCAGTGAGCAGGCAGTTATAGGCAGTCAAGTTTTGACTGCACATATCTGCTACGGTAATTTTATCATTGTCTTGAAGACTAACCCTATGCATGTTGAAGAATCTGTTCTGAGATGAATTTGACCTTTAACAGGGTGTCTGATTTTTTCAAAAATTTGATCAACAAATTTCATTTTGGCTTTCAGAAAATTAGAAGAAATAGGATAACCCAAGGCGTAAAGGACAGAAAATGGTTAGCAATTGGACATTTTTGAATTGCATTTTGTTCACTTTGCTTGCCCATTACCAATACGTTGTTTATAAGTGTTCTGTAGACAAAACTAAGCTTTAAGTGCATTCAAGTCGGTACCCTTCAACCAACTAGTTGTCCAGCATGCCTTCCAAATAATTATCTACAGGTTCAAGAATGGTCAGGGTACTCTCTGTCTCCAACACATTGGAGCTGGTTGATAACCAGTGGAGTTCTTAGACCAACTGCAACAACACAACCCTTCACACTTGAAAATCTCTTGAACTTGGTCAGTTGAGAGTTTTAGAGCATGTGTAGCAAGAGATCTGGGTGTAAGAAAGCAGGTTTGTCATGCCCTGGATTATGCAGGTGTAATTTGGATTCTTGTAACAATCACAGACTCACAGACCCAACCAGCACTTCTGAAATTGTAAAAGATGATGAATAACCAGAGATTAATTGGACACCACTTTTCAGTGTATCAGCTCTCAGCTGTTTGCTACTGTGGGTTATGTTTTTGCGATCAAGTTAGCTCAAGTCATAGCCTATCTTCCTTTGAAATGAGTCCTGCTAAGTGCCTAAATGTTCCAATAGAGTGTGTCAGTGTCGTTGTCATTGTTGTTCAAGGGCGGGAGGGAGCATGGTAGCTCAGTGGTTACGGCATTGGACTTCAAACTGAAAGGTCCATGGATTGGTCCATACCAGAGGTAACTGCATTGTATCCTTAGGCAAAGCACTTAATCCCGAATGCCCACGTGGGGACATGGTGACCCTGTGTACTAAGGCATACTGCACGTCGATGTTGCACTTGTCTTCAACCAGTGCTAACCCTGCTTTTGTGGAGTTAGTATGTTGGGGAGTCTGATAGTTGCTTGCTGTTGCTTGGTGGTTCTCTCCAGGTACTCTGGCTTCCTCCACTTGTAAAACTGTCTGTCTGACATGAGGTGACCCTGGATGTCGAAAGTGTCATTAACCCCCACCACCCCCCCCCCCCCACCACCCCCCCCCCCCCCCCCCCCCCAAAAAAAAAAAATAAATAAATAATTGAGGGTGGGAACCTGGGTGCACCCTTGATAGATACATCAGAACATGTTATCAGTCTTGCTGTGTTGTTTGTATGAGCTTTGAGATTATTTGTAGTGTGGTCTTTTTGAAAAGGCCTTTCAGACACTCAAAGCCATGGTGTATGTTTTATAGGGTAGTGTTAAGTTTTTGGACTTAAAATCATAAGAGTGGTGATGTTTCAATACATGTTTATCTTATCAATTTCATTATCTGAAATAACCTTTGTTCTAGTGGAAGAGTTCATATTTCTGAATATCTTCACTTGTTCTCTTTTATGGGAAGGGGCACGGTGGCTCAGTAGGTAGAGGTGCAGGCTGCAAGCCGAGAGGTCCTCGGTTCGAATCCCACCTGCGGCAACCGCGTTGTGTCCTTGGGCAAGACACTTCACCTCCATTGCCCACGTGGGGACACAGTGGCATTGTGTACTAAGACGTACTACACGTCGATGGTGCACTTGTCTTCAACCAATGCTAACCCTGCTTGTGTGGAGTTAGTATGTTGGGGAGCTGACAGTTGCTCGCCGTTGCTCGGTGGCTCTCTCCGGGTACTCCGGCTTCCTCCACCCGTAGAACTGTCATGGTCATGATTAGCCATTGTGCAGAAATATGTGACCTTAAACACCAATAAATAAATATTATTTTATGGGAAAAATTTTGAATCATCATGCATTTTCTATGCTCTCTTCGGTGATAATGTCATCGCAGTTACGGAAGCTCTAGCATCAATTGCACATTTCTAGTATCACCTGCTCCAAGATAGACAGGTATTTGTTATTTGTGAAGATTAAGTCCATAAATTAGTCTGCATATGACTGCATTCGCATATGGCCGGTTTTCTGCGACTTTCGCTATGTTGTTCATAAACATGTTCTTATTAATCTTTGGCAAAATCAACTTTCTCCAAATTTAGTCCCAAGTGAAGCCTAATCTGCCTGGACTATGTTGGAAAGGGATTGGAGAGCCCCTTGTTACAACTGATAATGTTATTACGCCGCATAATGTTACACCAACGCATAATGTTACAAAAAATGTAGTAAACAACCGATAATGTTATAAACTCCACATAATGTTACAACTTTTTTCAACCCGTTATGTTATAAAAATCGATGCATAATGTTATAACTTTTTTCAACCCGTTATTTTACAACAAATTAACCGATAATGTTATAACTTCTGTATACTAATTCCAGTTACAGCTATTGTAGATGGAGTTTACCACTTACCATTTATTGCCGCATAAAGGTATGTAATATTTATACTAAAGGTTTTTGCTCTGGTTAAGGTGAGGAGATACTCCCCCCCCCCCACCCCCCAACTCCCGGGGATTTATCATAGAATGACCTAGTCACGTTACATAGATGCGGATTATCTTGGTAACTCAATCGTGTGACGTCATTACCATGATCATCCAGTGCCCAACATGGTGAAGGTGGGGTGGTGGGGGAGGGGTGCTATTTTATCCGGTTGGTACGTTTACCAACATGCATAGTCTCCGCTTCCAGAAATGTAGTGTACCATAGTCCCCTGACGCTTTTGAGGATGGGCAAATGCCTCTGTTTCTGCTTGTTTTGGGCATCTAAAACTCATTTGTCACATATTTCTTAGTCATAAGAATATCTTATTGTTCATTAATTTGACATTTTAACAACTAACAGTGAACAAAAATGAGGTGGAGTTAAAAGAGGTCAAAAAGTTGGATGGGGCGAGGTACTTATGGTGGATGTGGCGAATTGGTAGTGTCACACGGAACAAGAATAAGATGCGAGACTAGGTAGGAAGAGGAATAGGGTTTAGGAGGACTGGAAGGGGTGGGCAGGGATTAGGCTGAGAAAGAGAGGAGGTCATGAATTAGTACATCAGGGTGATTGTGCAAAGAAGGCTATCTGAGAATGCTATAAGGGAGTAGTGCTAGACGGTATAATGATATAGATGGTGGAGATGTTGGAAGAAGTAGAAGTGATGAATTTGGGATTACAGGTTCTGGAAAAGGCGGAATCACTAGAACAGGCGGTATAGGGAGAAGGAGGAGGCTGTGGAGGAGGGAGTTGTGTTGATGTTGGTGTTGTGGCGGTGTTGGTAATGGTGTTGAGTAGTTATGTATGTTGAAAATGAGCCATTTTGTAGGACCCCGGGGCAGGACTGGGAGAAGTGGCGTCATGTCACATGACTGGGCAGTCATGTTGGGTTGTCATGATAGTGCACGTGGGTGACCATGTTGTGATGTCATTGTTATGATAATAGGTGGCAGGATTGTGTATGTGCAGCACGTGTTGTTATGGGGACACATGCTCCGTCTCACCCCTAACAACCCGACAATGGATATCGAATTAATCCAAACAACCCGACAATCTTCAGAAAACTGACCCAAACACTCCAGAAAACACTCCCAAATAAAGGTAGGATAGTATCCTTAATGAGGGTATGAGACGTATGAAGAGGTACTCATTGCGCTCATTTTCATAGCTTTCATTTTGAGACGTATGATTTTGTGCGCATCATGCTCATTTTCATAGCTTTCATTGCTTCATACGACGAAAAGGGGGGTTCCGTGGGTTTAGTATCCTTAAAATATAGGATAGTATCCTTACCTAGTGTCTGACCATATAATGGACACGTAATTTATCACAGAAATGGGTTTATTACAATAATGGTATATATTATTTAAAGTCAGAATGGTCCAATTCTACACTGGGAACTGAAGAGTTCCCTCAAATACAGACTGACGGTCTCCACCTGAAACTGATGCCATGACAGTATAAATTACCAAAGATATGTTTATTTGAAGTTATAACATTATCGGTTAATTTGTTGTAACATAACGGGTTGAAAAAAGTTATAACATTATGCGTCGATTTTTATAACATAATGGGTTGAAAAAAGTTATAACATTATGCAGAGTTTATAACATTATCGGTTGTTTACTACATTTTTTGTAACATTATGCGTTGGTGTAACATTATGCGACGTTGTAACATTATCGGTTGTAACACCCCTCCAACAGTATCACATAACCACATTTGAGCGAGGAAAGCAAAATTACAGAAAGAAATATTGAATGAAGTTTTTATCCCATGAGTTTGTATATTTTTTTTAGCTGCCTTGGGCAAAGCTCAAGAGGAGCTTTAAAGATCATTTTCCATCTACCATCTGTCCATCATGAACTGTATATTCAGGCCTGGCATTTTCAAGGAGGGCTGCCCTCCTGGAGCCCTCGCAATTTTTTTTTTAGGAAGGCTATTAAACAATTAACATAAAATTGTTTTGCAGTGCTGCTTCTATTTTTGTGCACAATTTCTATGGCTCACTTTATACACATGACAAAAAGGAATATATAATTTGCTCAAAAATAAAATTCAACTGAACCACTGGGCTTCATGTTCAAACATTCTGCCACATTCATGGCACTGGTGGTATGTGACTCTCTGGTAATGCCACCAGTTAGATATAGAATAATATTTGAACATTGTTGGGGAAAGAACAATTCTACCTTAAGATGCTGTTCACATCTCCCTAGAAATACTGCTAGGGAAAGATGTGGTCAGCCCTACTGTATTTTTCATACTACCAGGCCTGTATCGTTTCTATTTCTCCTCTGAAACTACCGGACCAAATTCAACCAATGCATGTTCTTTATCATATGTCAATTCAAGTTTGTTCAACAAAAGATGCCATACTCATGGGGGTACCACAAGGCACATTACTTTGTTGGTACCCTCAATTATTTAAAAAAAAAATGCTTCTTGGAAGAAACTACAAATCTGAATCTTTTGATATTTGGTATATTGCACTGTTATGGGGGCGAGATTTCAATCTGTTCAAATCAAGTCATTTTGGGCTTCTCATGCAAGCCTGCATATTAGCTTAGAGCAAAATGAGGAGTATTCTTTGAAGCTCTTCTGCTTCAGATCCATCTGTCAGAATCTTTTGATATTTAGTATGTAGCATCCTTTGGAGGGTCAGAATCAAGTTGATTCAAATCAAAACCTTGGTTTCATATTTGGGGAAAATTTTAACTTGTTGCAATATGAGAAAGATTTTGTTAAAATATCTTCTTCAGATCCACCAGTTAGAATCTTTTGCTGTTTGAGATTCAGCATACTTGCATGGGAGAGGGTGGGGGATGGTAAATTAAAGTTGTCCAAATCGAGTCTCTGGGTCCATATTTGGGCTTCCTGTGCAATCATGAATGTTAACTTAGTGCATGCACAGTACGAGAAATATTCTTTTAAAATCTTATTTATGTCAAACAGCTAGAATTTTTTGATATGTAATATTCAGGATCCTTGCTTATGTTTCCGCAGTCTATTCCGGATTACATGGAATAGTGTGACATGTGCAGTGAAGATACAGAATAGTGATCACAAGGAAACATCAAATTGCACTTTAAATGTAAACCAGAATGGAATTTGAGGAAGTGGCGCTCGCAATTTTTGTTGATGATGTTGTCAATGACAACATGGATGCTGTTTTTGCTCATCTCAGTGCCGCATCTGCATAAATGGATAGGTAGGTCAATATGACCAGATTAAAAAGAAACAAAAAATTTATGAAGAAACGCTGGACAGAGCACTTGAGTTTTATTATTATTTCGACTCCCATTTGCTCAGGGGCGTAGCCAGGATTCTATAATTGAGGGGGGGGGGGGGCTAGCCATTTTTTTGTGGGGGCATACCATGATATTTGTAATGTTGTAGGGTTTCGGGGGTCCTTGCCTAGTCCAAGTTAGCACCCTCCCGTCGTTACCCCCCTCCTCCCACTTCCCTTCAAGGAAGTGGGAGGAGGGGGTAACAACCGGAGGCCCTAGTTGGGACAAGGACGTGGGAGGAGGCGGGTGACGACCAGAGGGGCCTAGTTTGGACAAGGCCTTCCCCGAGAAAAGTTTGCAAAATTTAGTGCTCCAAGATCGAACTTTCAACTTACAGATGTGCAATATGAGGAATATTCTTAAAAACTCTTCAAATCCGCCAGTCTGAATTTTCTAATATTTGGTTTCCATCATCTTTATGGGGTCAGATTAAAGTTTGTTCAGATCAAGACTCTGGGTTCATATTGGGGCTCTCTACAAGAGTAGCCCAAGAACATTAGGTTTCACTAGGGAAAAAAATCGGAGAAAGTTGATTTTTTCAGGGAATGTCGAGTACATGTCACTGAACGATTAGACAAAAGTCCCCTAAAATCCCAGTTGAGCTTTTTTTTCGACAGCCTTTTTTCGAAAACGCGTTTGAAAAAAATAAAAAAAAATCGCACGAACTTTGTAACCTCGAATTGATCCAACTGTATTTTTTGTTTACGCGTATTTCGAGCTACATAATGTCTAATATACATTTACCTAGAGGAAAATGTGCATTCTGTGACAATTTCTGCGAAAAATTATTGAAAATTCACAAAAGAGTATCGGATTTACGCAAAAAATGACGATTTTCCTAACGGATTTGCCCAAAGGGTCGTAGTACAGAACGGGATGTTAGTTGGACAGACGATAAAAAATCCACCACCATTTGAAGACTTTTATCATTGCTTACAAAATAGACATTATGGAAGACCCCCTCTGCTTCTGGCCGAGTTCCCCTTTTGGCATAAAATTCGTCAGCATGAGAACTCAACTATTTTCGGGCTTGGGACTGAACAGACACGTCTGTGTCTGGCAGCATTAGATCAATAAATAATATTTACAGAATGTACAAAAATCAATAAATAATATTTACAGAATGTACAAATCAATCAACATGGATTAAGTTACATTGACTATTATCAACGCTATATACAGAAATGACATGACCTATATACATATTATTCATCGAACTCAGAAATTTCCGACAGGACAGTGTTTCTGTGGTAGTTACAAGAATCCGAACTGCAATTACACAAACCTGAGCAAGAGAGTCCTGCCTTCTTACACCCACACCTCTTTGTACAAGCACTCTTGCAACCACAACTGATCAGATTCAGTAGGTTATCGGGGGCACATGGCTTTGTGGCTGCAGTCGGTACAAGAAGTCCATTGTCTAGCGACCACCCCCAATCCGTCAGAGGAAGCGAAGTGCCCAGCCATTGTTGGACCTGGAGATAACATCTGTAGACATGTTGTTGTGCAGCATCGCTGCTTGGTGGGAGTGAGGCTAGGTCGATGGGTTTATTCAGTGTAGATTTTGCTACATAACGCTTGTAAGTGACATATCTATATTGGTCGAGAGAGGAAACAGTTTTACTCCCATATAAGATCAGGAGAAGTTGTTCCCCGGCAGCGGCTACTGCACTTGGTGTACTGTCATCCGCCAAAATTGTGTTGACATACTGTTGTGAGTCGCTAGTAACATCGGAGACAATTGTACTGAATACTTTCTTCTTACCAACTCGAAAGAGTGCAGAAGTAGTGTCACAACCACTTATAGAATGTGCTACAAGGAGGTTGCTTCTATGGTCACCCATTTTGGTTGCTATTTCACTAACTGAAACTAGTAAGTTTGGGGTAATGGAATACATCATGTGAATATTACATCCCGGTTGAACTCGAGAGGTAAGAATGACTAACAAGTCTGTGTCTGTTCCCACAACGACAACATTGTTGTCATCTTGAGCGATGTCAAGTGCAGTTTCGGCTATCAGTACATCAGCATCAGCCTCGGCCTGCTTGGACTGAATATTGATAGCAGATAGCTCCTGCATTAGAAGATCGATCAGTTGGGTTTTGTTCTTGGCATTTGCAAGGAAATCGGATTGGGGTGTGGTGGCTGGTAACTCGGGTGAGATATTGATATCAATGGAATACCTGTCTTTAGATCTACGGGCTTGTTCCATGCCCTTTGTCGACATTGTACAAGCATAACCATCAAAAACAACCACGACGTTCGCCCCAAAATGTCTCACTAGATAATTGGAATATGATGTACATATGTCCTTATATGACGACTGTTTAGGCCATACAACTGCCCTCAATAAAAATCCACCATCTACAACAAACAGAGAATGTTCTGGGATTTTAGTTTGCTCGGAACCGTATGTTTTGAGGATCTTACCGAGCGTGCTTTTCTGTGTCTTCCTCATTCCAGCAGAATCAAACAATGCTGGTGGTTTCGGGGCGAGTTCATATTTGAGATACTCTTCCATCTCTGCTTGTGACTGAATAACACATGTGATGCGGTTGAACAGAATTGTGGGGTCAATCACCACCTTACTTCCACGGACTTTGATGCTATTTGCCATCGATGCGAAAGACTTCACAGTGTCAACACGTCGTAGTTTGATGCTGTTGAACGTTTTGCTTACAACATTCGATACGCAACATTCACCAATTTTGCGAACTTGGTCACAGTTCACAGTTTCGTCGGCCACAAGCCTGGTCGCTATAGAGACTAATTGTAGTGGATCTCTATTCTGAAAGGGGGAATGCACTCTGAGCCAGTTCAATAATTTGGTGATATCATTGGCATCAGTCAATTGTGAACTTTGACGGAGATCCCGATGTTGTTCGCCATGACCAGTGTGAACATGAACAAAATTTTCGAGAGCATTACATATCGGAAGGCAAAGAGGTAGTCCATGTACCCATTTCGCAACAGTGCTATCGGTTATTCCCCTGCCATGTGTGAGACCACCAGGGAGCTTGAACATTCTCATTAAACACTGCTCTATGGTCTGATCAGAATATATCCCGTCCCAGAATTTATCTGAGCGCCTTATGGTAAAGTAACCTTTCTCAGTGAACAACTTCAAATCATCCTGTTGCATTATTTCTGTTAGCTCATTCATCTGCTGCAAATAGAGATGAGAACTTTTTGCGTATGCAAAATGACCACCTGCATGAAATACTGGAATCATATTGCGAACACAATATGTGTGGAGTTGCCAGTCACCTGTGCACTCTGCTCTCAAGAACAACTGGAGAAGACCTATTTGCTCGTAGTATTGTACCCAAAGCTTTCCTGCGTGTCCTACGGACGCATTCTGGAGCAGTTTGTGTAATTTTGACAGTAGATGGTTGACACTTTCTTGATTGACAGCGTCAGCTGTTGTACAGTCACCTCTGGCAAGTCCACAGAATATTTCATTGACTTCTGTGCAGTCTATGTTATCTAGTGTTCGGCTTTCTTCAAACACAAGTTTTGTAATGGCAATTTGTGTTAGCAAATGGGCACAAACTGCTCTTGAATATGCATGACCACTGATCAAATGATGGATTGACCCACCAGCATAAACAGTCCCCCAAAGTTCATTCAAGCCGCTACCAGCCATGATCGAACCAATTGCCCCTAAATATGACATAATCATATGGAAGCCGCCGAGTCTAACGAAAACTTTTGTCAACTTATCTGACGAACCACATTATGTGATTTAATCGAACATGGAAATTGAAAGAATGATGCTATAATACGGTATTTGAATGAGAAAAGTCGATGCCGTTTGAATTTGAGTTTAGGGGGTATGGTTAATATTTCACACGTTTCACCAGTTCATTATGGAATAAATGACTATTGTTATATATCATTATAAAGCCACTGCTTTTCTGCAATTTTTGATATATAATTTAACTCCCAAAGTAGTCGTAGATTTGATTTAATGGACGTTGTGTACCGTTGTGTGTATGAAAACAATAAATTTTTTTTCGTAATTTTGTACATTTTCGTGAATATTTCACCATTGAGTGTGAGGATTGGTACAAAGTTGGCATTTTCTGTTGGGGATATGTATTCTCAATATAATTCAGCACGATATTTATGATTCTCACCCTACTAAGGCGAATAAGAATGAAAAATATGGAGCTGGGTCGAATTTTTTTTTAAATTTGTTTTTTCATCAAAAAAACGCTATAACTAAAAAAGCTCAACTTGGATTCGCGGGGACTTTTCACACTTTATCCGCAATGTGTGTCCCGGAAACATATAAAAAAATCAGCTTTCTCCGATTTTTTTCCTTACTTTCTCATTTTTATGTCTAATGTGCCTGGACTAGAGTCCAAATCCTGACTTAGTTCAAATTGAGGAATATTCTTTAAACATCTTCACATCCACCTGTCTGAATCATTTTGGTATTTGATTTATGGCTCCCCGGGGGGTGGTGGGGGGGGGTCCTTGGTCCATATTTGGGTTTTTTTCTGTGAGCTCAAATTTTAACATAGTGCAGTATGATGAATATTCTGTTAAAATCTTCATATTTATATCCAACAGTCTGAATCGTTTGATATTTTGCATTCAGCATCTTAACTTAAGGGGTCAATTCAAGCTTGTTTAAATCTGGTGTCTGGGTTGATGTTTGTACTCTGTAGTATTAACCACCCATAGATGATCAATGCATTGATCTTTTGTTATTTTTCATTTTAACCCTTTACCTAACAAATCGACCGCATTTGCCCGCATAATATACAAACTGAGCAGTTGAAAAAATATTATTTTTAAAAACATTTCTGCAAAACCATATCATGTGACCGTCTCATTGGAACAAACTCATTCCAATGAGGGGTCACATGATATGGTTTTGTTGAAATTTTTTTAAACATTGAAAAAATAATATTTAAAATATTAAATATTAATATGCAGTGTATTGGGTAAAGGGTTAATGGAATCATTGTATCTTACCATCTAGAGAAAAGTGTAAAGACTATAATGACATCACTGCTACTCAAAGTACAAGCTTTTTCAGTGTTAAACCTGTAAGGAAAATTTATTATCTTCAAGTATGGGAATGAAAAATAAAAAATTCTTAATATCCATACACATGTGATAAATGGCTATTTATGGGATAAATTTCCATTCTGGATTTGTTGATGGTACTGACATGCTTCACCAACAGTACCTGTTATATGTTTCAGAAGTATATATCCAAAACATATTTTTGAATATATTTGTTTCACAGATTTTTCTTTAATTTGCAGTGGTTGTTGTAGGAAGTAGCCTCATTATTCAAGAAATATAATGGAGGAGAGAGATGAAGATGAGGAAATATTGTTTGAGCAGTCTGGTTTGGTGAGTCAACGAGTGAAGCCTTCTGAGAATCAACAGTGGTGCAGGAAATTTGTAAATAACATAGCATTATGTGGATCCTTCTTAGCGCTGGTAAGATTTTGACCATTTCTGATAAGTTCTTTAACCTTAAACACTCTGATGTCAAAATATACTGATGTTTCCAGTAACAAATTTCTCTCATTATGCGAATCAGAATTTAATCAGTTGCCATATACAGTGGAGCCCACTTAATTGGATATCTCTTAACTGAATAACCCTGTTAATTGAATATAATTTACCAAAACAAAACCTTTTACCATACCTCCAGTACAAATTTGATCTGGTAATTGAATATAGGCTATAGAGTAAACCCCTGTTAATTGAATAAAAAATCTTGTAACCTGTCAAGAAATTACCCTGACACTCCCCAGTTTTCCTTTGTTTATAGACCTATTTGGCCTCAGTACATCCAATACATGCATTTAATCTATTATATCTTGTTTGACAGAGCTCATGGAGCTCTGTCAAACAAGATATAATAGAATAAATGTTAAGTTTATCGCAAGAATACATGTACAGGAAAGTAACAAAATCCCTGTTAATTGAATACTCCTGTCAATTGAATAATTTTCATTGGCAAAGTGTTCAATTAACAGGGTTCCACTGTATTTTGATTACAGTGTTTCATTTCTGTAAGAAAAAGGTGCATCTAGAATTGTTGAAAGGCATCATTTGCAGAACTGAAAATAATATACATCATATAATAACTGGTTGAGTGATAGAAGCCACTACCATGGCTCTGTTGAAAAGTGCTGAAAGCTACTTTAGCGGCTTTACACTGTTGGATGAAGCTTGCTGGTTTTTTTAGTAGTGGAAAAGAAATGTTTATAAATTATTTTGGTATAATTTATTGGAGAGTGCACAAAATAATTGTTCATGAACAAAATCTTGCAAAATTGAAGCTTAATTCCCTTGCAGGATTTGCATTTTATCAAGCCTGATTATCCCAGAGATCAGCCCTGAGAGTGCTTCTGTCAGGGCTGTTTTTCCAGCCCTGACAAAAATTTAAAACCAAACTAAACTATTAAGGCATGTTTAAAAATCAGCCCCGGGTACATGTAGGCGCTGACCCTCAAATGTCGTGGACTTATTTCAGGCCCGACCATTTTTCAAAATGCAGTCCGTGCCTTTCTGGTTGCATGGCATCTTTGAAGAAAACACCCGTGTTTCAAATCACCTTTTAAAAAATATTTAGCACTCAACCAATCAAAGATGAGTGATTTTGTACCGTACTCCGAATAGGTAATCTGTCATCCTTAATTCATTATTCTGTTTTGTTGACTTTCAATACTTTGTTTGAAGAGTCTGTAGCATCCTACTTCTAATTTTAATTTTGCACTGTTTCAAGGAAAGCTTTGATATATATATTTATGAATTACTTGGGAATCCTGCTGCATACAACACTTTCATCTGTCGGCATCTGCTGAATTCATTCCAATAAAATTTAATGTGAACAATGAGGGGATGGGCAATTAAATTCAGTGTGCCTCGGGGAGAGGGTGGAGGTAAATTGCCCCAAATTTAATAAAGCATCTACTCGTGATCTAATGGATGGAATATGTTTATATTTGATATTCAGGTGCCTTTTGAGGTGCACACTGTAATTTGTTCAAGAGAAGTTTTTTGAGGGCAGTGTTTTCAGTTCTGGGAGGGGAAAAATTTTGGCCACACCTAAAATTTCCATTTGAGAAATATTGGTAAAGTAGGACTCCGTAACCAGTGCCTAGGGTGGAATAAACAATTGACTAATGTTGTCTTTATATCCATGTTGCAGTCACGATTAGTATTGTGCAGAAATATGTGATCATATAAAAATAAATAATTCTTTAAAAATCTTAGATCCACCAGTCAAAATCTTACGATATTTGTTATACAGCATCCTTGGTGCAATATGAGGAGTATTGTTTAACCCTTTACCCAACAAATCGGCCACATCCGCCCATGTAATATGCAAATTCAGCAGCTAAAAAAATATTATTTTTCAAAAAAGTTCAACCAAACCATATCATGTGACCCCTCTTTGGAACATGCTCGGTAAGCTCGTTCCAATGAGGGGTCACATGATATTGTTTGACTGGAGTTTTTTGAAAATTTTTTAAATTAAAAATTATATTTAAAACAATAAATTTTGATATTGTCGGCATTGGGTAAAGGGTTAAAACTCTTCGTCAGATTTTTTATAATTGGTATGTAGCATCCTTATTGGGATCAGTCTATTTCAGTTTGTTCAAATCTGACAGGGATGTAAGTTTTCAGGATTTTTCCTGAATTCAGGATTTTTTCTGAGTTTGACCAAATAAGATATGGATCCAGTGGGAAGAACAATCTTTAAAATGTTATGTGCTTTTGGCTGGGAAGTGGCTCAGGACTAGCCTGTTATCTTCAAGAAAGCAGTAGCTTTTGTGTCAAGTTCTCTGTTTACCCTAGATCCTTGGCCAGAAATAAGGTAATTGAACATTTCAGGATTTTTTAGAGTGGATCACTTACATTGCTGAAATCAACTCCTTGGGTTGATACTTGGGCTCTGTAGGGGGCCCAAATTTTAATTTGGCACAATATGAGGAACATTCTTTAAGAGTCTTCTTTTTCAGATCCACCAGTCAGAATCTTTTCATATTTGGTATACAGCATCTATATTGGTGTCAGTTTCAAGTTTGTTCAATTCAATCCGCTGGGTTGATCTCAATGTAATTAGTCACATGGATTTCACTCCTGTAAAGAGGCTCTGTTTTACTGGTAAAATAGGACCCAGTCACCAATGCTTGGGAGGTGGAAACCCTCTATAAATGGGCAACATGGCTCACACGTGGTCTTGAGTTGATACTCATGTTGTGGTCATGATTAGCCATTGTGCAAAAATATGTGACCTTAAACACCAATAAATAAATAAACAGTCACATATTTGCTGCAAAAATAAATTGTCTATTTATGTGAAAATGGGATTTTGTATTCCACTATTCTTTCAAAAAGACTATTTCTTCAAACAGAATTTTTAGGTAAAATTTTGACAGTTACAAAGAAATATGTGCATATAAAACTGGAATACTTTATCTTGAAGGCTAAGTACCCACTGAAATTTATTTGCTGAATTTTTCTTTACAAATTAATTTCACATATAAGCATGTTTTTTTTCCAGCTTCAGTGAGTTATATATGTGGGAGTAAAATTATAATTATGCATTAGTCAAAAGCTTATTAGTCCCCTATGGGAACCATAAGGGGACTATAGGATTGCACTCCGTCTGTCTGTCTGTCCGTCCATCCATCTGTCCATCCGTCCATCCGTCCGTCCGTCCGTCCGTCCGTCCGTCCGTCCGTCCATCCATTTTTTTTATTTATGTTACCACCTCTCCCTCCAACATGCTTTAAGCTACACCTTTCATATTTGGTACATGGATAAATGGTTCTGAGGGGATGATGCACGCTCAAAATGTTTTTTTCAAAATCCAAGATGGCGGAATGGCGGCCATTTTTGTTGTGTTTTTTAAGCTTTTTTTCTCTATTTTGATGTTACCACCCCTCCCACCAACATGGTTCAAGCTACACCTTTCATATTTTGTACATGGATAAATGGTTCTGAGGGGATGATGCACGCTCAAAATTTTTTTTTCAAAATCCAAGATGGTAGAATGGCGGCCATTTTTGTTGTGTTTTTTAAGCTTTTTTTCTCTATTTTGATGTTACCACTCCTCCCACCAACATGGTTCAAGCTACACCTTTCATATTTAGTACATGGATAAATGGTTCTAAGGGGATGATGCACGCTCAAAATTTTTTTTTCAAAATCCAAGATGGTGGAATGGCGGCCATTTTTGTTGTGTTTTTTAAGCTTTTTTTCTCTATTTTGATGTTACCACACCTCCCACCAACATGATTCAAGCTACACCTTTCATATTTGGTACATGGATAAATGGTTCTGAGGGGATGATGCCCGCTCAAAATTTTTTTTTCAAAATCCAAGATGGCGGAATGGCAGCCACTTTTGTTGTGTTTTTTAAGCTTTTTTTCTCTATTTTCATGTTGTTACCATCCCTCCCACCAACATGGTTCAAGCTACATATTTCATATTTGGTACATGGATAAATGGTTCTGAGGGGATGATGCACGCTCAAATTTTTTTTTTCAAAATCCAAGATGGTGGAATGGCAGCCATTTTTGTTGTGTTTTTTAAGCTTTTTTTCTCTATTTTCATGTTACCACCCCTCCCACCAACATGCTTCAAGCTACACTTTGCATATTTGGCACATGGATAGACGGTTGGGAGGGGATGATACACGTTCAATATTTTTTCTTCAAAATCCAAGATGGCGGCATGACGGCCATTTTTGTTGTGTTTTTTAATCTTTTTTTCTCTATTTCATGTTACCACCCCTCACTCCAACATGGTTCAAGCTACACTTTTTATATCTGGCACATGGATAGAGGGTTGTAATGGGATGTTGCACGTTCAATATTTTTTTTCCAAAATTCAAGATGGCGCCATGGCAAACATTTCTGTTGTTTTTTAAGCTTTTTTCTCTATTTTATGTTACCACTACTCCCTCCAACATGGTTCAAGCTGCACTTTTCATATATAGTACATGGATAAAGGGGTTGTGAGGGGATTATGCACGCTCAATATTTTTTTTTAAAAATCCAAGATGCTTATATACTCTAGTGTCTTCTGTGACAAAAACACCTTATGTCACAAAAGCGTCGTAGGGACTAATACCACCTCGGTGGTCAAACACTTGTTCATTCCTCTTCCTTTTGGCTCATTTCTTTTCATGTTCATTTGACATACCAGCATTCCAAAAGAATAGTCTGTAAAGGGTAAAGTGACATCTCCCTCAATTTACATGTAAAAAACCAGACTAGTCACTATTGCCATAACTATTTCTTATCACCCTGCCCTACCATTGTTTACTACAGGCTTGTACTACAGTGGAAGTCCCTAACTCGGAGAATATACTTTCTATTTTGATCTTTCCCAAGTGATTTGGGACAGAAAAGTGGTGCAAAAGCACCAAGAAAAAATAAGCCAAAACTGGGTTGAGTGCTAGAGGCGCACACCCAGTAGGGGACACTCTTCTCCTAGTACAGATCCACGGCTTCCAGTACCAGTGCGCAGTCAGTAACTAATGAATCATTATTTTTTCTTCCACTGTCCTGGAATGACATGCAGCCATTTGTATTACGAAACAGTGTTAATTCAACTTGTTGATAATGGTTACCTGTGACTAGAATTATGGATCTGAGTATCGTATAATAACAGGACTGTGTTTTATATATTCTCGTTATTAATTTCAACCACATTTTCATTGTATTTTGTATATTCTCTGTGTTCATGCGCGACTTTCCCGTACCGTGCGGTTCTGACATATAATTTTTTGGTTGATAAATTTATGTTATCCTTTTGGATATTATTATTATTATTATTATTGGAGTTAGGTGTCAGTGGGGGGCTGTATGGACAGGATTTCTCCTCTCTGTTGAGGGCTGACTTTCTGTTTTTTGGGTCCCTGTCGTCCATCTGGGTTCAGTTGTGTTCCCGCCGGTTCTTTATTTTCTGCCACCTTTCTCCCGTAGTTGGGGGTGTTCTTCTACTTTCTACATCTGTTGAGTTCACCTTTTCTTCTGCTGCTCTCACCTCTGTTATGCCCACGACTGTTCCTTGAGGGCAATGCCTTTTGCCCAAGCATGTGGTGCATTCTCGTGGCCGTTCCTCCCACACCCACGGGGAAGGGGAATGCTGTCATTTGGGGCTTTCTGTCAGCTTGATCAGCCTTCTGTTGGAGGCAGGGGCCATTCGAAGCCTAACAGTCCCCCTTCTGCTTCCTCTGCAAAGCCAAGGACTGATCCTCCTGCCACCACTTTTAGTTTACTCACATGGTCAGGGTAAGCGTCGGCAGATCAGAGGGAGGACTCAGGATCATTCATCTAATAGAGGAGGTGGTTACTCCTCTTGCCAGGGCTCAAGATGAAGATCCTCACCTCGATTCATCCCAGGTTGAAGGAAGGATATCAGGGTTCACAGACCATTGGGTCACCGTCACATCCGATCCTTGGGTGTTAAACGTTGTTCGGTCCGGGCTGCGAATATCCTTCCGGAGGCACCCCACTCGAGAGTGCCTCTTCCAACACAAGTTCCTTCAGACGTTTCACGTCGGGTGCTTTTGATCATGGAGATAGACAATCAAGACAACAAGGGAGCGATTGAGGTCGTCAAGAACATTCATGCAGTGGGATTTTATTCCCGCCTGTTCTTGGTGCCAAAGAAGGATGGCCAACTCCGACCGGTTATCGATCTGAGTATCCTGAACCAGTCTACCATTGCTCTCAAGTTCAGCATGGAGACTTTCAGGTCGGTTTGCCGCTCCATTCACCAGGGAGATTTCGCTTCCAGCATCGACCTGCGAGACGCTTACGTTCACATTCCGATTCATCGTACATCGCAAAAATATATCCGATTCGCTTTTCTGGGGTGAGTTTACCAGTTCAAGGCCATGCATTTTGGCCTCAACCTGGCTCCTTGGGCCTTCACTCTAATGATGTCGCATGTGATCGCTCACAGTCCAGGGTGAAAACTTTCGGCATATCTGGACGATATCCTCCAGAGGCACTCCAATGCTGCTCTTCTGGAGTCAGATGTTGGTACATTGTTGAGCTTGCTCACGTCGCTAGGGTTCAGAGTCAATGAGGAGAAGTCGGACCTGGTCCCTTCTCAGTCGTTTTGTCATCTGGGAATGGACTTCCGTACTCAGCTGAATACTGTGGCGGTTCCCCGGGCAAGGACTGTGATTCTCTCAGCTTTTGCCCTGACTCTGTTCGGTGACGGATCTCATTCCTCTAGGTCGGCTGCATGTCAGACCTCTCCAACACTTTCTGCTCAGTCGTTGGATGCCGAATGTCAATCCTCTGGATCTGGTGCTTCAGTTACCAGACTCTCTTCATCGTCACCTTCTTCCCTGGATGGATGTTCAGTGGATTATGCAAGGAGTTCTGTTGGACTTGCCCACGTCCGATCGTGTTCTGACGGCAGATGCCAGCGATCTCGGATGGGGCGTGACGTTGGATCCTCTAGGTCTTTTCCTTCACAGTGTATGGGACCAGGATCAAGCAGCTCTTCACATTAACCAGAAAGAGCTTCTTACCCTTCTTCTGAGTTTTCGGCAGTGGATCCCCCACCTTTCGAATCGTCAGATCCTGTTGTCCGACAATTCGACAGTGGTCGCTTACATTCGGAACCAGGGCGGCACGCACTCGGTTCCCATGTACATTCCCAGTCGTCTGAACATCCTAGCTGACTCCCTGTCCAGATGGGCGGGGTTATTTCCACCGAGTGGATGCTTCACAGGGCAGTGTTCCAGTCGCTTTGCAATCTCTGGGGTTGTCCCCACATCGATCTCTTTGCGACCCATTAGAACCATCAGGTGGACACTTTCGTGTCCCCATGTCCAGATCCTCTGTCACTCGATTGGAACGGTCTAGCCAGCTATGCCTTCCTGCCAGTTCCCATTCTGCCTCAGGTTCTAGCCAAGATCAGAACCTGCAGTTGTTGAATCATTCTGATCACTCCCCTGTCGCCTCAACGGGTGTGGATCAATCAGCTCCGCTCTCTGTTGGTGCCGGTTCCGGCATGTCTCCCTCTACGTTGCGACCTTCTTTGCCAAGGTCAGCCGAGGAGGCTGACTTCATTGTGCCTTCACGCATATCTTTTGCCAGGTCCTGCCTCCTCCGTAGAGGTTTTTCGAGAGTGCATTTCTTCTTCAAGGCGGCACTCCACTGGTTTAGCCTATGCAGCTATGTGGAAGGTCTTCTGTCGATGGGGTGCTGATCACTCTGTTGATTATGCCAATCCTTCGATAACACAGATTGTGTAGTTTCTGGTATATCTGTTTGTTTCTCAGGGTCTCCAGCCTGTTACCATCAAAGGGTACAGGTCCATTCTTTCGGAGACCTTTTCGTATGTGGGAAAGTGTCGTATCGGCACTAATCCATACCTCTCCAAGCTTATTCGGCACTTTTCTTTGAAAAGGCCTAGGATTTTGTAGCTTACCCCAAGATGGAATCTTCCTTGGGTGCTGCTTTGCTTGGGGGGTGGGGGGCACCGTTCAAACCTTTATCCCAGGTGGATATGCATTTTCTCACATACAAGACAGCTTTTCTGATGGCTTTTACCTCAGCCAGACGAGTTAGTGAGCTTCACGCCCTCTCGGTTGATCTGGCCTTTTTCAGGAGCTCTGCCAACAGTGTTACTTTTACCACTGATTGCTCCTTTCTGGCCAAGAATCAGATACCAGGAACAACTCCACCTCCTATCTGCATCAGGGCTCTTCCTGTTGCAGAGGGTAATCGCCCTTTGCTCTGTCCGGTTTGTAGACTTCGTATTTATCTCAACTGGACGCAGTTCATTAGGAAAGGCAGGAAACAATTCTTTCTGTCTCTTATTCCCGGTCGACAGAAGATCTCTCCTCAATCCATTTCTCGGTGGATTTGTCTTGCTATTCTTGCGGCTTATGCTCGTCTAGTGACTGATGATTGTATTACCAATCGTATTTCTGCCCATGAGATGTGTGCCTTGTCTACCTCCTGGGCTTATGCTAACTCCGTCAAGTTGTCAGATGTTATGCAGGCAGCCTACTGGAGAAATGCTTCTACTTTCTCCACCTTTTGTCTGCGTTAGTTGCAGGAGCAGTGTGAGGACCTTTTTTCTTTGGGCCCTCTTTCTTCTGCTCAGACTGTTGTCTACCCTAGCCATTAGGCTTCAAGGGCAGTTCCAGCCCTGTGTTGTTTTACTGTCCTTTCTGTCTGTGCATCATGCAGTGCCATACGCCTCATCTCTCATTGTCTTTTACTAATGTTTGTGATGCTATGGTTTGATAGGCCTTGGGAACTCTTCTTCTATCCATGGTTCCAGTGCAGCCGGGTTATGTGGGGATTGGTTATGTGATTCCCTCCTCCTATTGTCTATTCAGCCTGTAGTAAACAATTGTAGGGTAGGTTGATAAGAAATCTAAATTTTATAGTAAATTTCCTTTCTTATTATACCTACCACAATTATTTACATGGAGGCCCTTCCATCTTCTTATTCGGGTAAGAATCCTTCCTCCCTTCTGATCACATAACTCCAATGTTGGCGGATTAAAAAAAATGATTCATTAGTTACTGACTGCGCACTGGTACCATAAGCTGAGGATCTGTACTAGGAGAAGAGCATCCCCTACTGGGTGGGTGCCGGTAGCACTCGACCCAGTTTTGGCTTATTTTTTCTTGGTGCTTTTGCACTACTTCTCTTTCTCATATCCCTTGGGAAAGATCAAAATAGAGAGTATATTTTCCGAGTTAGGGACTTCCACTGTAATGCAAGCCTGTAGTAAACAATTGTGGTAGGTATAATAAGAAAGGAAATTTACTGTAAAATTTAGATTTTTATCCCCCTCCAACAGAGTATGGCCTTGGTAATAGCAAAATGTCTATCACAAATTCACAAATGCTTGTCCACTTAACTCCGCCTGCATTTTTCATTGGATTTTTATGAAACTTAGTATGAGTATGATGTGTACATGTGCATATGGAAAAGAAGTTTTGATACTAGTAATTTTACCAGAGTTATAGCCCTTGTCGACTTTGAATTTACCAAAATTGCAGGTTTTTGGAAGATTCTTCATTTATGATTAAAGAAATTAAATGATATTTGGTGAGTGACATTATTGGATATGAATACGTCATGTCCAGGTCATAACATGAAAGTCGGCGGTGGATATGGATGTCGGAGACTGTCTTGTACAAATAGTCTCTGTATAACACTGTTTCACTTCTCGCTTACTTGGGCTACAAGCCCAGGTAGGCATGGGATGCGACTGAGAATTTATAACTTATATACTGTTACTGAAATTTTAGTAGGACTGGCATGATTATGAAATTTCAAGATTGACTTTTGAAGAAGAATAATCGATTAATGTTGACTTCAGTCGTACTCTGTGACCTCAAGAAAACAACTACAGTAAAACCTGTTTTGCGAGACCGTTTTCGTGAGAGACCACCTGTTTTAAGAGACAGCTGTGACCTTGCATTGTTTGGTTGTTTTAGTCTGTAATGGACCTGTCATTTAAGACCACCTGTTCTGAAAGACCACCTTTGCCTGGCAAAAAGGGTGGTCTCTCAAGACAGGTTCAACTGTATATAGAAAACAATATTTTTGGTCATTAGTTCCTCAGGTCGGACATTCCTTAGGCATGCAAGCATGCTGCATGCTTATGACTCTCTAAGAAAAATTAAGACTCCTGACCACCTCAAGCCCAAACCTGAGCCAAGGCTCAGGTTTGGGCCTGAGGTGCTCTGAAGTATAATAATGGCTGCATTGAGATTCAAGGAAGGCAGTTGCACTCCTTGGTAAATTGAGAAGTGCAATTATTTGTACTCCCATACTTTCTAGAATGCCAGAACTGGTATCGTGTGTTGTATCTTTATACTTCTTTCCCATATCAATTACAATGCATTTTGATATTCTATAGCCCCTGACACTTCTTACAAGCACGTTGGGGAGGAGAGTAATAACTAATAATTGATCAGTAAAGGAGTGATGAAAACCCATAATCACCGACCTCTTGATTAATCATGACAGGCCTAAATTTTAGATGTGTAAACAAAGTCTACCTCAAGTAAAAATAAGTTGTGTCATATATGTTTGCCTGTCTGTTGGTACTGTGGAATAGCTATTCATTTTGTCAAGTACACATTGTTTAAAGTGTATTGTTCTTACTTTCATAATGACACTTTGTTTTTAGGGTTTGTGTATTGCCATACCAGGGCCTACACTCCTGGATTTACAAGACCAACTGAATACAGATACAGAACACATGACAATCATTTTCACTGCTCGATCGCTTGGTTACCTGTTGGGCTCCATCATTGGAGGAATCTTGTTTGACTTTTTTAACCACCGTCTACTGTTGATAATCACACTCCTTTTTAGTGGGATTGCAACAATTGTTATTCCATGGACTGTGACACTGATTATATTGTTAGCTTTCATCTCCATTCAGGGCATCACACTTGGCATGCTAGATACTGGTAAGTTGTTCATCTTAACATTTCAACTTAAGCTATTGTCCACAGCTGGCCAGTGCTCTTCACAAAAATCAACATTAAAATTTTATTATTTTTTTTACATTTTGTCTTAAAAGCATCCGATGACCCCTTCATCATATCTTTCTTGTTAACTGGTAGAGTGCTAGAAGCCACCATCAGGGCTTTAATATGAAGAGCAGGTACCCCAGCCCAAAGGTGTCATATTCTGTGGATGTGATTCATATTACAGTATCTTATAAGTGAAATTACTCAGTCTATATGGGTTTGCCTTATTACAATTTATGGGAGAGTGCCTCTTGGCACCAGTCCAGACTGTCTTCTGCAAAATGAGCTTCCCAGAGGGTGAATTTGGTGATGCTACCCTGCACAGCAGGGTAGCATTACTAAACTTACTCTCTGAGCCTCAATCTGAATCATGGTCTCAAGCCTAAACAGAAGGAGGTACCCAGAGGATAAATTGGCCCACTGTATGGGACAGCATCAGCAAATTCACCCTCTGTGGAGATCATTCTGCAAATGACAGATTGCTTATTTCAGGGTTGCTTGGCACTCTCCCATAAATTGTAACAAGGCAAAGACAAATTTTGATGGCCAAAAATAACTTAGCACTCTACCAGTTAAGTGCATTCCATTGAAGGGTCATAGGCCCTTTTTAGGCAAAAAATGAACATTTGTAATTACCTGGGTATTCAAGACTAAGGTTGCCGGTTGGTACAGTTTTTTGAAAGTCCTTGAACAATTTTTTTAAGGTGTTTGCTGGCTTTTATTTAAGGAAAATGTGTATTGGTATTTGTGCTTTTTGTTTCATAACTTCACACTTTCATCAGCTATGGTCACATAATGTGTGACAGTTTTAATGGTGTAGGAAAACAGAGTATCTGAAGACAACCACTAAACAGTGGTGAGTTTGTTTATTGGAATTTAGGGTTTCCATCGGGACCGGGAATTTCTAGTTCCTGATTGTTTTTTGGAATTTTTACCAATGGAAACTGGGAATACCAGTCTCTTAAGGCTACCGGTAGTTACTTTTCATTAATTCATATTTACCAATGATTTTCAGTTAATGCAATTTTTCAGCATGCATCAGTTCCAAACTTTTCTCATAATTATCCAACAGCATAATTCATAGAATTCAAATAGAGGCTAGATATCCCACTGAGTTTCTGACTTACAGCTTAGCTGCAAGTCAGGGACTCAGAGTGGGATCTTGCCTCTGTCTGAATTCTATGAATTATGTATGCATGCCTTTGATAACCTAATTAAACTGAGTAACATTTCCTTCGGTCTTGATTCACAATGTGTGACATGACGCGTGAAATCGTGGACCAGCCGATTTTATTAATTATTGTCAAAGCCAATGACTTACATAAAATGATTGACAGACAAAATAATGGTACTGAAGTCAAAGTATGTGAAGAAGATTACCAATAATATTGCAGATTCATTTTGTTTTTCCATCACATTCCTTAAATAAAACCCTGTTTATTTTCTCTAAACACTACAGTTTTGCTGAAAAATGATCCCTGGATCATTTAGTCCTAATTGCAGTAGGGTATTATGGGAATGAAAAAAATCTCGAAATTTCCTAGTTCTGCATTTGGGGCCTGAAAAATTCCTGATTCCATTTCTAGAAAAAAATCTGGAAATTGGAAACCCTAATGGGATTTAACAACACTTTCACAACCAGAGTCATATCGTGTCAGACAGTTTTATGGGTGGAGAGAGCTAGAGTACCTGGAGAAAACCTCAGAGCAACTGTCACACTCTAACTTACAAACCCAGTACAAGCAGAGTTAGCAGTGATTGAAAGCAAGTACACCATCGACATGCAGAACACAGCGCCACCATGCCCCAACATATTCAATCAAGATTAATGCAATGGTGTAGGTCGGGATAGAATTGATGACCTTTTGGTTTAAAGTCCAGTGCTTTAATCAACAGGACACTACACTTCCTAACAGGTGAGCTGTTATACTCTGCTACTTAACACTGGTAGAGTGCTAATATATTTTTGGTCATCAAAATTTGTCGACATGTCTTTGCCTTGTTAAAATTCAACAAGGCAAATCATCAAAGACTAAAATATTTCACTTCAAGTCTTTAAGTTGCATTACCTGCACTTCAGATTAAAGCCCAAATATGGGCTTCCAGCACTTGACCCAGTTAATAACCTAGCACAACCAGTGTTCGCAGCAGTTAAAGTCACGTGTACCTTTGACATGTAGTATGCCTAATAGCACACTGCATCACTGTTCTCCCACATAGACAATTGGGATCAAGTCTCCTGCCCAAGGAACAATATATACAGAAAATGAGGTACATGTATGAACTGAAGCTACAACCTTTTGATCTACAGTCGAGTGCTCTAACAAATGAGACACTGCACTCCCTACAGGTAGGTGCAGGTATTATTTGTTTGATTATATGACAGGACTTGTTAAGTGGTAAGTATAGAAACATCATCAATAAATAAAATACTTGTGGACAAATACCCTGGAAATTGTATGAACATTTTCTGGAAGAGTGTTTAAAAGTTCTGGATGTTCTTCCTTGTAGTGGTTTACGAATCCAGAAGAAATATTTTTCAAGCGTCTTCTTCTGTTCTTGTTAAGTAAAGGGTAAATGATAATTTACATGGTCACAAACAAGCCTGGAAATAAGATTGTCATCTGCAGTTTGAGGTCCCCAGAGGGTAAATTTGGTGATGTTCCCCTGCTCAGCAGGATAGCATCACTACATTTACCCTCTGTGAACCTCAGTCTGAATCAGGGTCTCAAACCAAAACAGAAAGAGGTACCCTGAGGGTAAATTGGCCTAATGTATGGAATAGCATGAACATATTAACCCTTTGGGGGACCTCATTCTGCAAGTGACAGAATGCTTATTTCCTGGCTTGGTCATAAGCTGTGTGATACCTACATGTATAAATTTTGATTTTTCGGGTTCATTTTGGTTTTGTTTTTTTGGTGGTGGTGTTGTGTGAGGGGCACATCCAGGTTTCATTTAAGTTTTCCTTCAGTTTTCGTTTAGTGATGTGATTGCTATCTGGTCCGGACATATTTACAATGGCGAATTGGCATTTCATAAATAAAATATGGCAGAGTCAAGCCTGAATAAAGAGAAACATACACAAATAGCTTCTGAGATGCAATGTTCTTGTGTTTCAATTTGGACTAGTGAGATTTTTAGTTGAATTATGAAAGCTTGTTAGTGTTGGGAGTAGGAGAGTGTAAAAAAATTTTGACTGGCCCTTAAAGATGGGTAGTATTGAAAATTCAAATTCGGTATCAGTATTTTACCTGTGATTTACCACAGTACGGTTCTGTATTCAGTATTAGATTATTCCATAATTAATTATGGATATGTGTGTTTGGAAGGGGTGGGGGCAGATGATAAAGTGTGGCAAATGGGGATGGGGACAAAAGCAAGGCCTATCCCTGGGCTATCATCAAGAAAACTTTTTTAGTGGTTTCTGTAGGTCATGGATGCATGGAAACCTTTGTGCACCCCCTCCCCTCCTCATCTCTTTTCTTTTGCCCTCAAAAGATTTTGTTGGAACTTCCATACTCCATAATACCACAGAGAGATCTTCAGACTGCAGAGGTTGGGTCTTCTCTCTGCACAGGGATCTGTCATTTTATGCCTCCCCTCCCCCTCTCTCTCGATAACACACAACTCTGGACAGAGCACATTGTAATGATGAGGAGGAGTTGTCGTTGGGTGGTATACACAAACCCAAACTTGAAGGGGAACATAAAATTAATAAAAGCAATATGTCACTTCACTTCTAATTACCATAGCGAAAGGAAAAAACAAACTTGCAAATAAACTTTATTTCTGGCTAAAGAAACCCTTAGTATTTTGAGGCAAGAAATCCAACATACTGAAAAATTCAGAAACTTTTAATTGCCTTGGTATGGTATATCATTATCTACTCAATACAGTTGAGCCCACTTAATTGGATATTTCTTAACTGAATAACCCTGTTAATTGAATACAATTCCCCAACACAAAACCATTTGCCATACCTCCAGTACAAATTTGATCTGGTAATTGATTATAGGTAAGAGAGTAAACTCCTGTTAATTAAATAAAAAATCTTGTAACAGGTCGAGAAATTACCCTGACTCTCGACAGTTTTCCTTTGCTTATAGACCTATCTAGCCTCAGGACATCCAATACAGGCATTTAATCTATTATATTTTGTTAGAGCTCATGGAGCTCTGTCAAACAAGATAGAATAAATGCTAAGTTTATCTCTAGAATACAGGAAAGTGAAACAATCCCTGTTGATTGAATACTCCTGTTAATTGAATAATTTTCATTGGCAAAGTGGCTATTCCATTAACAGGTTTCACTGTACCAGTATTTTCAGTATTCAGCCTATCTCTACTGAATCATCACCCAGTCACCATCTGGTCAAAGTTCTCTGTCTGCTGTTGTGATCACAATGCAGTAAATGTTATAAAGAAATGCCTCAATAATTCTGCATTTTTGCATGTTCCCCATTTATCCCTTTACCTAACATGAGTCATAACCAGCCAGTTACATTCACAAAAAATAGTTTTAAGATTTTATTACTTTTTTAGTTTCTCCACAAAAATATAGCTCCTGACCTCTCATTGGAATGAGCTCACTGAGTTCTCATTCCAGCAAAAGGTCGTAAGCTATGTTTTGGAGGCAAAAAATGAAAATTTCAAGTTGTTTGAATTTTTTGTTGTTGCATGTGTCGTGTTCTATTTGTGTTAGATAAACTGTTATCTTTGAACCAGATGAACACCCAGATTTCTAAATTTTATCACTGGAATGATGTTGAATGATATCAGATTTTTACCTTTGTGATTTACGGGAATATTTTGAGAGTCTGATTCCTAAACTACACAGAAACTATTTGGTTTTTACATCATTTTGTCTTGGAATATCATGGATTTCAGTTGACCAAATGGTACAGGCTCCCTATTATGCAATTCTTCACTTACACTGACAATATACTAAAAATGTGACTTAATGTGGGCTGAGTTTCAGATAAATTGTGTTCTTGTGTGAGCAGAGGGGGAAACAAATACATTTTCAGTTTAGCAGAAAAGGCATTCATAATCTACATGTACCACATGTATAAGAATGCTCTTGTTTCTGGAAAACATCCTTACCATTTCATGTACAGTATTATGATTACAAAAGAGGTATTTTTAGCTCATCTGACTGAGCTTAAGTGATCACTTTCTGTCCGTTGTCCATCCGTCTGTTGTGAACTTTACATTATTGACTTCTCCTAAACCACTGAGCCAAATTGAACCAAATTTGATATGCATGGTCCTTACCACATGTCAATTCAAGTTTGTTCAAACAAAGTTGCCACTCTCCATTGGGAGGGGTGGGGGAGAATGCTCAAAATTTCTAGAAAAATCTTCTGATGATGAACCAGTGGGTACAGTGATTCGACATTTGGTATGTAGCTTCCTTTTGAGGTGTAGAATCAAGTTTGCTCAAATGAAGTTCATGGAGCAATATTTGCCTTTGTAATGGGAGGGGCAAGATATTTGGCCCCATCCAAAATTTCTATTTTCTGAACCGATGATCTGATTTGAACGCAATTTGTTATGTGGTAATATTGGGTCATAAGTATTTGATTCATTCCAAAAAACATTTCCAGTGTTCTGTGGGAATCCCCAGGAGCTAAAAATAGAACATATTTTCAAACACTCATATTTCCCAAACACTCAGAACAGAGAACTGTTATTTGGTACGAAGCATTCTTAGGACCAGTAGAATTGAATGGTAAAAAAAATTGCCATCTGTTTTGTCAGGGTGTTCTGTGGGGTGGGGGGGGGGGGGGGGCATAAAAAAAATGCTGAGTCAGCATATCAGGAGCCCAAATCTTAACTTAGTGCAATATGAGGAAATTTCTTTAAAAATCATCTTCTTCAGATCCACCAGTCAGAATGCTTTCATTTTTGGTATACAACATTTCTAGAAGGGTCAGATTCCATTTTGTTCAAATCGGGTCCTTGAGTTAATATTAAGGCTGTCTATTGGAGCCAAAGTTTAACTTGGTGCAATATGAGGGAATTTCTTTAAAAATCTTCTTCTCCATAACCATCAATTAGAATCTTTTGATGTTTGACAACGTCTCAAAGAGGGGAGGGGTCAGATTCAAGTTTGTTCAAATTAAGTGCCTGGGTAAATTTACCATAGTGCAATATGAGGAAATTTCTTTAGAAATCTTTTTCTTCTGATCCACCAGCTAGAATGCTCTAATATTTGGTATGCAACATATTTAGGAGGCTCAGATTCAAATTTATTCAAATCAGGGGCACAATGACACTGTGTAGTAAAGCATACTGCACGTTGATGATGCACATGTCTTCAACCGCTGTAACCCTGCTTGAGTGGGGCTTGAACAGAGTTAGAATGTTGAGGAGCTGACAGTTGCTCCGTGGTTCTCTCTGTGTACTCTGACTTCCTCCACCCGTAAAACTACTGTCATGGTCACGATTAGCCATTGTGCATAAGTATGTGACCTTAACAACAATAAATAAATAAATTTTCTGATGGCGGAGATTCTTGGAGCTGAAACAGTTAAAGGGTTTTTTGATTGATTAATCATATAGCTTAACCTTGGTTAACCAATTAGTCACTTTCCCTAATAGATAGCTGAATAATTGCCATACTGTTGATGATTTACAGTATTAACCCTTTACCCAAAGTAAAAAAATAAAACCTGTCAGCGCTATATACAAAAATCTCTATTCAAATTTTATTATGTTTTTCAATTTTTGTCTCAAAATCATATCTTATGACCCTTCATTGGAATGAGCTCTTTGAGTTTATTCCAATGAGGAGGTCATAAGCTATGTTTCTAGACAGAAATTGAAAATTTTTAGTAATTCAAGAATTTATTTTGCAAGTATCGTCTGCTATAGGCATTGGATAAGAATGACCATTTTCAGCTACTGATACAGAAAATAATGATCAAGTGAACAAGTCAGAACACAACTTGCATGCTTTACTCTGCCTCATATAATTGATGTGAGTTAGTGTAACAATGTTTGCCTGTATTTGAGCAAGTTTGTGTTTTTGTTAACCCATATAATACAGTTGTTCAAAAGTAATGGTTAATCGATCAGTTACTTTCTTAATTGATCCAGGGATTCTTCTGCCCTCTTTGGGAAAGGTTCCGGGGCCATACAATTGGGAAATTTCACGTCGTGAAGGCTCCAATTGGGAATTTGTTTGGGACAAGAAACACACAAAGAATAAGAAATGTTACCTTCATATTGAATTGAGAAGATTTAAAACAGAAGCTACTACAGTTATAGTGCATGTAGTACATTTTATAACAACCAGTCACATGAAATAATGAACAGTCTCTGTAATCTCTATTAACCCTTTACCTAACCTGAAAAGCAGACGACACTTGCAAAAAAAATTCTTGAATAACTAATTTTTTTCATTTTTTGTCTCAAAAACATAGGTTATGACCCCTCTTTGGTACAAGCTCGATGAGCTTGTTCCAACGAGGGGTCATAACCTATGTTTTTGAGATAAAAAATGAAAATATAATGAAAATTAATTGGCGATTTTTGTGAATAGCGCTGGCCGGTTTTGGTCGTTACGTTGGGTAAAGGGTTAATTAAATAGTTCTTACACTATTAAATGATCAAGATATTAACGTGATAGTCTACATTTTGTGGCTTTGCAGTTGTGTCTAGGCAAGCCTTGGCTGCCTATGTAGGCAGCCAAGACTAGCCTAGAAACAACTGACAAGGTTTCTTGGATGTAACTTGCAGACGTATCTCAAAACGTCATTTTCGACCTTCAAGAATTAAAGAAGAATTAAATTTTTATTTAAATGAGGATTGAGATTGGAAAGTTTTTGGTTTGAATTGGGGAAAATCATGCCAAAATGCCATTAGGAAAGTGACCCATATTCGGCCCCTGTAGACATCCAAAAGAACCCCTGTGATCAAGACATGGATCATTGGTTAATCGATTAATTGGTTAACCATTTCAACTCTTGAGATTCTACTGTTCTGTGAGGATAAAAGCAGAAAGATAACTCCGACTGGATCATCACCCATTGGAATTCTCGGTCAACGTTTGTGATGACAGTACTGTAATGACAGGTGCTTGGCAGCAGGATCAAGAAAGCAGGTTAATTATGCGCCTGACTTGAAAAGTCGAAATGCTATCTAGTGGAGACCTCCATCTGTCTGTCCATTCGTCCGTTGATCCATCCATATCAACAGTTTCCCTTGTATCTCAGCCACTGCTACTCTGATTTGAATGATATTTGTTGTTGTGATAGAGCATCATGGGGGAACGATACCTGTTTAGTGTGAGTTTCTTTCACCAATTTTTTCCAGAGTTATGGGCCTTTTTCACTCTTTTGACTTAGAAATTTTTTGGCGGGTCAGGGGCATTGGCACGTGCATTGCATTGCCCCTCTTGTTTATATTTCCTTAAATTTTTCGAATGATTCTGTGTAGACTAAATTGAAAAATGTTATCAAATATCATTTTTCTATTATTTAAGCACTTTTTTGAGACAGCTCTGTGACAGCACTGCCACAGGTGAGTTACTCTATAAAAAAATTGTGTTGATTTTTGTAAACTTTTCAGAAATACATTACAGAAATCAGGGGGTACAGAACCAAAACATTTTTTTTGGCCCAACAGGGTTTTTTTAATTAAGAGAAATATCCAATAAAGTATAAACCACTGTATCGGTCTGAATTTCGTGAGAAGGAATAAATAATGTACAATTGTCAGTGTGTGGAAACAGAATTTCTACAAAAGCACCCTTTGAGTACAACTACCACCCAGACAGTGACTCAAGTCTTTGGATAAAACTGGCTGAGCACAAATCAAAGTTTCTGCTTTGGGTCGTCCAGCTTCAATGGAGGTGCTTAAAATGCAACTTTGATTGTATTGATTGTGTTTTTTAGAGAAGTGGTCCTTTCTCGCAATCATATCTTGATCCGATTGTGTCACACTCACACCAGTGGGTTGAGATGTTATTAACCCTTTACCAAACATAATGATAAAAACTGGCCAGCGCTATTGTCAAAATTCGCCAATTAATTTTCATTATTTTTTCATTTTTTGTCTCAAAAACATAGGTTCTGACCCTTTGTTGGAACGAGCTCATCGAGCTCGTTCCTATGAGGGATCATAACCTATGTTTTTGAGACAAAAAATAAAGAAAATAGTTATTCAAGAATTTTGTTTGTTTGCAAGTGTCATCTGCTTTTCATGTTAGGTAAAGGGTTAATAAAATACTACAAAATCAAGACCGCATGAAGAAAAACAAACAAAAATAGAGCTGCAGATTCAATGTTCATGCAATTCTTTTTCAATAGGGGAGATTCTATATGTTTTTACGTGGATACAGAACAGGCAGAAAATTTAAACAGGATAGCAAGCTAGTCACGATCCAATCAGAATTCTCTTCCACTTTTGTGTTCACTCTACTATTCATATGGTACACTGACACTTAACCCTTTTAATTTTGTGATTATGTTAAAATTTTGATATTTGTTCCTCCAGAATATACCTCATAACTCCTTGGAATGAACATAATGAGTGTATTCCATTGAGGATCCTAAGCTACCATTTAGAGATGGGCAATATATTAAAAAAAAAACGAACTGATACCGATATCACGGGGATAGCGAAAAACCAAACCAAACCAATCATCGAATACCGAAACCGTCTGAATTTTCAAATTTTTCTACATTCGATATTTATAAGTCCACGTTGACTCTATTGAAAGGTTCATTTTCATTAAAGAAGTGACTGATTTTCTTTTCAGTTTTGTTAACCCTCAATGGCTGCCCCCACCCACTTTGTTCAATGGACTGGGCAACTGTCCTGAATTCATACTAGACTACAATCCATCCAATTACTTAGCAGTGATTACTAGTCAAATCTTAGCTGCCTGTTAAGGCAGCCAAAACCTTACTAAAAATCACTGCCCAGGTGTTTTGTCTATTGTTAGCAGGATGTCCTAAAGATGGCATGGTCAAGGCACTTGCTCTGAGATCACAAAAGCCTGAAATAGATCTTGCGTTATGAACAACATTAAATTTAAATTTGAAAGCAAATTTTTGTAAATATTGCTATTTGGTTATGACCATTACATAAGGTAAATCATTTTATTGCATGCCTATCCTTTTATTTTCATAAAATACACGCTTTTCTGAAAAAAAGACGAAGTGAACAATAATTTTTTTTTGTATTATCCTTGATCAATATGGATCACGTACGAGTACTGCAGTTAAAACTAGAAGTCCTGTCATGAAATGTGCACAAATAGCACGTCGATATGCGCGTTAATCTACGCGTTATGACCATAGTAAGGCTATCAAATTCTGTACATATGGCATGTGCACAACCAGTGTTTCAGCCAATGGACCTCCGGGTAACCCGGAGGTCCATTGGCAGAAACATTGCCTGTGTTTGCTATAAGGAACCAGGAGAACCTGCCGTGCTTTGGAGGATGTCATTCGATATGGCAATTGTACGCAATTCCTACGTGCAATTAAACCTGACAGGACTTCTAGTTTTAACTGTATTTAACACACCCATTCTCTAAGCAGGTTAATGGCCTAATACAAATTCACACAATAGTTGTACACGTAGCTCATGTAACTACACTTACCTAAAGTTGTCGCACATGAAGTCATCATAAATAGAGGATATCTAGTGTTTTTGAATGGATACCGAAAATTATCTCATGTGTGACCGATACAAATGCTTATTTTTCTCAAGCGCTTGCGCAAGCGAAAATAGCCTTTTGTCTCGGTCACAAGTGAGATAATTTTTGGTATCCAGTCCAACCAACCGATGCACTCTTTAACTGCCAGAGAATAATATTTGTTTATTTATGTTTTGGTTATTTTTGGCAATAAATTGTTTTGTTTAATAATTTTGTAGTAAACTGTAGGCGTGCAATAAATACAGAACAGCATACTCATTCAAACTGTTATTTTTTACTGCACTTGATCACTTTTGGTGGAGGGATAATATTGAACTCAAAACCTTTGGCTTCAAGTTCAATACAGTGGGGCCCACTTAATTGGATATCTCTTAATTGTATATCCCTGTTAATTGAATATAATTTTCAAACACAAAACCATTTACCCTACCTTCAGTACAAATTTGATCTGTTAATTGCATATGGGTTGTAGAATAAACTCCTCTCAATTGTATATAAATTTTTATAATATGTCGAAACAATTATTGTGACACGCACCAAATTCCCCTTATTTATCAACCTTTTTGGCCTCACTACATCCAATACAGGCATTTATTCTATTATATCTTGTTTGACAGACCTCTATGAGCTCTGTCAAATAAGATATAAAAGAATAAATGCTCAGTTTACCTCCAGAATGCAGGAAACTGACCAAATCCCTGTTAATTGTATACTCCTGTTAATTGAATAATTTTCACTGGCAAAATTAATATTCAATTAAGAGGATTCAACCGTATTATCTCTGCATTGAAATCAATTTTGTGTGGTAAAAAATGGCAGTTTGAATGTGAATCCCATTCAGTTTATAACTAGTTAGCTTACAACAACAGACAGAAGAATTAAATTGAAAGTTCACATTAACCTGTTTTCATTTTTAGGAGGAAATATATTTTGCATCAAAGTATGGAGGAAGAAAAGTGGACCATATATACAGATGCTGCACTTCACGTTAGGAATTGGAGCTTTTATTGCTCCATTATTGGCAACTCCATTCTTGTCATCTGGTCATTCACCTGGCATTGCAAACTCTAGTTTGTCTCTCATGTTACCAGTGAGTCACAGAATTCCAAATTTGAATATTATGCATAATTTTTTTGACAATTCTAATGGAATGGTAAACAAATCTCACATTGTTAAGAGGGACACTTCATTAGGGAATAACACCAGTAATTTTACAATAGTGATGAATAATGAAACTGACATATCAACATCAACAGTGACTTCCTTATCCTCAACAACATCAACGATAAAAACTAATGAAGAAGCTAAAGAACCCAAAAATAGAAAACCCACAGAAAATGATAGTTCTAATTCGCCGAAGGATACTGCTGATGGAGCGAATTTGGGGCATGTACCTGAGCTCTCTCCAGAGGAGAAGGAACCCATTGATGATGCTAAAGTTACTCCAGATTATTCAAACCATTCAGTTTCTAATAACATTAATTCAACAACATTGGTGACAAAAACCCAAGAAAATAAAACAGTTCGACCAGGATCAGCAGAAACTACAACAAACACTTCTTTGAAAGCACATAGAACATCAACAATGACCATCATCACTACTTCAGCAAGACCACCTACTACTGAAAAAACAATGACAACAACAACAGCAACAACAACAACAACAACAACAACAACAGTGATACCCCCAACAACAACCAAAACAACAACTACAACCACAATACCAACAACAACACCAAAAACAACAACCACAATGCTAACAACACCACCAACAACAACAACATCACCACCAACAACCCAAACCAGAACAAAATTGGAACCTAGCACAGAAAAAGTAAAGGCAGCAGTTCAATTAACACCAACAAACGTAAGCTTGATGAATACAGAGCATGATTCAAACATGTCTGTCACAAGAGAACCATCCACAGCTGAAGTAAACCATTACTCAAAGAAAACTAAATTGTTAGTTACAACTACAGCCAATACCAGCCTGACTGAGACCATCCCTCATCAAAAGCCATCACAAACAATTGGTGAAATACTTGACTCAGCAATACGTTCTATACAACACATGTCTAAAATTCAGTTTGTATATCTTACAATTGGTTTATTTCTGTTCTTAAATTCATTTGTCTTCTGTATTTTATACTGTCATGCCAGACACAATCCAGATTCCATTTCAAATGATAAGGAACATGAATTACGACGACAGACTGGAAGTAATGGCTTCAGGATTATAATACTCACATCACTCTTCATTTTCCTATTTCTGTATATGGGCATGGAAGTGACCTTTGGTGGTTTAATTATGACATTTACAGTGGAGTATTTACAATGGGATAAAACAAAAGGTGCTGTCGTAACTGCAATTTTCTGGGGCTCTTTAGCTTTAGGACGTGGCATTGCCATTTTTGTTGCAAAATGCTGCAAGCCACCCTGTATGTTAATATTTAACATGGTACTTGTTGTGATCGGAGCTTTATTGCTTACCTTTGGTATAAAACAGTATGAACAGATTCTTTGGGCAGGTGTATTAGTGTTTGGGCTTGGAGTATCATCAGTTTTTCCTACAGGCATATCTTGGGCGGAACATTATATTAATTTGACTGGAAAAGCCACATCTGTAATAGTTGTTGGATCTGCACTTGGACAAATGGTGTTACCAGTAGCAACAGGATATTTGTATGAAACTTTTGATAGAATGTCTCTCATGTACATGACGCTTGCAGTTAGTTTAGTTCTTACTGTGTTGTATATTGTAATGCAGAATATTGCTTCCAACAAAGGTAAATTATATTCCGTCAATAATGGCTTCATACCGCTGCACAATGACGATGTGGACTTTGAACTGGATGTAGTTGATGGCTCTACAGAATCAAATTCTTTACTTAATAACGTTCGAAACCGTGCCACCAAAAAACATCAGAACGGTTTTAGTTATAATCGACTGGACCATTTTCCTGTTCAAGAAGATGATCAAGCTGTATAGGCCTTAACCTTTTACCTGCACTAAGTGGATTTGCCCTCCCAGAATGAAGTATTCAGTTTACCATGTGGAGTATGTGACATATATCCTGGTACTGGCTGTTGTTAACTGGGCAAGTGCTGGAAGCCCATATTTGAGCTTTAATGTGAAGAGCAGGTTCCCCAGCCTAAAGATGTCATATTTTGTGGAGGTGCTTCATATTATCTTAGAAGTGAAATTTTGAGTCTATATAGGTTTGCCGTGTTATGATTTATGGGAGAGTACCTCTTGGCACTCTCCCAAAAATTGCAATAAGGCAAAGACAAGTGAACAAATTTTGATGACCAAAAATAACTTGGCACTCTACAAGTTAACAAAATATACCCCTTTTAATGGAAGTATTCTCAATGATTTCTTAATGCCACATTCAGTTAACTTTTTCAACAAATCTTTTATTTTATGAAAAATTCAAGTAAATACTCAAGAGATAGCACTGTAGAAGTCCAAGACAAGATTTATATAGACATAAAAATAAACTGATTTTTTAGGAAAAATGCATTGGATATAACTTGGGAAGTGGGGACATACAAATACGTTGTTTTTCAGTCTTGAAAAACACATTGACAATCCATCATCTATGAAAATGCTCACCATTGAAGAGAGAATGCATTCCTATCTTTAATCACAAGTGCTTGGACAAGATGGTGTGTCTAAAAAATCAATTTGATAACATTTTGTTATCAATTTAGTAGTGCCTGTTCAATCAGATACAAGAAAGAATGATTTCTTATTTTTAAAACACAGGTATCTGACCATATGGGTTCTGGAGATTTGCTCAAGAAGTAATCTCAAATTTCAGTATTTTTATACTGTACCAATGACCCAGACTTAGCTGGTGCTAACTCCACAAAAACCAGGGCCAAACACAAATTTTGCCCCCCAATCCCCAAAATTTGCATCCAAAACAAAAAGAAATCATGTCCTAAAGGACCTCCATAGTACGACTCTACTGCGCATGCGCAGTGACGCAGTCGTCCCGAAATTGGCGCCAAATATCATTCTCTGTTTGGCCCTTCATCAGTCAACATCTCACTGATCTTTGTGCTTGTAAATCTCAGTTTAAAGGATGCCAGACACGTAATTCTTGGAGAAAATGTGATTCTAAGGAGGATAGAAGGAGGAGAGGAAAAAAGAAGTGGCAAAAAATAATCAGGGCTGTACTTAAAATTTTTTGTTAAAATTATGTTAAGTTGCCTATTTTCGAGGCAAACGCCTCTTGTTGTCATTCTTGCTAATTGTTGCACTGCTTATTCAGTGTTTCCTCTCCCCTAACCTTCTAAAGTCCCCCCTTGCAATTCTCCCATGCTTTTGGCATATTTTTGAGAAGTTTCATTTCTAAAAATTCCCTGGGAGAGTTGCTTGGTTACAGAATGTTTTCTGTTATTTTCCCCATAGTTACGTTTTCACCCATGGGTGTATAACGTTTGTGTTCTGCATCTTCCATCTGATGTTCTGCAGATTCTCCCCTGGGAGTCTCTGTTTTGCATCAGATAGAGTGTAATTGAGGACTGATTCCGGGCCAGTTTTTTCAGTGCCTGGAGTCATGTTTTCTTCTGTGTTTACACTGTTTGTTTTCATTGGCAACAGCCTTTTTTGAGGGGGGCTGTTTGCCTTTGAGGTAGTTTATCTCATTATAAGATACATTTATATTATCCGAAAGTGTCTCATTAATTATTTTATATAATTTTAAAATTTTTGACCACACTTTGCCATCGGATCCATCGGGGCTCAACGTTACTTTTCAGCAACTTGGGCTTCTCTGAAAAAATATTTTTTCAAAATTATTTTGTTTTGCAATTGTTTTTTCATTTATTAATGGATCATGTTATTATGTATCTTTGTGTCAGGGGTTTTTGCGAGTAACTAGGACTTATTGTTGTTCTTTCACAATGAAGGGAACTTGTTCAAATTGTAATAGGAAGAAATCTTCCTCTGACTTTCATGATTATTGCATAAATTGTAGTCAGTGTTCTCGCATTAATCCCTGTCCTGTATGTGAACATTGGGATGAGAAACATTGGAAACGTGTGTCACGATATGTTGTTTCTGGAGAAAGAGCGATGCCGGCTCTTTCTCCACAAGGTCACTCTACTCTCTCAGTTTCTATTTCAGAGGAACCAGAACAGGGTGATGTTTCCATGTTATCTTCTTCAAGTGTGCGTCCGTCGTCACAATTAAATACAGAGCTAGCGGCAAAAGTGCTCATGGAGATTAGACAAATGTCGTCCGCTAGCTCGCCCGGTGTAGCGTCCATTCACCGAATGGTTCGGCAGCCGGGTTCGTCCGATGCGGTCCAAGAGGAAATTTTGGGTGATGCGAGCACTATAAAAATAATAGATGCACACCCAGTGACGGCGGATAGTGAACGAGAACGGAGGAAGCCTTTTAGTCCGGTTCCTAGCTCGTCCAGGTCCAGCCGGGCCGCGAGCGAGAGAGGCCCCTCTCTCGTACAACAACATCTGGGACCAGATGTTGTGGTACAAAGTGTGTCTTTAGCGGAGCATACGTCCGTCGCTCGGGACGCTCCGTTGTATAAGCAGTCCGCAGAGACTGTTAAGGCTTCCTCTTCTCGCCGGCGCACACGACCGCACCTTGGCTGCGTGACCTCCGATATCTTGCCAGCTTCGCCGATGAAGGATTATTCGGCGACCAGGTCACACCATCCGGCAGCCAGGGATTCGAGACCGATGGACTCCGGACGTTCGCATAGGAAAAGTATGCGGGAGCCATCTGATGCGGAGCTGCCCTCGGCAAAGCAGCGAAAGACCGCTCCTCCGCAGGTCTCGACGTCGGACATTCTAGTGCAGATAGCACAGCTTATCGCAGCATCCCAGCAGCCGACAGAGACGGTGTCGGATCGAGAATTATCCGACGGCGCTGGGTCGGTACGCTCCGCCGAAGCATCGGGGGCGGACGACCGGGAACATCGGGAGGTCCGACCGGATGGTGAAAGGGATACGGATGAATTGGAGCTATCCCTTTCGGAACAACACAAAGCTGCCGTAGACTTCATCCGGCACTTTCTTCCTCAAGTTGTTCCGTCGGGCCAGACTGCTGCGCTTCCGGACAGGAGAATTATAGCGTCATTGGACTCTGATTTTTTCGAGCGGTTCAGGGACATCGCTCCCGAGTTTCCGTCGCAGTCCAATAATGTTGCAAGAACATTTGAATTATTGAACGACGCTATTTTTAAACTTGCTTCCAGGACAGGGAAAGCAGGCTTCTTGTCCGCAAATACTCTCAACCTGCCTTTCATTAATGCAAGGAATAAATTCGACACGGCAGGTCAGGGTATACCGAGAGTTCCTCTGCGTATGGACGACGAGGCGGAAGACTTAGAGCTATCATTACCGTCGTCAGCTTCTATTCCAACCGCAGTGTTGGAAACAGCTATTGCGTCTAACAGAGCCAATTTAGATGCCTTATCTTACGCAGATCACCTTACGAAGGCGTTATCACTGCGTCTTCAAGGGGAAGAGTTTCAGGATATACAATCCTCCTTAAGACTTCTTTCAAGGGCAGTAGCTTATTCCACGTGTAACTCCGCCCTTTCAGTGGCAAATCTGGAGTTGGTTAGACGTGACGCAGCCCTGTCTACATCCACACTAGTGGATTCTAAGGTGAAGAACTCTCTTAGAGTCGCTTCGGTCTCAGGAGATCTTCTCTTTGACGGCAAGCTTTCCGCTATTTATGATAATATTAAAAAGAAAGCTAGTGATTCTCTGTTGTTTAGATCCGCTCCTAAAAGGTCGGATTCAGCAGACACGAATAAGGCGGGCACTTCTGGGTCTTATCCGCCCAAGAGAGGTTCCTATAGAGGTTCCGGTGCGTCCTCTAGCTCTTATTCGAGAGACCGACAGGATAGCGACTCTCGTTCGGGACGTCCTTCAGGCCGGGACAATCGGTCGGACGCCCCGAGGTCGACGAGGCGAGGTGCGGGTCGTGGAAGACGTGGTTTCTCCTACCGCAGGCCTCGCAGATCCAGGAGGTGATGGCTCAAACCTCTATCGCGTTCCGGTTGGCGGAAGGTTGTCGAGTTTTTCTCAAGAGTGGGCGTCGATTACGGACGATCCGTGGGTGAGAGGAGTGACTTCGGAAGGTCTAAAGATATCCTTCAAACGAAAGCCTCCATTAACTCGAAGTCCAAAGTGGACTCATCTTCCGTAAAACCCTCAGAAAAGAGACGCTCTGCTATCAGAGGTGCAGTCTCTTTTAATGAAGAACGCGGTAGAGGTCGTAGAAAACCAGGAATCGCTGGGATTCTACAGCCATCTGTTTCTGGTTCCGAAACCAGACGGCTCGTTCCGTCCAGTCATAGATTTGAGCTGGATAAACAAGCTGATCATCGCTCCGAAGTTTTATATGGAGACGATTCGATCGGTCAGAGCGAGTATTCGGGTGAACGATTATGCAACGAGCATAGATCTCAAAGATGCGTACTTTCACGTCATGGTACATCCGACATTCCGAAAGTATCTACGCTTCGCAGTCCTAGGAGTGGTGTATCAGTTCCGGGCCATGTGCTTCGGATTGAATCTAGCACCCTGGGCTTTCACTCGGGTAATGAACTCGGTAATGATCTACTTCCGAGCTCATTCGTCTGCGGTAACGTCGGCCTACCTGGACGACATTCTTCAGAGGTACGGCAACGAGTTAACGCTTCAGAACGATGTTCAGAATTTTCTTCTATTGCTCCGACGTCTCGGTTTCATAGTAAACGAGGAGAAGTCGGATCTGGTGCCGTCCAAGTCATTCACTCATCTGGGAATGAGCTTCGAGACGCACAACAATCTCGTTCGTCTGCCGTTAACCAGAGCGAAATTAGTCAGTTGTTACGCTCGCTATTGTCTAAATACAGACAAAGTCACAGCGAGAGAATTTATGAGACTGATAGGTCTGTGTGGAGCCGCTGCGGATCTCATTCCGATGGGACGGCTACGCACACGGCCTCTTCAAATTTTCTTGACTCAGAATTGGAGTGTGAAAATTCATTCGCTCGATGTAGACGTTCTCTTGTCAGATCAAGTGAAACAAGAGATTCAGACTTGGGCAAACATTCAGTGGTTAACTCAAGGAGTTCCGCTGCAGTTGCCGGATCCGAGTTTTACCATTATGACGGATGCCAGTCAAACAGGTTGGGGTGCATCATTAATCCCAACGGATTCGAGATGCCAGGGTCTTTGGGATCCGCAATTCCTGTGCAAGCACATAAACATCAAGGAAATGATGTCAATTTGGCTTGCGTTACGTCACTGGATGGACATTATTCACGATGCTCATGTCCAAATCCTATCCGACAATACGACAGTAGTGGCGTATATACGGAATCAGGGAGGCACTCATTCAGTTCCGTTGTTCAATCTAACGGAAAGAATCCTTCTGTTTGCGTTGGAACATCACGTTCTTCTTTCGGTCCGTCACATACCGGGTCGTCTGAATGTGCTAGCAGACTCCCTTTCTCGAAAGGGTCGCTTGTTGCCGTCGGAGTGGACTCTCAACAAACAAGTATTCAATCAGATTTGCTACCAATGGGAACGGCCAATGATAGACTTATTTGCGACACATCTCAACAATCAGTTGCAGACGTATGTGTCCCCGTGTCCGGATCCAAGAGCATTTGCTGTAGACGCTCTATCGATCCCTTGGGACGGAATGATAGGATATGCGTATCCTCCAGCGCCGTTAATTCAACAAGTATTGCTAAAGATAAAACAATCTCAATGCAAGATTCTGTTGGTAGCATCTCTGTCGCCACAGAGACCGTGGATAAATCTACTCAGGTGTCTGTTGTGGGACCTACCGCGGAAGCTCCCTCCACGAGAGGATCTTCTTTGGCAGGGGAAATCGCGCCAACTGCATCACAACCCGCAAGGTCTCAACCTTCACGTTTTTCCGTTGTGCGGTCCTTCTTGCATGGCAAGCACTTTACAGGACGAGCAGTGGACGCGATTTCTAACTGTAGGAGGACCTCCTCTTCGCTAAACTATGCGGCTAAGTGGAAGGTTTTCCGTCGTTGGTGTAGGGATCATTCTGTTGATATATTTGATCCCTCTATACCAGACATTGCTAACTTTCTAGTATACTTGTTTGACGAAATCAAACTGCAACCGGTTACTATAAAGGGTTATAGATCTATGTTATCTGATACCTATGCACATCATGATAGTTTACAAATTGGATCTAATGTCTCTTTATCGAAATTGGTTAGAAACTTTTCGATAAATAGACCCAGAACTCTTAGATTAATTCCTAAGTGGAATTTAGCTTGGGTTCTCCTTAAATTGAAGGAAAAGCCATTTGAACCTCTTGGGACAGTAGATTTCAAATTCTTATCTTATAAGACAGCTTTTCTCTTAGCTTTCTCTTCTGCCAGAAGAGTCAGTGAGCTTCATGCACTATCGGTGGATGATTCTCATTATCGTAGTGTTGGGAACACTATCACCTTCACTACTAACGTCGTTTTTTTAGCTAAGAATCAGGCTCCTAATAAATATCCGGAACCTATTGTTATTAAGGCTCTTCCGTCTTCAGACGGGCGTAGGCCTTTACTCTGTCCTGTTAGAGCACTACGTATCTATAAACAGAGATCTCAGTTCATCAGAAAGGGACGGAAACGTTTCTTTCTGTCTTTGATGCCTAATAGAAAGGACATTTCAGTCCATTCTATTGCTAGATGGATTCAGTTAACTATCCGTACTGCGTATGAAGATTTATCTTCTTCTCAGCAGTCTGTGCTTAAGATTTCTGCTCATGAAGTAAGAGCTCTTTCTACTTCCTGGGCTTATGCTAATAGTGTTGCTATTACAGATTTAATGAAGGCTGCTTATTGGTCTCAGCCATCCACATTTACTAATTTTTATCTCAGAAATATTGAGTCCATTTCTGGAGACCTGCATTGTTTAGGTCCGTTATCTGTTGCTCAGAATGTCGTCCACTAAACAGTTGCAACTATAGTTATGCAGGCTTTCTGTTCCGGCAGTGACTCCGTCCGGCTGCCCTCTTCGCTCTGGGCTATTTGACCCAGGGCAAGGGGAAGGGGGGGGGGGGCGGGTGTTCCCTTAGGTCACCTGCTTTATAGTGAAAAGCAAGGGAATGCCTCCTCCAAGACAGTATTTCTGAGTCGCTTCCGGGATGGTTTTAAAGTGTAATATTAATGTTTAATTTCATTCATGTCTTATTTTTAAAGTGTAGCTCGGTGTGAAGCATTTGTATATGTCAAGTGTCAAACGGGCTTTAATATACAATACTCGGACACTTTTAAATGATTATAAAGAGTCTCAATTCTCTGGACTACTTTATTTATTGGCTTGTTTTAAAAATAATTAGTATAAAGGTTATACTGGATGTTAATAGAGAACATGAATGTTATTGTGCTCAATTATTAAGGGTAGTGTATCTTTCTAATTTAAATATTAAATAAGAAAGATACATGTAAAGCCTAATACTCCTTTTCTCCTTAAGGGGTTACCTCTTTATTTTATAATTGAGCTTATTGGATTTTCCTCTATGTCCTAGGCCCTCCAGCCTGTTTACTATTCAGCTAAGTCTGGGTCATTGGTACAGTATAAAAATGTTAAAAAATTTATAGTAATTTATATATTTTTTATACTTACCAATGACCCAGACGGGGATGGCCCTCCCTGAGTTGGGAACTCTTGCCTCCCCGCTGAGTACATAGCGCTGACCAGGCACTGCCAGTAAGAATGATATTTGGCGCCAATTTCGGGACGACTGCGTCACTGCGCATGCGCAGTAGAGTCGTACTATGGAGGTCCTTTAGGACATGATTTCTTTTTGTTTTGGATGCAAATTTTGGGGATTGGGGGGCAAAATTTGTGTTTGGCCCTGGTTTTTGTGGAGTTAGCACCAGCTAAGTCTGGGTCATTGGTAAGTATAAAAAATATATAAATTACTATAAATTTTTTAACTTTTGTTGCATGCAACCTTCAGCTGATCTCTCAATCAAATGGGTAAATTACCGTTTGATAATTTTATTTTTGGTTTAAAAATGTCTTGAGGGAAAGTAAGTGTGCAAAAACTGTCCAGTGGATAACATAAACGTCATGAGATTTGGAGCTGTACCTTCACCAAGCCAGAAAATAAGCAGACTGTCATCTGCAAAATGAGATCCCCAGAGGGTGAATTTAGTGATGCTACCCTGCACAGCAGGGTAGCATCACTAAATGTACCCTCTGTGAACCTCATTCTGAATTAGGGTCTCAAAACTAAACAAAAAGGGGTACCCAGAGGATAAATTGGCCCACTGTATGGGATAGCATCATCAAATTCACCCTCTGGGGGCCTCATTCTGCAAATGTCCGACTGCTTATTTTCAGGCCTGACCTTCACTTAACAGCTGATATCAGTAACAATATATTATTCTTGCCATGGACAACATTTTTAAATTAAAAGGCCTCTGTGATGTTAATATTTTTTGTTCAATCTCCCAACAACTTTCGTATTAAATGCAGCAGTCAATTTAAAAGTCAATATGTTAAGAAGATGGTCATTCCATAATGAATACACTTCTAAATAATTTTTGAATTAACACCTTGTATTGTACTTAGTTACCGAAGTTAATTTCCCAAATTGGAATCCCGGGAAGTGCAGCAGTGCTTATTTTTATATTGTACCAATGACCCAGACTTAGCTGGTGCTAACTCTTAAATATTTAGGGCCAAATGCAAATATTACCCCCAATCCCCAAAATTTGCATCAAAAACCGAAAATTACATGTCCTATATGGTCCTCCTTACTTTTACTCTACTGTGCATGCGCAGTGTCAAGGAGGTCTTGAAATTGGCGCAAAAAATCATTCTTTGTTTGGCCCTCAATTCAGTATCACCTCACTGATATTTGTGCTTGTAAATCTCAGTTTAAATGATGCCAGACGCATAATTATGAGAGAAATGGTGGATATAAGGAGGAAATAGAAGTAGGAGAGGAAAAACAGTGGAAAGAAATGTTCAGGGCTGTAACTTATAATTATTTTACAAAATTATTTCATGTTGCCTATTTTCGAGGCATGACCCTGTTGTTGTCATTCTTGCTACGAATGTTCCATTGTTTGATCAGTGTTTCCTCTCTCCCTTTCCTTTATTCCCCCCTAGCTATTCTCCCATGCTTTTGGCTTATTTTTTTTTGTAATGTTTATTACTAAAATTTCTTGGGAGTTTTGGCTTGGAAACAGAATTATTTTCTGTTTTTTCCCCATGTTTACGTTCTCACCCTTGGGTGTTTAGGCGTTTTGGTCTGCGTCTACCATCTGATGTTCTACAGTTTCTTCTTGGGAAGTCTCTGTTTTGCATCAGATAGTGTTTAAATTGGATACTGATTTCGGGCCATGTTTACCAGTGCCTGGAGTCAGGTTTCCGGTTTGTTTACACTTTTTGTTTATGTTGACAACAGTTACTTCTGATAGTGATTACTTGTCTTCTGCTTAGTTTAGTTCATAGCAAGTAGTGATTACTTGTCTTCTGCTTAGTTTAGTTCATAGCAAGATACATTAATATTGTCTGTATGTGTTACATTAATTTTTCAAAATGATTTAAAATTTTTGTCCACACTTAGGCTTTTTGGGGATCCATTTGGGCTCAGGGTTCCCATTGGGAACTTGGGCTCTTCTGAAAAAATTGTTTTTCTTTTTGAATTATTTTTTCATAATGTTATAATGGATTATTTTATTATGTATCTTTGTTTTCAAGGTTTAGAGCGAGTACTATGACTGTTTACTTTTCTCACTATGAAAGATTATTGTTCAAAATGTAATGGGAGGAAATCTTCCTCTGATTCTCATGATTTCTATATTAATTGTAGTCAATGTACTCGCACTAATCCTTGTTCAGAGTGTATCAATTGGGATGACAAACGTTGGAGACGTGTGTCACGGTATGTTGTTAGCGGGGAGAGGACCATGCCAGTCCTCTCTCCACAGGGTCACTCTAGTTTTTCACTCTCTTTTTCAGAGGAACAAGAACAGGGTGATGTTTCCGTGATGTCATCCAAGAATGTGCTTCCGTCGTCACAATCAAATGAAGAGCTAGCGGCAAAAGTGTTCATGCAGATACGCCAATTGCCTAAGAGGCCCCAAGTAGGGTTGACGGCGTTGATGTCTGCTAGCTCACCCGGTGTCGCGACCATTCACCGAATGGCTCAGCACCCAGGTTAGTCCGTTGCGGTCCAGGAAGGAGATTCGGGTGTTGCGAGCACTATAAACATACCATGTGCACACCCAGTGACAACGGAACAGAGGATAGTACGGAGGAAACCTGTTAGTCCGGTTCCTAGCTCGTCCAGGTCCATCCGGACCGCGAGCGAGAGAGGCCCCTCTCTCTTACATCAACATCTGTGCCGCGATGTTGTTGTATGTTTGTTTGTTAGTCGGAGCATATGTCCACTCCTCCTGCTCGGGACGCTCCGTCGCATAGACAGTCTGATGCGGCTGTTCTATTGGCTTCCTCATCCCCATGTCAGCACACACGACTGCACCTTGGCTATGTGACCACAGATTTCCGGGGGACGCATATTATATAAATGCAGGAAGGATCGTCCCGGGAGCTCCTGCTTCGCCGACCAGGGATTCCACGTCGACCAGATCACTCCATCCGCTCACCAAGGACACGAGGCCTTTCCAGTTGGGATGTTCACATATTATATAAATGCAGGAATGAACGGCCCTGGAGTTTCCAGCGGCTATTTATGTAAGACCGTGGCTCCACAGGCCTCATTGACGATCAAGAACAGAGTAATGTTTCCGTGATGTCTTCGAAAAGTGTGCTTCCGTCATCACAGTGAAATGAAGAGCTAGCGGCAAAAGTGCTCATTGCAGATATGTCAATTGCCTAAGTAGGATCGACGGCTTTGGCGTCCGCTAGCTCGCCTGGTGTAGCGACCATTCAACGAATGGCTTGGCATCCGGGTTCATCCGTTGCGGTCCAGGAGGAGATTTGGGTGATGCGAGCACTATAAAATACAATGTGCATGCCCAGTGACGACGGATACGATGATGGTACGGAGGAAGCCTATTAGTTCAGTTCCTAGCTTGTCCAGCTCCACATGGGCTGCGAGTGAGAGAGGTCCCTCTCTCGTACAACAACATCTGGGTACAGATGTTGTGGTACAGAACGTTCCTCTGTCGGGGCATACCTCCACCACCAGGGACACTGCGTGATATAGACACTGCTTTATTGGCTTCCTCATCCTCACGGCAGCACACACGACCGCACCTTGGCTACGTGACCAGTGATATCCAGCCAACCTCGCCGACAAGGAATTCACGGTGACCAGTTCACGCCATCCGGTAGCCAAGGATACGAGGCCTTCATACTGCGGACGTTGGCATAAAGAAGTATGCAGGAGTCGGTGTCTTAGGAGCTTCCAGCGGCTAAATGTTGTAAGACCGCAGCTCCACAGGCCTCTGTTACGGACGTGCTATCGCAGATAGCACAAATTATCGCAGCATCCTTGCAACAGACAGAAACTCTGTTGGATCAGGAATTATCCTTAGAAGCTGGGTCGGTACGTTCCACTGCAGGTGCAGGCACGGACGACCAAGAATTACAAGTGGTCCGACTGGATGGCGAAAGGGATACGGAGTAGTTGAAATTTTCCCTTTCGGAACAACATAAATTCCCGTAGAGTTCATCCGGCTTTATCTTTCTGACGTTGTTCCTCCGGATCAAAATGCTGGGTTGCCGAATAAGAGACTGATAGCGCCACTGGGGACAGATTTCTTTAATCGGTTTAGGGACATCGTTCCTGAGTTTCCGTCACAGTTCAGAAATGTCTCTTGGACATTTGAACTATTGTATAATGCTATATATAAACTTGCTACCAATCGGGCAAGTCCGGTTTCTTATCGGCAAGTGCTCTACATCTGCCTTCTATCAATTCAAGGAATAATTCGAAACAGCAGGACAGGGCATTCCGAGAGTTCCTCTGCGTCTAGATGACCAAGCGGCCGAAGACCTAGAATTGTCTATACCATTGTCTATGTCAATTCCAACCATGACGTTGGAAACGACAATATCGTCTAAAACGACTAGCTTAGACGCATTATCGTACGCAGTTCACCTTACCAGAGCATTATCATTATGTACAAAGGAAAGAATTCCAGGATGTACAATCCTCCTTAACAGTTCTTTCGAGGGCCATAGCATTCTCCACGTATTACTCCGCCCTTTCAGTGGCAATCTGGAGTTGGTTACACATGATGCGGCCCTGTCTACATCCACGTACGTGTATAGTAAGATGAATAACTCTCTCAGAGTCGCCCTGGTCTCTAGAGAGCTTCTCTTCAATGGCAAGCTTTCCACAGTCTATGATCAGATAACTAAGAAAACTTTAGTCTCTCTGCTATTCAAATCCGCGTCTATAAGTCGGAGTCAACGGAGAAGAGTAGGACATGCACTTCTGGGGCGAATACGTCCAAGGGAAGTTCCTATAGAGGTTCCTATGCGTCCTCTAGGTCTTCCTCTAGAGACTGTCAAGGTAGCGACTCAGGTAGGGGCCATAATTCTGGCTGAAACAACCGGTCAGACACCCCTAGGTCGCGGGGCGAGGTGCGGGCCGTGGAGGACGTGGTTTCTTCTTCCCCAAGCCTTGCAGATCCATGAGGTGATGGTTTAAACCTCTGCCGCGTTCCAGTGGGCGGAAGACTGTTGAGTTTCTCAAACAATTGGGAATTAATTACGGAAGACCCTTGGGGTCGAGGGGTTATATCGGAAGGACTGAAACTGGCCTTCAAAGGAAAACCTCCATTAACTCGAAGTCCAAGATGGACTCAGCTTCCGTCAAATCAGCAGAAAAAGGCCTCGCTTCTATCAGAAGTCCAGTCTCTTTTATTGAAGAACGCAACAGAGGTCATAGAAAACCAGTAATCTCCAGGTTTCTACAGCCATCTTTTTCTGGTTCCGTAACCAGATGGCTCGTTCCGTCCAGTCATAGATCTGAGCTGGATAAACAAGCTGATCGTGGCTCCAAGATTCTAAATGGAGACCATTCGATCGGTCAGAGCGAGCATTCGATTAAACAATTATGCTGTGAGCATAGATCTCAAGGATGCATACTTTCACGTCATGGTACATGACGGAACAGAGGATAGGCGTTCAGAAAGTATCTTCACTTCACCGTCCTAGGAGTCATATATCAGTTCCGAGCGATGTGCTTCGGTCTGAATCTAGCACCCTAGGCTTTCACTCGAATAATGAACTCGGTATTGACTCATTTCCGAGCTCATTTGTCTGTGGTAACGTCGGCCTACCTGGACGATATTCTTCAGAGGTACGGCAACGAGTTAACCTTTCAAAACGATGTGCAGAATCTGCTTCTTTTGCTCCAACGTCTCGGTTTCATAGTAAACGAAGGGAAGTCGGATCTAGTGCCGTCCAAGTCATTCACCCACCTGGGGATGAGCTTCGAGACGCACAACAATCTCGTTCGTCTGCCGTTAACCAGAGCGAAGTTAGTCAGTTGTTACGCTAGCTATTGTCTTCACTCAGACAAGGTTACAGCAAGAGAATTCATGTGACTGATAGGTCTATGCGGAGCTGCCGCAGATCTCATTCCAATGGGGCGGCTACACACTCATCATCTCCAAATCTTTCTGACTCAGAATTGGAGGGTGAAGATTCATTCGCTCGATTCGGACTTCCTCTTGTCAAATCAAGTGAAACAAGAGATTCAGACTTCGGCAGACATTCAGTGGTTAACTCAGGGAGTTCCACTGCAATTGCCGGATCCGAGTTTTACAGTTATGGCGGATGCCAGTCAATAGGTAGGGGCACAACATTGAGCCCAACGGATTTGAAGTGCCAGGGTCTTTGGGATCCACAGTTCCTAATCAAGCACATAAACATAAAAAGAAATGATGTCAATTTGACTTGCGCTACGTCATTGGATGGACGTTTTTCAGAATGCACACGTGCAAATCCTCTCCGACAATACGAAGGTGGTAGCATATATTCGGAATCAGGGAGGCACTCATTCCATTCCGTTGTTTTAGCTAACGGAAAGAATCCTTCTGTTTGTACTAGAACATCAGGTTCACCTATCGGTCCATCATATTCCGTGTTGTCTGAACGTATTAGCAGACTTCCTTTCATGGAGGGGTCGCTTGTTGCCGTCAGAATGGACTCTCAACAAACGAGTATTCAATCAGATTTGCTACCAATGGGAGCAGCTAAGGATAGACTTATTTGCGACGCATCTCAACAATCAGTTGCAGACGTATGTGTAACCAATATCCGGATCCTTGAGCGTTTGCAGTAGACGCTCTATCGATCTTGTGAGACGGAATGAGAGGATATGTGTATCCTTCAGCGCCATTGATTCAGCAGACATTGCTCAAGATAAATCAATCTCAATGCAATTCTACGGTAGCATCTCTGTCCCCACGGAGACCGTGGATTAATCTACTCAGGTGTCTGTTGTGGGACATGCCCTGGAAGCTTCCTCCACATTTCAGTCCATTCTATTGCTAGATTGATTAAATTAACTATCTGTACTGCTGATCATATATTATCTTCAACTCTGCAGTCTGTGCTTAGTTTTCAGCTCATGAAGTAAGGGCTCTATCTACTTCTTGGGTTTACGCTAATAATGTTGCTATTACAGATCTAATGAAGGATGCATATTGATCTCAGCCGTCCACTTTCGCGAATTTTTTATCTTAAGAAATATTGAGTCCATTTCTGGAGATCTGCTTTGTTTAGGTCCGTTATCTGTTGCTCAGTATGTCATCCACTAAACAGTTGCAACTATGGTTATGCAGGCTTTCTGTTTCGGCAATGACTCTGTCCTGCTGCCCTCTTCCCTCTGGGGTAAGGGGAAGGGGGGAGGGGTGTTCCCTTAGATCAGCTTTATAGTGTAAAGCAAGGGAATACCTCCTCTGGAGTCAGTAATTCTGAGTCGGCACCGGGATGGTTTTAAAGTGTAAAGCTAATGTTTACTCATCCATGTATTATTTTTAAAGTGTAGCTCGGTGTGAAATATTTGTATATGTCACGTTTCACACGGGCGTTAATATACAATCTTTGGACCCTGTTAATGAGTATAAAGAGTCTCATTTCTCTGGACTTCCTTTATTTATTGGCTTTCCTTTAAAAATAATTAGCATAACGAGTTATACTGAATGTTAATAGAGATCATTGATGTTATTGTTCTCAATTACAGAATGGTGTTGTGTCTTTCTTTTTGATGCAAATAAGAAAGATACATGTAAAGCCTATTTCTCATTTTCTCCTCGAGGGGATAATTCGGTTATATGTAGTTGAGCCTATTGGATTTGCCTTTATGTCCTAGGCCCTCCAACCTTTTTACTATTCAGCTAAGTCTTGGTCATTGGTACAGTATAAAAATGTTAAAAAATTTATAGTAATTTATATATTTTTTATACTTACCAATGACCCAGAAAGGGATGGCCCTCCACTTTCGAGACCTCCTTGACACTGCGCATGCGTAGTGGAGTAAAAGTATGGAGGACCATATAGGACATGTAATTTTCGGTTTTTGATGCAAATTTTGGGGATTGGGGGTAAAATTTGCATTTGGCCCTAAATATTTAAGAGTTAGCACCTAAGTCATTGGTAAGTATAAAAAATATATAAATTACTATAAATTTTTTAACATTCACAGCGCTGAACTAATTCTCTACTGGTAAATTAGAACAGGTCACCAATGCCTAGGATAGAAGTCCTCTAAAGTTGACAATAGAAATATACATGATTGGCTGAACTTGATTTTATACTTGTATTGTGGTTGCGATATAGCCATTGATGCTAAAAGTGATGTTAAAAACAATAAACAAACAAACGTTTATTAAATCCTTGGTGGTTGACCTTAACTACTCGCCTTCTCTTCACCCTTCTAATTGATCTCATGCTAATATATATCATGTTCACAATAAATAGAGTACACCTACATTCCCTATTTGAATATTCGGAATATATTTCTCTTGACTGGAGAGGAATATATTTTCATGAGCGAGAAAGTCGCAAATGAAAATGTGAAATGCAGATTGTCTTTGTGCCATACATGTATTACTGTCCACGAACTAGCTAAAAGCAAGAAAACAAACAAAGGATCCAGTCATTTCATTCCACAACTGAGAACACCTCTGACCTCAAGGTTTATGGCATTGAATAAGGAGTTGGAGGAGTATTGTGCTGATTGGGGTATACCCTTTATTGACCACTGGGACATGTCTTTGGGTAAGGAGAGCATGTATGAGCGAGACGGGCTGGGAGGCCAGAGGCAATAGCTAGAGTGGAAACAGATCAAAGAACAAGAGCAGGAGGGGGTGGGGGAGGTGCGGGTGTGTGGGTGGATGGGAATTAGATTATAGAAGTTACCACAGGAAACAACAGAATAAAAGGGAAGTCTGGTATCCTGATAATCTGTAAGTGGGAGGGGGGAGGGCAGCAACATCTAGAGACTCCACAGGAAAGTAAATGAAACATCTATGTACACTGATCGAGAGAGAGGAGTTTAATGTCATGGACTCAAGTGTAACATGGTTAAAACACAAGGAACGGGTAGACCAAGTAAGGGAGTGCATGTGGATAGGTGTAGGATGAACTGTAGGTCAGAAAAAGGTAGAAGGGTAGGCATGTACATAAAAGAGGATTTAAAACCATCATTGATCACAGATTTGGCAGATGTCAGTATTTCGCCTGAGGCATCTGAAGAAATTGGATAGGTAAAGGTTAATGTTAAAACTGACATTTTTGCCTTTAGGATTATGTATTATGTGGTGGAAGGAAGCAAACCTGAGTGGAATGACTCCTTATGCTCAGCAATTTGGTCCAGCATCACAGGACTAGAAAACAGGGAACTTGATATAATTCTGATGGGAAACTTTACAGTTTACTTGACACATAGGTGACAAGGAAGAAGACATCCAGGGTGGGGATAAGAAAGTCAAAAGGAATGGAAGGAAACAGTTGGACTTCACAAGTAAGCTCAGTCTGAAGATTCTGAACAGGGATGCAAGGTTTAAGTGGAAATGGACCTGGAAGATATCGATTTATGGAGGGAGGTGATAGAGGTAGAAGTGGATAAATCTTTATTTTACAGTATACTAGTACATTGATAACAAAATAACATTACAACAGACAGGAACATAAGCTAGTATACGGCATGAAAATGGCATAACCTATAAGGCTATCTTCCTGCCATTCCCGTAAAAAGAAAGATGTGGATGATGAGTGTCAAAGAGAGTTGGATAGTACAACTTGTTTACAGTTACTATCAGGGGGAAAAAATCAAGTAAGAAACAAGGGAAGCTTCAAGGAGATTTGGGACTCAGAAAGGATGCTAACTGGGCAAGAAATATTTTCAAATGCCCATATTTCCCAAACCACATGGAAGAGACAACTGTTATTTGGTATGAAGAACATCCTTAGGACCAGTAGAATTTAATGATATAAAAAATTGCCATCGCTTGTGTTAGGGTGTCCTTTAGGAGGTGGGGGGGGGGGGGGGGGGGGGGGGCACTGAAAAAGTGCTAAGTCAGCATATTTGCAAAAATTTAAATAAAAAAAAATCAAAAAAAATCTCCACAACCATTGATAAGAATATATTGATATTTGGTATACAGCATCCATATGGGGGCAAGGGAGGGGGGGGGGGGGGGTGCAGATGCAGGTGTATTAAAATGAAGTCCCTTTGTTCATATTTGGGCTGAATAGTACAGGTATTATAAGGAATGATCTTTAAAAATCTTCTTCTTAAGATCCAGTCAGAATGCTTTCATATTTGGTATTCAAAATCTTGAGGAAGCTAAGATTCAAGTTTGTTCAAATCGAGTGCCTAGGCTAACACTTGGGCTCTCTTTGGTAGCCCAAATTTTAACTTAGTGCAATATGAGGGAATTTCTTTAAAAATCATCTTCTCCAGATCCGCAAGTCAGAATACTTTTGTATTTGGTACAACATCTCTAGGGTAGTGAGATTCAAGTTTCTTCAAATCAGGTCCCTGGGTTCATATTTGGGCCCCCTATGGTAGCCCAAATTTCAACTTAGTGCAATATGAGGAAATTTCTTTAAAAATCTTCTCCTTCAGATCCCCCAGTCAGACTGCTTTCATATTTGGTATACAGCATCCTGGTGGTGGAAAGGGAAGGCTCAGACTCAAGTTTGTTCAAGTTAAGTTCCTAGGTTGATAATTGGTCTCCCTAGTTTTGCACTACTGGAAATCTGGGCATTATTTCTGTGGTAGCATCCCAGTACTAGATAAAAATCATCTGACATGGACAACAGAGTTATAAATAATTAAATAACTTCATTCCTCTATACATGTAGTGTTAACTAGCTGTAGATGCTAATTAATCCTTCTTTAAATTTAAACAACTGTTGTCAGGTGAGTGCCTCAAGCACTATGGGGACTCTTGTCTGAATTAATTATAAAACTTTTGTGGGAACTTTAAATATTTCGTTGTTAAAACAGAATGTTAGTGTTTATTTTCATTCATTTTTATCCCCCACCAAAATAAAGTTTGCAGGGGATATAGAAATGGTTTCCAGGTGTCCATTCATCTGTCCATAACAACTTTGGACCTTCATCTCTCAGTCAGTGGATGTTGGATATAAATGATCTTTGTTATGCTGATAGACCACCATGTAGGAAAGGATATTCACAAGTTACAGGTTTTGTCCATTTTTTTCAAGAGTTATGGGCCTTTTCCCACTTTTTTCAACTTAGAAACCCTTGGGAAGGGATACCGGTGGCATTGCACCTTGTTTTGTTATTAACTGGTAGAGTGCTGGAAGCCCATATTTGGGCTTTATTCTTAAGTGCAGGTATCACAACTTGAAGGCTCATATTTAGTGGATGCACTTTGTATTTATCTTTGAAGTGATATTATTTAGTCTGTAAGGGTGTGCCTTGTTATAATTTATGGGAGAGTGCCCATAGGCACTCTCCCATAAACTGTAACAAGGCAAAGACATATGTACAAGATTTGACAACCAAAAATAATTCAGCACTCTACCAGTTAATACTTATGTGCAAAGATCCCATCTGAGTGCAGGACACTCAGTTTGATGGGAGCGATCTTTCTGTAACCTGCCAGTTACCCAAAATCATTTTGGGGTGAAAGTTGAAATGATTACCTGACATTGTAAACTAACCAGTGGCCACAAATCACAAAATATCAAGACTTTCTCCACTGTGGGAATCTCAGCAAGGGGAGCAGTGCTTGTTTACTGTGGTGATCAAGTTTTGCTTTACAAGTAAAATAGGACTTTATCTTCAATGCCTGGGGTGGAAGTCCTCTAAAGTGGGCAGTATGGGTATAAACAATTTTCTAAACTTGACTTCATACCTTGCCGTCATGATATAGCCGTAGTTTCGGACAGTGACCTTAAACATCAACAAATAAATCAAGACTTCCCTGTTTAACCCTTTGAACTCTAGTGGTATCTTCTGTATCAGTTCAATGGCAGCAACGGGAAGAATCCATATTCTTTATTTGGGAGTAGACCAATTAATATTTTCAACGTGCAGCCTTGGGGCTGCACGTTGAAAATATTGATTGGTTTACACCACACCTTCACTCAAAAGTCAACCTCCTTAATGAAATTATGAAGTATCCTCTTACTGGGCCGGAAAAACGGCCTCTGGGTTTCAAAGGGTTAAGAAGGATGTTTTTGATCTTCAGAGAAGAAAGTGAACATCTATTTTTGAGGTACGGTCAAAGGATTGACACACAGAATGTAATGTTTGGGTTTCTTTCTTTGTTATCAAAACAATCTTTTCCAATTAACAAGCTGCAGTGGAACCCTGTTAATTGAATAGCCACTTTGCTAATGAAAATTATTCAATTAACAGGAGTATTCAATTAACAGGGATTGTGTCACTTTCCTGCATGTTAGATTAAGCCTGTACAGTGCACAGGGTCAGTTACTCATTTAAGTATGAATATTTTTTTAATACCAGAAAATGTGACGAGCCGTGTCCATTGTAGAGGGTTAGTCGCTCTTTCTGGTTATAAAAAATTAGTAACTGCCATATCACACACTACATGAAAATGTACACTTACTAAGGCTGTGCAATGTACAGAGCTAGTCACATAATCAAGATGGTCTTATTTAGAACCTTAACCCTTTACCCAACGCAGACAATATCAAAATTTATTATTTTAAATATCATTTTTTCAAATTTTTCAAAAAATTTCAACAAAACCATATCATGTGACCCCTTGTTGAAACGAGCTCGTTCCAACGAGAGGTCACATGATATGGCATTGTTGAAATTTTTGGAAAAATATTTTTTCAACTACTGAATTTGCATATTATGCTGGCGGATGCGGCCGATTCGTTGGGTAAAGGGTTAAAGAAAAGAGTGAATGACCTTGTGCATTGCATAGAATTAATTGGTAAGCTAACATATGCTGGCAGGGCTAGGAGAGGAAATTTGGGCCCCAGGGTCAATTCTGTGATGGGCCCCCTTTTAAAAAGTGTTGGGATACCAATGCAGACACTGAAGACATCTGCTGCAATTATTGCTGAAGGCACGAGCGATTAAAAGGGAAGTTTGTTGGGGCTCTCCCCTCCCCTCCCCCCCCCCCCCCCCCCCCCCCACAAAAAATTTTTTAAAATCAGTATTAAATCTCTGGTGGATTTTTGAGAGGAAAAATCATGTTATTTTGGGGCCGTCAAAATGATATTTTTTCAACGCATGTTTCAAATTTACAAGTTTGTCAGTGAGTATCCAGTGGTCTGGAGTAATATATTTGGACTGCACAATTCTTGAAGTCCATGTTTTGGAAACCCATGTAAAACTGCGTCTGGTGGATAGATAAATAGATAACAGTTGAGCATCTCCACGAGACACTCCCATTCTTTCTTTACATCAGTGGCAACCTGTATACCAATACAACAGGCAGCCTATCTTGCTGGGTCTCACTTGGGGATGGTGGGGTGGGGGGGGGGGAGCAGTCTTGACACAGGAGTCAGAAACTTTTGGAGCCAGGCATGGCCCAAGAATCCTGGACTCCTGGGCCAAGCCCAGGCCCCCAAAGTTCAGGGCCCTGGAATTACTACCCTGGTAGCCCCAACCTGATATTTGCTAACCATAAGCATTGCACAGGATTAGTTAATAGCTTTCCCTATCACACACTACTTGAAAATATATAAACTGACAAAGGCTGTAAAAATGCACACGGTTAGTTGGTTACATGGTACGTAGGAAGATTCAGGATTCAGGGAACTAATTGAAATACTTGTATTGAATTGTGGAAATTTTTTTTCGGTGAATTCCCAAAATGAAACCATATTCTAATTTAAATTAATAGCTTTTCTATTATAGAATGATTATTATGTAGTCTCATCCCTTCCACCACAGGAGAATTCTTGCTTGATCTGGCTCAGCATCAGGATATGGTATGGCAGTGTGCAAAAGATTAGTGCTGGGCAGCACCTGATTTTTGTTGGTGAAGGGTGGGGTAAGGAAAGGACAGGTTCTCAATCAGGGGATCTCCTCCCCTCCTCTCAGAACCACTGCTTCTGCCAGTATTGTCTAAAACATAAATCACAGTACTGCAAATGTAAAAAATAATCAGTGTTTTTTTCTTCACGATTGGGATTATATAACCCTTTACCCAACGTAATTGTCAAAACCAGCCAGCTCTATTCTAAAAGATAGGCAATTAATTTTCATTATTTTTTCATTTTTTCATTCAAAAACATAGGTTATGACCCCACATTGGAACTAGCTCGTCGAGCTCGTTCCAATGAGAGGTCAAAACCTATGTTTTTGAGACAAAAAATGAAAAATATTAGTTATTCGAGAATTTTTTTTTGCTAGCATCATCTGCTTTTCATGTTAGGTAAAAGGTAAAAGTAAAAAACCATGTTGAGGTTTCATAGGATTCATCAGATAGCCAAGTATTGATTATAATTGAACTGTTCATGCAGAAATTCACACTCAAGGCATATTAATAATATGTGTACTTTGCATTTAGTTCGGAAATAGTCAAGTAAAAATACTTGTAACCAGAATGGCAACAGCATCATTTTGTTTCCATGTGCTGTCATTTGGAACACGCTTAAAAACCTTAAAGGCGTGGAAATGTGTTGTGCATTTTTGCCATGCTTTTACTGTTTATATTCAACTTTGCAGTTGTGTTCAGGCCAGTCTTGGCTGCCTATATAGGCATACATTGCTTGCTTAAAAACAACTGCCAAGGAATGTATCTTGCAAATTTAAACAAAGATCACATGTTGAGACACTTGTTCTAATGTAGAAAAATTAACCAAAATTGAAAGTAGGCCTCTAATCCTTTACCCAGGCACACAATATCAATATGTATTGCAGTGGAACCCTGTTAATTGAATAGCCACTATGCCAATGAAAATTATTCAATAAACAGGAGTATTCAGTTAACGGATTGTGTAACTTTCCTGTATTATGAAGATAAACTTGGCATTTATTCTATTATATCTTGTTTGACAGAGCTCCATGAGCTCTGTCAAACAAGATATAATAGATTAAATGCCTGTATTGGATGTACTGAGTCCAAATGGGTTTATAAACAAAGGAAAATTGGGGAGAGTCAGGGTAATTTCCGACAGGTTACAAGATTTTGTATTCAATTAACCTATATTCAATTAACTGGTTAAATTCGTACTGGAGGTATGGTAAATGGTTTTGTGTTTGGAAACTATGTTCAATTAACAGGGTTATTCAGTTAAAAGATAGCCAATTCAGTGGGCTCAACTGAATTTTGAATAATATTTTTCATATTTTTCAAAACATTTCCACAAAACCATATCATGTGAACCCCTCATTGGAATAAGCTTGATGAGTTGTTGCAGATGGGGTCACATGATATGGTTTTGTTGAAATTATCTGGAGAATAATTGTTTTTCCAATACTCATTTTGTAAATCATGCGGATGGATCTGGACGATTCGTGAGGTGAAATGTTAAGGGTTAAGAATAACAATGTTGCAGAGCTTCCATCAAACATTAACGCTAGTACACATCTAGAGCTTCACATAGCACATTTGAATTAGTACCGACAAGACTGTGCTCTGCATAGTCCTACATAGACTCGGGTCAGATGGGTTGAGTTTTCTAAAAGGAACGTTATTTTCTGTTTAAAGCTTCCAATATCATTTGAAGATGATATGATATACACTGTTGGCAATGTTCCAGTTTTTAAAATTCTAATTATGTTGATGATTGTTTTGTTTTTGTTATACCCAGTGTATCGTAATACAGTAGAACCCTGTTAATTGAATAGGCACTTTCGCAGTGGAAATTATTCAATTAACAGGAGTATTCAGTAAACAAATATATGGTCACTCCTGTATTTTGGAGATAAACTGAGCATTTATTCTATTACATCTTGTTTGACAGAGCTCATAAAGCTCTGTCAAACAAGATATAAAAGATTAAATGCCTGTATTGGATGAACTGAGCCAAAAATCGCTCCTTTAATGGGAAATTCAGTGATTGTCAGGATAATCTCACAACAAATTCTATTAACAGAAGTTGACTCCAAACCAACATGCAGTTAACAAGTCAAATTTGTACTGAAGGTAGGGTAAATGGTTTTGTGTTTGGAATTTGTATTCAATTAACAGGGATAAGATATTCATTTATGTGGGCTCGACTCTTCCTCCAAAGACTACAAACATTGTAGATAAGTTATGATTATTACTATCTTTGAAAAGAACAGGATCTATTGATCACCTCACTTCCCAGATAAAATTAACACTGTTTCACTTTCACTGCAGACATGGAATGAAAACCAGTGTACCTTTCAGATTTAAATCTTTGAAATGCCTCATAGTGTAGGCATTTAAAATTGATTACATAATATTACCCCTGTGGAAACTTCGTGAAGTGAAACAGTGCTTATTTACTGCAGTGAACAAGTTCGGCTTTTTTGGTAAAATGGGCCTCAGAACCAACGCCTGGGGTGGAAGTCCTCTAATGTGGGCAGCATGGGTATCAACGATTGGCTAAACTTCATTTCATACCTATGTTGAGGTCATGATGTACATGTAGGTAAAGACGATGAAATTGACCTTAAAACACCAATAGATAACCTATGTGGGAATCCTGGGAAGTGAAGTAGTGCTTGTCTACTGTGGTAAATAGTCTATTTTACAGGTAAGATAGGCCCCTGTCATGAATGCTTGAGGTGGAAGTACTGTATTATGGGCAAGACGGGTATAAACCTTTGACTAGACTTCTCTTTATATCAATGTTGCAGTCAAGATTAGCAATTTGCAGAAATGTGACCTGAACCTTTTACCTAATAAAACAGTCGCATCCTCCTGCGTAATTTACAAATTAAATAGTTGAAAAAAAATTAATTTTCAAACAATTTCAATGAAACCATATCATGTGATCCCTTCATTGGAATGAGCTCATCAAGCTCTTTCCAATAAGATTGCTCATGATATGGCTTTGTTGAAAAATAAAAAAAAAAAACAATTAAAATTATAAATTTTAATATCATCTTCATTGGGTAAAGGGTTAAACAGCAATAAATAAATAAATTTATGAAATCTTGACCCATTGGTGTATTTTAGTTTGTTGCGACTCAATCATGATCTCATGATCACAGTACTGTACCCTTTTGACTAAAAAAGTCATCCTGGATCATTCTCTCTACAGATATTTGAGTTTGACTTTGAAGATTTGATTCGATGTTTTTTTTAATTTTTTGAAAAAATTTAAAAAATGATATTTAAAATTATAAATTTTGAAATCATCTGCATTGGGTAAAGAGTTAAGTGTGAATTTAAATGTGTCGTTGTTAAAAGAGAATGTCAGTGTTTATTTTGTTTTGTTTTTTTGGTTATTAACTGCTTATACGCATAGACCCCATCTGAGTGCAGGACACTCAGTTTGATGTAAGCAATCTTTCTGTTCACTTGCCGGTTACAAAAAATCATTTTTGTGTGAATGTTGAGTTGATTACCTGAAATTGTAAGCTAACCAGTGTCTGAGAATCACAAAATATTAAGACTTCCTCCCCTGTGGGATTCCCAGGAATTAGACAAGTTCTTGTCTACTGTGGTAATCGAGTTTTGCTTTACTAGTAAAATAGGACTCAGTCTCCAAAGCCTGAGGTGGATGTCTTCTAAAGTGAACAGCATGTATATAAATATTTTTCAAAACTTAACTTCATAACTGGCTTTGAAGTCATAAAATGGAGCACAGGAATCCCACTCTGCACATTATAACTACTGTTGTAGCAATGTAACTCGTGACCACTGCACTCGGGTACAAGTACTTCCTTCCACACACACAACCTGCAAGGACATGCATGATAATTAGGTAATTTGATAGAATAAACAATTTCACGGAAGTTGTTTTGCGATACTTCTGATTCAATTTGGATTTGATGTCGATGCTGACATTTGACCCCAATTCGATTCAAGGACAAAAATTACGATTTGCATCTCCCTAGTTTTAGTTTTAGATAATAAGGTACTTTGATCGCAAAAGTGGATAGAAAATTTCGATTGGATCACAATTGAAATTTGCTTTTCTCTTTTATTGCCATAGGGATGTTGAATCTCACTCATTAAGACAGAAATGACAAGAACATTATTTCTGCGATGCTGCTTTCGTTTTTGTTTTTTTTGTGATTCGATTTTGATTACACCATACGATATTTTTAGCTGCGTCGCCAGCGGCAGAGCAGGTCTAGTAACCGCTCGACTCCGTCCGTCCGTCCGTCCATCTGTCCATCCATCAGTCCGTACGTCAGTCCATCCGAAACACTTCTTCCGTCAAAGTTTTCTTGGCTTCTATGAAAGGGAATGATTTTATATTTGGTCTGCTGCTTCATAATGATTAGTTGTATCGTGTAAGAATTTTCAGATCTGCCATGCAGCCACTTCCTGTTTGCCTATACTTTGAAATTTTACTGTACCCCCTGAACATTGAAATTTTTTCGTCAAGGTTTTCTCGGCTTCTATGCAAGGGAATGATTTTATATTTGGTCTGCTGCTTCATAATGATGAGTTGTATTGTGTAAGCAATTTTCAGATCTGCCGTGCAGCCACTTCCTGTTTGCCGATACTTCGAAATTTTACTGAAATTTTACTGTACCCACTGAACATTGAAATTTTCCGTCAAGGTTTTCTCGGCTTCTATGCAAGGGATTGATTTTATATTTGGTCTGCTGCGTCATAATGATGAGTTGTATCATGTATGCAATTTTCAGATCTGACATGCAGCCACTTCCTGTTTGCCGATACTTTGAAATTTTACTGTACCCACTGAACATTGAAATTTTTCGTCAACCTTTTCTCGGCTTCTATGCAAGGGATTGATTTTATATTTCATCTGGAGCCTGATAATGAACAGTTGTATCGTGTATGCAATTTTCAGATCTGCCGGGCAGCCACTTCCTGTTTGCTGATTCAATTGCATGCAGCGACGCAGGTCCAGACCCAGTATTGGTCTTGTTGAAATCTTGGCCCACTGATGCTGGAAGCATCCGAGGACAAGGGGGTAGTGGTATCAAAAAGAGCACTCAACTCTGGGTATGAGTTAAGACCAGAAGTTTACAACATACCAAACATTGAAATTGTAATGTGGCACTCAATAGTGTTGGCATTATTATTATTATTATTATTATTGAGTGTCACATTATATGTATACAGGCAGTTGCATCTTCACAGATCTTCCATCAATTGAGATTCCTATGTTTAAAAGCTGAGACCACAGACCATTATATAATAATAATGTATATATATATATATATATCACCCATCTGCAATGCTAAAGCATTGCAGACAATGCCTTGTTCCACTCAGGGGATAATATAAAGCTCTAGAAATCACCCCAATGATTGTACAGCTTCTTTGTTTGTGATCATTATACCTGATACATCCACCTTTATTAGCATTGGCACATATAAACTACATTAGAAACTTGATAATGGACCTATCTCTTTGACCTCCATTTGTTCATCATCACAAATCATGTCTCCAGTATAACTCAGAAACTATCTGGGCTACAATCATCAAACTCCAAGCAATTATAAAGGACTATGGGAGGATTGTTCAATACCCATAGCTGGATCTGTACTGCAAGTTCAAGGTCATATTTTAAGATTGCACTTAAAATCAGTATATATTTGTGTAACGGCCATAACTTAGGCATCAAACTACAATTACCAACCTTCATAGAAATATTTAGGACAGCTGAAAGGTGTGTCACGTATAATAATTGCCTGCATATCTTTAAGATCAAGGTCATGTTTGGCTTGATGTTCAAGGTCATGTCTCAGACATAACTCAAAAACTATTAGAGCTACAATCATCAAACTTAACAGTTATAAAGGGCATTGGGAGGATGTGTCACACACTACAGCTAGGACCAAAACTCCAAGGTCAGGGTCTCATTTCAAAGTCACACTTAATCATGTCTCATCATTAAAGTCAGTTCCATTTAGTGGTTATAGGGGGGGGGGGGGGGGGGGGGGGGTGGAGGCAGGCAAATGTTACTTCTGTCACATTTCTTGTTTTGTTCATTTTTTTATGTGTAACTGTTAAAAAAAAGCTCAAGTTAGTTATGTAACTTAATACATAATAGATTGATCATGGCTAAAAATAGCAGTGACTAAAATGGAAGCAGCTGGCCTGAATCTATGATCTCAGAATTATTCTACATGGCGGGACAAGAGTTAAGATTTTCTAACAGTATTTCTGGGTTGTTGACTGTGGGTACAAACATGAAACCTAATCCAATATGACTTCCCCCCCCCCTTCCCCCGGCAAACCCTGGGAAGTGAAGCAGTGCCTGTTAACTGCAGTAAACAGGCTCTGTTTTACTGGTAAAATAGGACCCAGTCACCAATGCTTGGGAGGTGCTAACCCTCTCTAAAATGGACAACATGGCTTATTAACACTCACCCCTGGTCTTGAGTTGATACTCATGTTGTGGTCATGATTAGCCATTGAGCAAATATATGTGACCTTAAGCACCAATAAATAAATATGACTTTTTAAAACAATTAACAAAAGTAATTCTTTGAAATAATAATAATACTTTGTACATGAACGTTTTTGTCTATGCCCATGTGGTTACTCACTTGTCGTATACTTATAATAAACTTTCATACAAGTGAGGATACATGTATTTTTGTATAATGAAAATTGTGGTTTGTTCATTTGGTCAACTTTTTTCTTTAAATTATTGGCTTTCAGAGAAAATGTTGACATTCAGGCAACCATAAATTTTTCTGACAGACAGCAAAAATTTCCGACAGACATGGTCATTACAGAGGGACCAAACCTCCCACCCACCGTCCAAGCCAATTCACTCTCTGGGCATGGGTTGCAACAAAAGTGGAGGAGAAAGGATAAAATGGGAGCATTCAAAAGAAAATTACAAAAGATGTACTTTGGACATTTTAAATTCTTGTTTGGCATATGATAAGAATATACTTTTTTTTAATTGAATTTATAGAAGTACTTTTTAGCTCGCATGGCTGAAATATGATGAAATCAAGCAGTCCAGTTCATGAACAAACTGGACCTACCACTAATTGCAAAAGAATTTCTGTTTGTTGCTGTGCATTATTTAGTCCCCCAATTCCCCCCCCCCCACCAGCCCCAGCCCCACCTCCCCACCTGCTGCAGAAAAACATATACTAGAAGTAAAACAAAATATAAGCCCTGGAAAGTGGTAAATGTTCCGAGAGAAAAATTGTTAACCCTTTACCCAACGTAACGGCCAAAACCGGCCAGCGCTATTCTCAAAGATCGCCAATTAATTTTCATTATTTTTTTCGTTTTTTGTCTCAAAAATATAGGTTATGACCCCTCGTTGGAACGAGCTTGTCAAGCTCGTTCCAACAAGGGGTCATAACCTATGTTTTTGAGACAAAAAATGAAAAAAATAAGCTATTCAAGAATTTTTTTTGCAAGTGTCGTCTGCTTTTCATGTTAGGTAAAGGGTTAAAAAACGTGGCAATTCGACAAATTGATCTTTGTATGTGAAGGCTCCCATTCACTATGTGTCCCAAACCATTTTTATGAGCTTTGCCTCTTTTTTAAGCAAACGTTCATGCACCTGTGCTTTTAAGAATTACTAACCAATAGTTAATAGTAAAAAGCACATGTTAGTCGCATGTTTAATGATCTGGTCATATGGATGGGTGGAACTTCATGACTTAGTGTTGAAAATGGGTTAGATCATGATCATTTTGAATGTTACAAATGTTCGTCTGGGGGAGCGTGGTGGTTCAGTGGTAGACTGTTGGGCTTCTATGCTAGAAGTCCCGAGTTCGAACCCTGTCCGGGATGACCTGCATTGTGTCCTTGGGCAAAGCACTTTATCCTGGTTGCCAACAAGGAGGCACAATGACCCTGTGTACTAAGGCGTACTGCACATAACCCTGCTTGATCAGAGCTTGAACAGAGTTAGAATGTTGAGGAGCTGACAGTTGCTCGTCGATGCATAGTGGTTCTCTCTGGGTAAAACTGTCATGATCACGATTAGACATTGTGCATAACTATGTGACCTTAAACACCAATAAATGAATAAATTAATATGTTCATCTGATTGATAGGCATTTTTAAATCTGTTATTTACAAGGACTTTTGGGGGTAACTACAGAGACCGAATATGGGCCCCTTGCCCAATGACATTTCCCAATTCCCAACACAAAATTGCTCAATCTCTGATCCCACTCAAAGAAATATTTAATGCATAATTGGTGTCCTGAACTGGGAGGACCACCCAGTTCAGGACACCAACTGAGCATTAAAATTTTTATTGCTTACCTGACAAAACTTAGAAAGTGTCTGAATTCAAAGGCAAATGACAAGTTCTTTAACCCTTTACCCAAAGTAAGGGCCAAAACCGACCAGCGCTAATCTCAAAAATCGACAATTAATTTTCATTATTTTTTAATTTTTTGTCTCAAAAACATAGGTTATGACACCTCATTGGAACGAGCTTGTCGAGCTCGTTCCAATGAGGGGTCATAACCTATGTTTTTGAGACAAAAAATTAAAAAAATAGTTATTCAAGAATTTTGTTTACAAGTGTCGTCTGCTTTTCATGTTAGGCAAAGGGTTAATAGTATATGAATTGTTCAACAGAGACTACAGAGACTGGGGTGAACATGATTCCATGTGACTCGTTCTGAGAATTCCTTGTAATATACATATAGTCCCAATGAATACAGAAAAATCCCTGTATTTGTTATTCACGAAAGTGTGAAATGTGTGTCAAATAAGTTATTAATTTTACATAAACTATTTTCAAATGAACAAACAGTGTGAGTCTGCCGATAAAAATGAATATTAAAATAATAAATAAATATTAAATGTATAAGTAACCCACTCTTGATTGAAAAAAGTGGATATGCGGAAAATCATTTTAGCATTTTTTCAGTAAATGCTGCGTTATGACAGTCTATGGTACAGCACTTGATTACACACACATGATTATTTAATCTTGATGCGAGGTGACCATGAAGGTGTTGCTTACCATAACTCTTGATTATTTCCTGTTCTTGATTAAATTTATTACATTACAAAAGACAGCATTTTCTTTATCAGTAAGACAGATACCACCATTCAACTCCTGGGATGTGAGGTCTTCGAAACTGATAGTTCTTTTGAATTTGTATTTGTTGTTTTTACTGTTTATTAACCCTTTACCTACCATGAAAAGCAGACAACACTTGCAAAAAAGAATTCTTGAATAACTATTATTTTCATTTTTTGTCTCAAAAACATAGGTTATGACCCCTCATTGGAACGAGCTCGATGAGCTCGTTCCAATCAGGGGTCACAACCTATGTTTTAGAGACAAAAAATTAAAAAATAATGAAAATTAATTGCCGATTTTTTAGAATAGCGCTGGCCTGTTTTGGCCGTTAATTTGAGTAAAGGGTTAAAAGATACAATGTGCATTGTTCATACCCACAGCTCAGTTGTGGAATCATGTGCAGTGTAAAATCCCTGCCCCCATGTCCCCCCCCACCCCCCCTCCCTATTCGCATTTTCCTAATTTTGTAATTTTTATTGACATAATCAAGTTTTATGAGTTTTTTTTATTATCAAGCAAACCATGCTTTTATTATCTTGCCATTTATTCATACAAATTTTAGTCCAAGTACCTCCCAATACCATTTAACTCTTTGCATGCTGCTGCCAGATATTCCCGCCCAGCACAATGTTCTCTTGTTACTGAAATAAATATAATTTGGGCACATTTAATCATATCTAACAGTTACCTGTTGTTTCCCCTTTGTTTCATCTTTTAGATTACTCCTGAGTTTGGGAGTTTGACTAGGATTTTCTTTACCAGCGAGAATAGAAGAATTAGGGTGGGTGAGCTTCAATGTCGTTGAAAGCTACACTTGCTACATCAGGTACCTTTGGGTCTCCAACAGGACCCACTTGGATGTCCACCTGGGGACACTCCCCACCACTCCACACCAAGCCCGGAAAACTTTCAGTGACATGAAGATAGGGGTGTGAGCCTAGTTTTCAGTAGTTTCCCAATGTACATCCATGGAAAATAATTTTAAATGTTTGGGATGTGTGCAGGCAATACAGAAGTTCTTCATTCATGCCATCGATAATACAGCGATTGATAATGATAATGATGAAGATGGTGCTGACAAGGGGTATGAAATTGATATATCAAACATCAGTTAACTGTGTCCATTTGAATAAAAACCATACATGAATTAAACCGATTATTTGCTGTATCTAATACAATCTCCTATTATTTGTCAGGTGTGTGAACATCACCTTTATTGCATTAACATCTTTCAGAGAGGGCTCTCATTGTCAGTATTTATTTATTGGAGTTTAACGATACTTTTGACATGTTCACACCCTCGATTTATTTATTTATTGGGGTTTTATGACCCTTTTGACAGCCAGGGTCACCTCGAGTCAGAAGTTTTTATGGGTGGAAGAAGCTGGAGTACGCAGGGAGAACCACTGAGCAATGGCGAGCAACTGTCAGACTCCTCAAAGTACTAACTCCACACAATCAGGGTTAGCATTGGTTGAAGACAGGTGCACAATCAACGTGCATTATGCCGTAGTACACGGTGCCACCGTACCCCCACATGGGCAATCTGGATGAACTGCCTTGCCCAAGGACACAACACAGTTAGCCCTGGTGGGGCTCGAACCATGGACCTCTTGGTTGGAAGTTCAGTGCGGTAACCACTGAGCCACTCTCATTGTCAGTGTGGTAAGGATATTGTCCATCAACAAGTGTAAAAGTTAATGATGACTTGATGAAGAATATATGCGACACTTCGGACATACCTTTGTCAAGTGCTTGTATTATAAGTCATGGTAATGTTGAAATGCTTACTAAACTGTGGCCATTCTTTTGAAATTATACTATGCTATGTGTATCCAAAATAACAACTGTTTTATGCATTTATTACAGTTTTTACCCTTCTCAAAAACAGTCATGTTTTGATCATCCTACTGACATAATAAGAATGTGATGACAGGAAAATAAAAAAAAAATTCACATCACATGGTAGCACGCATTTCGTTCTTAACCTTTTGAACCTGATAGACCACTTTTCTGGCTCAGACTCATGATACACCTTGAATTCACCATGAAGATAGTCACTCTGTGAATTTGTGTGATAGACCAATCAAGATTTTCAGTGTGCAAGGCTGCTGCATGTTGAAAATCTTGATTGGTCTTCCCCCCCCCCTCCCCCCACCCCCAAGTAACCAATATTGACTCTTCCTTTTGATGACACTGAACTGGAGTGGAATATATCATCAGGGCTCAAAGGGTTATAAATCATTCAAAAGGTTGCTGCTAGCTTAGCGTATACACACGATGGGTCTTGGTAGGGGTGAAGTGCATTGCTGTAAATATCTATAGGACGCTATACTCAGAAAATAGTTTAGTATGTATTCATGCAGACAGTGTGAGGAAATCTGCTTCAGTGCTGTTATTTAACTGGTTGAGTGCTGGAAGGGGGCGCAGTGGCATTGCGGTAACTGGTTCTCTTCATATCACCGAAGTTAAGCAACATCGAGCCCGGTTAGTCCTTGGATGGGTGACCATCTGAGCGATTGATTCGGACTCCCGCATTGTGTCCTTGGGCAAGACACTTCACCCTGATTGTCCACATGGGGGCACGATGACGCCATGTACTAAGGCTTACTGCACATCAATGGTGCACATGTCTTCAACCAATCTAACCCTGCCTGAGTTGCAGTGCGGAGTTACAATGTTGGGGAGCTGGCAGCTGCTCGTCGTTGCTTGGTGGTTCTCTCTGGGTACTCCGGCTTCCTCCACCCATAAAACTGTCACCGACACGATATGACCTTGGCTGTTAAAGTGTCGTTAAACCCTAATAAGTAAATAAGTGCTGGAAGCCCAAATTTGGGCTTTACTGAGAAGTGTGGGTACCACCTGTTAAAGGCTTCATATTCTGTGGATGTGCTTCATATCATCTTTGAAGTGAAATCTTTTAGTCTGCGAGGAATTGCCTTGTTGCAATTTATGGGAGAGTGCCCATAGGCACTCTCCCATAAATTGTAACAAGGCAAAGGCATGAGAACAAATTTTGCTGGCCCAAAATAATATAGCACTCCACCAGTTAAGAAAAGTCTCAAAATAAGAACACATAGATCCATAACAGAAGCAAATTTAAAAAAATACAATATTTTCACTTTTAGTGAATTGATATCTTTTGCACATTCATGTTTGACAACAGCTTTGTATTATATTTCTTCTCTGGTCTTCAGGTCTGTCAGTATTGCAATAAATGGAGACTCACCAAGTTTTAGGATTACGCCCTACAGTTCCATGAATTGGGCAAGTATCTTGATATTTTGAAGTTGAATTGAATACTTATTGATTGGAATAACTATAACTGGAGCATGAAAGAATATCTGCAAGTCTTTGTGAGTAAAGAGACGTCACATTAAACCAACTGTAGTCTGTGCGAACACTCAACAAAAAATAGATAAACAAACGGGGCATAGCAGCTTCGTATTTCTAACATAATTTGATTGATGGCTTGAGAGCATTGGCTTTTCTGTCCACAATATTTTTTAATCCAATCTGTCTTTGAGATACGCAACAACTTGGCATCTTATATGCTATTTTTGTTTTTTATTGATTCATGCTTTTAGTTTGCAGTATTTTGTTGGCTGAGTTGTGTTAACAACCAAGACCTGTGGTTTGTCGACGGTTGATGTACGTCCGGCTGGGCGGTTGTCTGGGCATCCTCACACTGTTAGCACAATAACTTGAACAAACATTCTCCGATTTGATTAATATTTGCCATACAGGTCTTTTGCAATAATATCTCAAACATGTTCGAAAACTGGCCCGGCCTGATTTTTCATTACTGAGTTATGGGCCTTAATTTGTTTATTTTTATGAATTTTGAGCTCGTTCGTGCAATGACTTGAATAAACATTCTCCGATTTGACTAATATTTGCCATACAGGACTTTTGTAATAATATCTCAAGTGAGTTCAAAAACTGCCCCGGCCCATTTTTCCTTACAGAGTTATGGGCCTTAATTCATCAATTTTTACAAATTTTGAACTTGTTAGCTCAACAAACATTCTCTGATTTGACTTATGTTTGCTGCATGGGTATTTTGCAATAATATCTCAGGCGAGTTTGAAAACCGGACCTGTCCAATTTTTTCTTACAAAGTTATGGGCCTTAATTTGTCAATTTCTTTTATGAATTTTGAGCTCGTCAGCTCAATAACTTGAACAAAGGTTCTCCGATTTGACTAGAACAGACCAGTTTTTTAACTTGCTTGATATATTGCAATAATATATCAAGCAAGTTAAAAAACTGGTCTGGTCCGATTTTTCGTAACAGAATTATGGGCCTTAATTTTTTTTACAAATTTTGAGCTTGTTAACGCTATAACTTGAACAAACGGTCCCTAATTTGACTAATATTTGCCATACAGATCATTTGCAATAATATCTCAAGTGAGTTCGAAAATAGGCCCGTCCCGATTTCTCGATACAAAGTTATGGGCCTTAATTAGTCCATTTTTACGATTTTGAGCTCGTCAGCATCAATTTTTGCCAACTTTGCATTAAGTGTGATGATATTTCTGATTTTCAATAGAGAGTGCATGAAGAAAAGTAGCCACAACTCGACGCCTGCATCTCCGATGCGCACCTCTTGTTTATGATATCTTGATCCTCCAAAGTTAATGTGCCATAATCATATCGCAATTCTATCACAGTATGGTAGGCAAATAGAAAAATTGGTTTACGTTCACTTGGATAAATAACTGTAGTTCAAAATCAGTTTCCACCTGTCTCTATTGTTTGTTATGCTGAAACCTCATTCGCTGTTGGATCACAAAATGAAAAGGTGGGGGTAGGGGGTTTTGGTCTATTTTTATTGTTTATATCCAAGTTATTACACCAAAACCTGCACAGTATATTGTTTTTTTTTGCTGTTTGGTGCAGGCTTTTAAGCCTTTACCTAACATGAAAGGCAGACAACACTTGCAAATAAAATTCTTGAATAACTGAATTTTTTCATTTTTTGCATCAAAAACATAGCTTCTGACCCCTCTTTGGAATGAGCTTAATGAGCTCATTCCAATGAGGGGTCGTAAGCTATATATTTGAGATATAACTTATGAGCGGTCATAAGCTAATTTTTAGCTCAACTTTGACGTAATCAAATTTGAGGTTATGCCATGGCCCGTCTGTCCATCTGTCCGTCAACAATTCAATACGACTCGGACTAGAGGCCGTATTTATGAACCGATCTGTACAAACCTTCTTGGGTACCTTTGGGACCGTGGGACGAGAACGAGTGTTTTTGGGTGCGGTCCGAAATTCAAGATGGCCACCAGCAGCCATATTGTACCTTAGTTTGTGCAATCAGTTGTTTGTACAGAACTTCTGTATGAAAGTTCTGATTCGAATAAATTTTTGTCTGAATGTTTAGTAACATGGAATACATCACATGTAATACTCTGTTTTTTTCTCGTGCAGAAATTCTGCAAATTAGATAAACTTTGATTTTTTCAGTGCAACTTACACACAGTAAGTACATATGTCAATACGGCTCGGGCTAGGGGCTGTATTTATGAACGGATCTTTACAAAACTTCTTGGGTACCTTTGTTATCACCTTGGGACGAGAATGGGTGTTTCTGCGTGCGGTCTGAAATTCAAGATGGCTGCCAGCAGCCATTTTGTACCAAAATTAGATCCAATCAGTTTTTTGTACAGAACTTCTGTATGAAAGTTCTGATTTGAATAAATTTTTGTATGAATGTTTAGTAACATCGCATACATCACATATAATACAGGTTTTTTTCTTGTGCAGACATTATGCAAATTAGATGGAATTTGTTTTATTCAGTGCTACTTATACACTGTAAGTACACATGTCAATACGGCTCAGGCTAGGGGTTGTATTTATGAACCAATCTTCACGAAACTTGTGGGTACCTTTGTTATCACCTTGGGACAAGAACAAGTGTTTTTGGGTGCGGTCCGAAATTCCAGATGGCTGCTGGTGGCCATTTTGTACCGAAATTAGGTAGAATCAGTTTTTTTGTACAGAACTTCTGTATGAAGGTTCTGCTTTGAATAAATTTTTGAATGCATGTTTAGTAACATAGAATACATCACATATAATGCAGGGTTTTTTTCTCGTGCAGAAAGTATGGAAGTTTGATGAACTTTGATTTATTCAGTGCTACTTATACACAGTAAGTACACATGTCAATACGGCTCGGGCTAGAGGTATCAGGAGTTTCCCGCCTTGAAATGTTGCACTCGGAAGTGATGCAATCTCTAAAAATAAACAGCCTTGGGAAAATAATTTGTTTCAATAAACATTTGAAGCATTCTATTGACATCTTGTGTTATTGATGAATATTCCAGATAAAAAAGAGGGTGATCTGATTACTTTTGGACCTAAAAAATACAATTTATATTTGGTGTATTTTTGTAGGGAATTCCCTGAAAAATATGTGCACATGACTTGTACTTCCCTTGCTGTCAATTTTCCTCTCTTATTTGTTGCAATACCCCCTGTTTTGGGGGCAGAAAAAGTTGTCTGAAGGGCTATACTTGACAAAGATATTTGAATGCCAAAATTAAAGTGATGCGATCATATTTTTTTTTGCCTGAACGTTATAATGGTCGCCTATGGGAAAATATTTAGTTCCATGATACCTAGAGGCTTTTTTTTTAACCGATCTTCACAAAACTTCTTGGGTACCTTTGTTATCACCTTGGGACAGGAACAAGTGTTTTTGGGTACCTTTTGTTATCACTGTGCTATGAGAACAAATATTTTGGGTTCAGTCAGATCCACTCTGGGACTCAAAGATTTATTTTCTAGTTTAGCATCTGTTGCCCACCTTTACAATACTTTACCTATACATTTGTTACAGTCTCCGATCAGTATTTATGTACAGACCATTACAATACTTTATATGTACCTTTGTTATCAGATCATTACTTAGATGTGTGCCATTGCTGTGTCACATACTATACATGTACATGTCTTACACAAGTTGAGCTACAGTGTCATTGACACTTTCATTTTCAATGAAAATTGGAATGAGGATTTTTAGCTTAACTTGACAAAGATAAGCTATTGCCATCACGCGTGCAGAAGTCTGTTAGTCTGCGAGTCTGTTAGTCTGTGAGTCTGTTCACATTTTCCTTTAGCACAGGCTACACCCCGCAGTTCTTGTCTGATCATCACGAAATTTCATATGCAGGTTTGGGGTCATGTCTAGATAAGAACGTCCCCTTTTGATCGCGATCGACCAACCGGTATGGCTGCCCGAGCCCAAAACCCAAAAACCATTAGCACAGTCTACAGGTCGTATTTAGGAAGAGATTTCATTGTAACTTGGTAGGATGCCCCTTTATAATGCCTAGATGAGAACGTCCCCTTTTGGGCATGATCTGTCAACCGTGATGGCTGCCCAAGCCCGAAACCCAAAAACTTCTAGCACAGTCTGCAGGTCATGTTTAATATGGAGGGATTTCATTGTAACTTGGTAGGATGACTCCTTATGATGTCTAGATGAGAATTTCCCCATTTGGGCGTGATCTGCCAACTGTGACGACTGCCCGAGCCCAAGACCCGAAAATCTTTAGCACAGTCTACAGGTCATATTTATTGAGGAATTTCATTGTAACTTGGTGGGTTGACTTCATATAATGTCTAGATGAGAAAGTCCCCTTTTGGATATGATTGGGCAACTGTGACGGCTACAGGGGCCCGAAGCCTGAAAACCTTTAGCACAGTCTACAGGTCATATTTATGAAGGGATTTCATTGTAACTTGATAGGATGACTCCAAATAATGTCTAGATGAGAACGTCCCATTTTGATCGCGATCATTCAGCCTTGATGGGCGCCTGAGCCCAAAAACCTTTAGCATAGGCAAAAGGTCATATTTATGGAAGGATTTCATTGTAATCTGTTAGGTTGACTCCATATAATGCCTAGAGGATGACATCCCCTTTTGGTCGTGATTGGTCAACTGTGATGGCTACAGGTGCCCGAAGCCCGGAAACCGTGAGTACAGTCTACAGGTCATGTTTATGAAGGGATTTCATTGTAACTTCGTAGGATCACTCCAGATGGTGCCCTCATGAGATTGTCTCCTTTGGTTGTGATCATTCAGCCATGATGGCTGCCCGAGCCCGAAGCCCAAAAACCTTTAGCACAGTCTACATTTATGAAGGGATTTCATTGTAACTTGATAGGATGACTCCAAATAATGTCTAGATGAGAACATCCCCTTTTGGTCGCGATCATTCAGCCTTTATGGCTGCCTGAGCCCAAAGACCTTTAGCATAGTCTATAGGTCATATTTATGGAAGGATTTCATTGTAACTTGTTAGGTTGACTCCATATAATGCCTAGATGATGACATCCCCTTTTGGTCGTGATTGGTCAACTGTGATGGCTACAGGTGCCCAAAGCCCGAAAATCTTGAGCACAATCTACAGGTCATATTTATGAAGGGATTTCATTGTAACTTCGTAGGATCACTCCAGATGATGCCCAGATGAGAATGTCCCCTTTTGGTTGCGATCATTCAACCATTATGGCTGTCCGAGCCCGAAGCCTGAATACCTTTAGCACAGTCTACAGGTCATATTTATGAAGAGATTTCATTGTAACTTGGTAGGGTTGACTTCATATAATGTCTAGATGAGAACATCCCCTTTTGGACACGATTGGGCAACTGTGACAGCTACAGGGGCCCGAAGCCCGAAAACCTTTAGAACAGTCTACAGGTCATAATTATGAAGGAATTTCATTGTAGCTTGGTAGGATGACTCCAAATAGTGGCTAGATGAGAACGTCCCCTTTTGGTCGCGATCATTCAGCCTTGATGGCTTCCTGAGCCCAAAAACATTTAGCATAGTCTATAGGTCATATTTATGGAAGAATTTCAATTTTACTTGTTAGGTTGACTCCATATAATGCCTAGATGGTGACATTCCCTTTTGGTTGTGATTGGTCAACTGTGATGGCTACAGGTGCCCGAAGCCCAAAAATCTTGACCACAGTCTGCAGGTCATATTTATGAAGGGATTTCATTGTAACTTCGCAGGATCACTCCAGATGATGCCCAGATGAAAATGTCCCCTTTGGGTTGCAATCATTCAACCATGATGGCTGCCCGAGCCCAAAGCCCGAAAACCTTTAGCACAGTCTTCAGTTCATATTATGAAGGGATTTCATTGTAACTTGGTAGGTTGACTTCATATTATGTCTAGATGAGAACAGCCCCTTTTGAACACCATTAGGCAACTGTGACAGCTACAAGGACCTGAAGCCCGAAAACCTTGAGCACAGTATACAGGTCATATTTATGAAGAGATTTCATTGTACCTTGGTAGGAAGACTCCAAATAATGTCTAGATGAGACTGTCCCCTTTTGGTTGCAATCATTCAACCACGATGGCTGCCCGAGCCCAAACTCCAAAACCTTTAGCATAGTCTATAGGTCATATTTATGAAGGATTTCATTGTAACCTGTTAGTTTGACTCCATATAATGCCTAGATGATGACATCCCCTTTTGGTCGTGAATGGTCAGCTATGACGGCTTCAGGGGCTCGAAGCCCAAAAACCTTGAGCACAGTCTACAGGTCATATTTATGAAGGGATTTCATTGTAACTTCGTAGGATCACTCCAGATGATGTCCAGATGAGAATGTCCCCTTTTGGTTGCGATCATTCAACCATGATGGCTGCCCAAGCCCAAAAACCTTTAGCACAGTCTACAGGTCATATTTATGAAGGGATTTCATTGTAACTTGGTAGGTTGACTTCATATAATGTCTAGATGAGAACGTCCCCTTTGGATGCAATTGGGAAACTGACAGCTACAGGGGCCCGAAGCCCGAAAACCTTTAGCACAGTCTGCAGGCCATATTTATGAAGGTATTTCAATGTAACTTGATAGGATGACTCGTTTTGGAATAATTTCACTGTAACTTGGTAACTTTCGTTGATTTACGTTAACTGTGAGGGCCACTTATATTAACTGTGAGGTCATATGAACCCACCCTCAGCTCTTTAGTACAGTGTACACCTCATATTATTTTTATCAAAAACATAGCATACAGGGAACAGAAATGAACATATTCCCAGTTATCACATTTCTTGTCTTATTTCATAATCCTTTCATAAACATTGAACATTATCCTTTTCATCAAACATAACACACAAGTTAAGCTACAGTGTCATTGACACTTTCATTGTGAATTGCATTCGTCGGTTTTGACCGTTACGTTAGGTAAAGGGTTAACTGAACAATTTGAAATATTAAAATGGTGTGTTGGTGTATATAAATGTTTACTTAAATATCAAGTCGATTCACGAGAACCAGTCTTGTTTTTAATTGGAGTTTTTCAGCAAAAGACCCACCAGTTATATGTTTTGACTTGGAAAAGTTGTGTTCACTCATGAGTATTTTTGTTGTAGAACATTTTGTGTTCTGACTCAAGAAAAATCAGAATGAGGGTACATGAACCAGCATCAGGGATTTAAGGCACGGGTTATACATAAACAGGTTGGCATTTGTTAGGAATGTATAGTCCCATCTAACCCCTTCCCAAGTTCTACACGAATGCACCTGAAAAGTGATTGGGTATGAATAGCAGGACTACACCACTTTCTTCTTTTACACTCAAACAACTCCCTATAGTATATAATGAGCTTTTTACCCGTGGGAACCCCGAGAAGTGAAGCAGTGCTTGTTTGCTGTGGTAAACAAACTTTATTTTACTGGTAAAATAGGACCCTGTCACTAATGCCTAGAAATATGTGACCTTAAACACCAATAAATAAAATAAATAATGATCTTTTATTTATTTATTTATTTTCATTTTTCTCTTTCTAATGAGTGATTGAAGAATAGTGTTTCTTGTCACGTGGTGACAACAATTAATGTAGCAGAATTTTGTGATAATAAACGAATGTGGCTCAGCAGATTTCTTCTTATAATTTAAGAGTCTGGTTCAAAATATTGTGATAATGATCTTCAAAGAAGAACAATTGTATGTGATGTATTGAAATATATTAACATTGTGATGTTGTTAAATGTATGTGACATCAGATGCTTGACTGTAATTTGTTAACTGGCTGACAGTAAATTTCTTCAAAAATGTCTTTGTGATTTTTATTCCCTGTTGGGACCAAGGGGAGTGAAGCAGTGCTTGTTGATTGTGGAAAACAAGCTCAGTGTCACTGGTTAAATAGGACCCATTAACCACACTATCTGGCTGATGTTTTTGCTTCAAAACTAGACAACAGGCCAAGATGACGATAACTTCATACTTGACTAGGTTTTTAATCCCAGGAATGGGAATTCTTTCTGAATTTCCGGTTTCCAAATTCCCGGTTCCTAAATCCGGCCCCAATACCCAAGAAATCAAGCGCGGTACTGTTTGTGTGTTGAAATGAAGTTTTCTGAATTGGAAAACGGTCCCCAACGTAACTTTGTAGGATTTCGTCAGCCCTTCCACATCTGAAATTTGTACAATCTTCATTCTTGACGCCTAACAAACCTTTTTCACCAAATCACTGTATCTCTCAACCAATTCTGGAGAGCCCACCCCCCACCACCGCCCCCCCCCTCCCCTCTCTTCAACAGCAAGATCTTCACCCACTTCAAACTGCAAATTAGTCTTCATTTTCAGAATCACTAGTATCTCTATTCACTATCTCCTTCAACATCAACCCATCTTCACTGCCATCACCAGTCTCCCCGGGGACTGGTAAGGGAAGAGAAGATAGTTTTAATGTTGGATGCAGTAGAGGTGATGATGCTAGTGTAATACTTCTGAAAATGAAGACGAGATTGAAGCGGGTTTGAGTTTTCACACTTCTCTAAGCAAAAGAACTTGGGAGTCGGCAGATTGCCAATTAAATATGTTCATTTTCATTAAAATAAATGTGTTTTGTTACTTTCGTAAATTTGATTGATATTACCCGGAAAATTTCCCGGTTCCCGGTTCTGAGAGTAATTTCATTCCTGTTCCTGGTTCCTACAAAACCAGGGAATATATTAAACCTTATACTTGGCACAGCCAATCCATATTTTTGAAATGTCCCCATCCCAGTGTGGTAAAGAGATGTCAGCAGGTTAGTTGCTTCGCCACAAGCTCTCAGCACAAGTGCTCGACACAAACCTAGATACTGTAAAATGATTATATGATAACATTTTAGGATCAGATTCTGTGCAGAATTAAAAAAAAATGTTAACAAATATCAGAAACAAATTGTTTTCTGCTCGTGTTGAGCACATGTGATTTAAAAAAAATGTAGCCTTTTTCCTTCTGTAGAGTTTGTACAGGTAAATGAAAGAGTCTAAAAGTGCTTGAATTTTAAAACTGAAATTGTAGGCCCTCGAATGTGCTTGGAAAATGAACTTCGTATAAAAAGGTTATGGAAGGTCCTTATTCAGTTAATTCATGGTCTTGATTTTCTAAAAATGGAGTGTTCTTGAAAAATTGTGGCATTGTATTTGCGAAAATTGCACCTTCTTTTCTCACAAACGATGCTTGCATTCTTCACTGGTCACTGGGAAGCTCTCTTAGAGAGGATGCAAAAGAATTCTGTCAAGTGTAGATGTTTTTGGCTTCCACCACGCGAATGAGAGGAACTCTCCCATAAATTGTAACATGGCAAAGACACGTGAACACATTGTGAGAATTCTCTCATTTAATTTTGATCGCTGTTGTTATTAGTTTTGTGCATCAATGCAGCAGTCGGTAAGATATATTCGTTACACAGTTTGTTGGTGGCCTAATATGGTATATATGGTGTCAGTTAATTCCATATTGGACTCTCGAGTCCAATATGGAATTAACTGACACCATATATACCATATTAGGCCACCAACAAACTGTGTAACTAATAATATACACATAACAACATTGACCCTCTATAGTGGTAACACGTAATCTTTACATATCCTTGTGATTATCCGTCCCAGTGATTACTTACAGTGGTTACATATCAGGGTGATTACCTTTTTCTGATTACATATCGTGGTTGTTAAATATTCTAGTAATTACATACCATAGTGACTGCGTATCCAAGTTGTTACCCACCTCAATGTTACTTCTTGTGAATACCTAATGTAGTGGAGACCACCATGGTGGTCATCTTCTCTGTCGGTTGCATCATAGTGATTACGTATTGTGTTCACATGTCCCAAATGGTTACCACCCAAGAGATTGTACATGATACATCCCAGTGGTTACATATCCGAGAGGTTATATTTTCCACTGGTTACATATTAGTGGTTACCAATGACAGTGAAGTTTGCGTGATCGACATGGGCATGGTGAACGTATGGATGGAGGGAATGCTGTGGGTTGGGTTGGGTTGGGCTGCTGTATGATAGTGCCACGCTCTGGGTGGTAGATTCAGGTGACTGTGTCCCATGCGAATGGGTCGGAGGAACACAAATGGATTGGGTGGTGGTGGCCAGACCCCCAAGTCGGAAAACTGGGTGGAGAGGTTGGGTCGAGTGGTATGGCCAGGTAGTTGGCTCGAGTAGTGGGTCGAATGAACAGAGGTCGGGCTTTGTCGGGTCACACATGAGAAGGATGGAAGGTAAAGACGGGTCGAGGCAGTGAGAAGGTTGAGTGTTGGGTATTTTTCGACTCTAGCTTGTATCCAAACCATTGCTCACGATCCATAATTCCTCTTGCTACAATAAGTGGCCATAAGCTGTGTGTGGGAAGTGAAAATGAAAATATTCTGTGCTTCAGGAAAAGAAAGAAAGTGTCTGCTAGCCATGTTGTTTCAAGACTTAATTGTGTCTGCCTATACAACAATAACATGATTTTCGAGGGTGTAAAGACTTAAACGCGATGTTAGTATTCTGCGCGATCAAGAGTTCCCGCGATTCCTTAACCCCCCCCCCCCCCCCCGCCCCTCGTGGGAACCTCGGGAAGTGACGCCACAAACAAGCTCTTTTTTACTGGTAAAATAGAACCCAGTCCCCAATGCTTGGGAGGAAGTCCTTTAAAATGGGCAACATGGATATAAATGATTGAATAAACTTGACTTTATCGCACTGTTGCGGTCACGATTAGCCATTGTATGAACATATGTGACCTTAAACACCAATAAATAAATCCTTATATTCCTTGGAAGTAATGGAATATAGAAATCATTTGCCAAGGCCCTGGAATCTTGTATTGGGACCTTCATTGAAAGCCCTTGAAAAATGAGGCGACCAGGCGAGATTCATTTCGGCGAGCTGAATATTGCTAGAATGAATATTCTCTGACTGACAGAATATCTTCCTAATGCAGGAACGTCGCGAAAATGGCCCATTTGTGTGTGTAGGGGGGGGGGGGGGGGGGGGGGGGGGGGGGGTAAACCGACTGTGGTGGCTTAACTCGCAACTGACAATTATTCCAACTGCATCATCAAGACATACCTTACCTTGATGGTATAGTTGGAATGTTGGTCAGTCGGGATTATAGTTTTAAAAACTTCTTATTCAATTATCGCGTACTGTACCGGTACTCCAAATTTGTCATGTCAGGCCCCCACAACCCAAATCGGGCACCATAGACCCCCATGTACGTGACACAAGTCCAATTATCAAATCTCGCGTTTTAACCCTTTACCCTTCATGGAAAGCAGACGACACTTGCCAAAAAATTCTTGAATAACTAATTTTTTTCATTTTTTGTCTCAAAAACATAGGTTATGACCCCACGTTGGAACGTGCTTAACGAGCTCGTTCCAACGAGGGGTCATAATCTATGTTTTTGAGACCAAAAATGAAAAAATAATGAAAAGTAATTGGCGATTTTTGAGAATAGCGCTTGCCGGTTTTGCCCTTGCATTGGGTAAAGGATTAAGAGTGTACATGGTTACTAACTTGAGGAATTGACAACTTAGACTTCAATTCTGATGAAAGTGTCCCGACTGGAAAATTATTGACACCCCCCCCCCCCCCCCCCCGCCCCAATAGTTACGCCAATGATTTAAGGCAATGGGATCCATGCCCTAGAATTGCTGGTATGATTGTGATATTGCATTAACCCTCTACACACTCCTGTTGAAATATGAAACTTCAACCACAGATCTTTCTAATAATGCATCCAGGAATTTAACCAATTCAATCTGGTTTCACAGAGCTCAATGAGCTCTGTCAAACAATATTGAGCTTGTTAGATTCCCAGTTGCGTTGTGGGGCAAATTATCAGGTTGAAATTTGAATATTTCGACATCAGTGTGCAGTTAAACTAGGGAGTGTTGAGTACAAATTATCTACGCTAACATGTCCATGTAACTGAATGTAGCTCTTGAAGAGGAGTACCTTGTTTTTGCGCAAGATATCGTAAAAAATCTCTGATTTTCCACCTCTACCTCCTTGTAAACCTTGAAAATATACTGGGAAGGTTCTGGAAACTCCTTCAATTGACTACAGTGCAGGAACCTTATATATTTGTTTATTCATTTATTAGCTCACCTGGCCCAAAGGGCCATATGAGCTATTGCCATCACTTGGCGCCCGTCGTCCGAAAACTTTCACATTTTCATCTTCTCCAGAACTACTGAGCCGATGTGAACCAAACTTGGTAGGAATGGTCTATGGGAGGTGCACTACAAACGATCCTCATTCTGTTCCCATCGGATGAAAAACATGGCCGCCAGATCATCCAGATGCATTCTTTGATTCTGATTGGTCGATTTTCAAAAATCTTCTCTGAAACTACAAGGCCAAATGTTTTGAAACTTCACCATTTACCAAGGATCCACATTTACTGTTGATCGGGTTGCAAACATGGCCTCAATGGCGGCTCATTGTTACAATGGAAATCCAATTGGAAATCACATTTTCATTTTCTTCTCTAGAACTTCTGAGCCAATGTGAACCAAACTTGGCAGGAATGTACTCTACAGACAATCCCCATTTTGTTCCCGTCGGATGAAGAACATGGCCGCCAGGGGCATTCTTTGATTCTGATTGGTCGATTTTCAAAAATCTTCTCCTCTGAAACTGCAAGGCCAAATGTTTTGAAACTCCACATGATTGATGTCTAGGATACCCTCTCCCAACGAGCTTCGTTTAATGTTGATCGGGTTGCAAATGTGGCCGGAATGGTGGTTCATAGTTACCAAGGAAACCCTTTGGGAAATCACATTTTCATCTGATCTGAAACTACTTGGCCAATGTGAACAAACTTGGCAGGAATGGTGTATAGGCTGTTCCTTATAAACGATCTCCGTTTTGTTCCGGTCAGATGAAAAATAAGGCCTCCTCATGAAGTGATGGGAAATCATTTCGTTTCGATCAGATGGAGGAGCATGGCAGACAGCTGCATTTATTTTGATTCTTATTAGAATAATTGAGGAATATGTAGTAGTTCTTCCAGGTGAGCGATTACAGGCTATTCGGAGCCTCTACTTTAGTGTTTAAGGTCACTTTCAGCATCTTTGGACATCTCATGACTGTAACATTGGGTGAAGTCAAGTTTAGTCAATCGTTGATACCACAGCTACCCACTTTGAGAAAATCCAGAGCCGACGTTGGTTTCTGGTAATATTTTACCAGTCAAGCAGAATTTGTTTACCTCAGTAAACAAGCACTACTCCACTTCCCGGAGTTTCCGGGAAATTTGTTGAGGTTTAACGACATTTTCCACAGTCTGGGTCATATCGTGACGGGACACTTTTAAGCGTGGAGGGAGCCTGAGTACCCCGAGAGAACCACTAAGCAGCGGCGAGTAATTAGACGCTCCAACTTACTAATTCGCTCAAGCAGGATTAGCATCTCTTTTTGAAGCCATGTGTACCAATGACGCGCAGTACATTGTTCCAGTGTGCTCCCATTTGGGCGATTGGAGTTAAATTTCTTGCCCAAGGACACAACGCAGATGACGCCGGTCAGATTGAACCTACAATCTAACGTTGAGATAAAGAAATAATTAACTATTTTTCTGTTCAGTTGATAATTTCGACAGTGTGATAATTCAGGTTTGAGACGTGCTGTAAAACAAACATCGACTGACTGAGTCCAGAGGGCAAATGGAACCAAAATCACTGAATCATTGCGTCAAAATTATATTCGGTGATTAGATGTTACACTAGGGATGCTGGACTCATTAAATAATCATATCGTATTTGTTCGACACCAAGGCTATGATTACAACCCTATACTGTTCCAGATACAAATTATTGTTCGGGCAGAGAGCTTAGGCCCTCCAATTGACAATCAGTCCATGCGGATATGACCAAGGAAATAATTTTCAAGGAAAAACTATCAAATATCTGAATAATATTGTTTTAGGCCTAAAAAAAAGTTGAAAATCTGTTTCTCAGGCCTTCCCGCGGGGTCTTTTGGGCTGCCGCCTGCTCTCTTTTTATAACCAATGCAAACTTAAAAAAATAGAAATTAAACGGTTTATGTCTGATATTTTATCCACGTTAATAAAATTGATAAATGTGTCCCTTGAGTGTGAGAAGGCTTTCTGGCACTCAGGGGACGAAATATACCACCACCCATGCTATTTTGTAGATTATGAGGCCTAAACCTGCCTAAACCATAAAATAAACCAAGAAAATGAACTTTTGATGGCAAACATAATTACAAAAATAAAACTTAAAAAATGGCCCGAGAAACAGAAGATCTGCTTTATGGGGTGTCATATTTTTTTGGAGCATGTGGCTCCCTATTTGAAAACAAACCCAACTTATTGAGGTCCTTTCATTAAGTGGTAATTAACTTACATTGGAGTGCGATGGCTCGATAGTTACGGCATTGGGCTTCAAACCGAAAGCATGATGGTTCGACCTTGGAGAGTCTGACAGTTGCTCGCTGTTGCTTGGTGTTTCTCTCCGCCTTCCTCCACCCGTAAAACTGTCTGACACGAGATGACCCTGACTGTCGAAAGTGCCGTTAAATTCTTTTGATGAAAAAATACTGCGTTTGGATAGAAAAAAAATGAAATTGAGGATCATCTGCGACAACCCAAAATGAAACGTAACTTCATGCGAAACAGTTTGGATTGGGGTCTGCGGTGACAGTCGCTTCGGAGATGCCTTAGATACGATCGAGATGTGAGTATCTCCAGAATTTGTTAATGTGTCCGTCCGTCCGTTTGCCTTTGATCATACATCTTGTGAACGAAACACTAACAAATTTAGAGTTTTCTCCCCTAGATCAGTCAATGAGAAACAAGTTGCGGAAAACCGAGCAGTTGCCCTTTTTCAAAAGAGGTTTTAGCCCTTTACCCAACGAATTGGCCACATCCGCCCGCGTGATATGCAAATTCAGAAGATGAAAAAAATACTATTTTTCAAAATATTTCAGCAAAACCATATCATGTGACCCCTCTGGAACGAGCTCGTTGAGCTCGTTCTCGTGAAGGTTCACAAGATATGGTTGTGTTGAAATTTTGTGAAACTTCTTTAAAAATGATATTTAAAATAACAAATTTTGATATCGTCTGCCTTTGGTAAAGGGTTTTAAGGAGAACGTTGTTTTGTGTGAGTATTTGTCCAGTGGTAAGATTTGTTATTTTAACATTATATTTGACCTTTTGCCTAACGTTACAACCATATTCGACATTAACCATATTCATTAAAATGCCGTTCAAATAAAAAAGATGGTTCAGAAACACAGGTTATGACCCCTTATTGGAACGTTCCAATAAGGGGTCAGAGGCTATGTTTTCGACTCAGAAAATGAAACTTCTTTTGTACAAGTGTCGTCTTAGGGTTAATATGAGTGGCAGACAAAAACATATTTTATCTGCACGACAGAAAATTCCGTTTGTCGTGTTAAGACCATAGCACTAATTATACACAGCAGCGAGCTCGATGCGTTCGTTAGAGTGGCACTACCCCGGGAAGTGAAACAGTGTTTGTTTATTGTGGGAAACGAGCTGTTTTCCTGGCAAAGTAGGACTCAGTCACCAGTTCCTCTCAAACGGGCAACATGGGTGTAAACGATTGTCAAAATTTGAATTTATCTTCATATTGCGATCACGGTTAGCCATTGTGTACATATATCTGACTTTAAACACCAATAAATGCAGTAGCACCTAGCTCGAAACTTTCGTTACAGTAGCAATGAGCTCGCTCGACACGTTTGTTGCAGTAATGAACCATAATGTCTGTGGTCTGGAAGGAGATGAGTGTAAAACGACAAACTTTCAGTTTGTATGACAGTGGACAAATATGGAAACACCGAAGCATGACTGAAATGTGGAAGTGAGAATTTGGGTGCAGTCTTACACTGCATACACGAATGAAGAGGTTTTTTTTCACAAAAACCGAAATGATGTGTCGTTCATCTGAGGTTACGAGGTGAGATTTGGCCAGGTACCTATGTAACCAGGACTCGACAAGAAATTGATCAGTTTGAGTTTTAGCGTTGTCAAAGTTCTTAATAAATTTATTCTAAAGTAGAGAACGTTGAGACATACTTAAAATAATTCAAAGTAACTTCGAGTTGCATTGGGTCTTTCTAAGATAAAAGAAAGTCCAATTTGACCTTTTACCTTAAAAACACATGAGCGCAGTGGCTCATTGGTTAGCGCAACGGCCTTAAGATCGAAGGTTCTACCCTGACACATCAGCACTGTGTCCATCGGCAAGATACTTCATCCCGATTGACAAAGTGGGAGCTGTTTACTAAGGCAAAGGATACGGCGACTGTACACTAGCCTTCAACCGATGCTGTCCCTACTAGTGTCCGGTTAGTACGTTAGAGAGTACGAGAGTTACTTACTGTTGCTCGGTAGTTCTTTTCTTCCTGCTGCCTCGGCTTCCTCCACCCGTAAAACTGTGCGACGCGATATGTACCCGGCTATTGAAAGTGTCGTTACACACCAATAACAAAACAAACCTTAATCCTCTGCACTCTGATGTCAAAATACCAAAGCTTTCAGCAGCAAATTTTTCCCACAATGCAACTGAGAATTTAAAAAAATATATCTTGTTTGACAGAGCTCATTGAGCTCTGTCAAACAAGATATAATTTGTTAATTTATTGAATGCTGCATGGGCAATATGGAGTCAATGACGAAACATTTGTAATACAACCAGAATGCTAGAAGTTAACTGGTTGAATGCTAGAAGCCACTATCAGGGCTTTCAAAAATGAGGGTACCAGAGCAAAAGCTAATACTTCAAACCGAAAGGTCCACGGTTCGATTCCCGCCAGGGGCAACTGCGTTTTGTTCTTGGGCAAGGCACTTCACCCCGATTGCCCACGTGGCGGCATGTTGGCGCTGTGTACCGAGGCGTACTGCACGTTGATTGTGCACTTGTCTTCAACCAATTTAACCCTGATTGTGTGGAGTTAGTACGTTGCGGAGTCTGACAGTTGCTCGCCGTTGTTCCGTGGTTCTCTCTGGGTACTCCGGCTTCCTCCACCCGTAAAACTGTCCTCCACGATGTGACCCTGGCTGTCAAAAGTGTCGTTAAACCCCAATAAATAAATAAATTTCATATTCAGTAGAACACAAATATTTTGTTTATATAAATTCGTTTTATTACAAATTATTGGACAGTGCCCATGGGCACTGTCCAATAATTTGTAATAAAACAAATTTTTACTAACAAATTCAGACCACCAAAAAAAAAAATATAGCCCTCATCTACTTAAAAACAAAGCTATATCCTTCAAGGCCTTACGATTTTTATTTTATTTTTCTTTTCTCATTACGCCGCAATATGCCGATCAAATATAACAACGCCTCGGGGGCGCAGTGGCGTTGCGGTAACCGGTTCTCGTCAGATCACTGGAGTTAAGCAACGTTGAGCCAGGTTAGTCCTTGGATGGGTGACCGTCTGAGCGATCGATTTGAGCGTTGTGTCCTTGGGCAAGGCATTTCACCCCGATTGTCCACATGGGGGAGGGGGGGGGGTGGGGCACGATGACGCCGTGTACTAAAGCGTACTGCACGTCGATGGTGCGTATATGTCTTCAACCAATCTAACCCTGCCTGTGCTGCAGTGCGGAGTTACAATGTTGGAGATCTGGCAACTGCTCGACGTTGCTCGGTGGTTCTCTCCGGGTACTCCGGTTTCCCCCACCCGTAAAACTGTCACCGATACGATATGACCTTGGCTGTTAAAGTGTTGTTAAAACCTTAATAAATAAATAAACAAATAAATAACGACGCCTCATTCCTGAGCTCATTCAGTGTTGTGGATCGAAGTACAGCAACATTTTTGCATCATTTAGGAAAATCCAACAGTATTTATTGTAAACAAATTGTGTTCGTAACCGAGGATGAGCTGATAAAATGTAAGATAAGCCTAGATTAGATTTTTTTATAGTCATAATTTGTTCAATAATTGTTTCGTTATAATTTAATTGAGAGTGCCCATTACACTCTCAAATAAACTGTAACAAATCAAACTCATATGAACAAAGCCTCGCATATTTAACCCTCTGCATTATGATGTCAAAATGGCACAAAGTTTTCAGCAGCAAGTATTTCCCATAATGCAGTTTGATATTTAACCAAATATATCTTGTTTGACAGAGCTCAGTGAGCTCTGTCAAACAAGATATAATTGGTTAAATTCATTATTAAACAAGGGAAAAAAAGAATGATTGGAGAAAATTGTGTTGCTCTATCAGAGGTAGGGGTTAATAGCCGAAGACATTTATGAAGCAGAAGCTATAAAAAACTCTGTTGGCACAATTGACCTTAAAGGTAAATAAATAAAAACGAAAACTCTTTGTTAGCACATTTGACCTCAACCCACTGGACCCTTGTGGTATTTACCATGTCAGTTCAATGACAGCAATTGGAAAAGTCCATATTCATTATTTGGGTGTAGACCAATTCATATTTTCAGTGTGCAGCCTTGCCTTGAGGCTGCTCGTTGAAAATGTTGATTTGTCTACCCCACATATTCACTTAGCAGTCAATCTACTTGATGAAATTAGAACGCATCATGTTCCTGGGCCGTAAAAACGGGCTCACGGGTTTAAAAATAAATAAATAAATAAATACGAAAACTTTTGGTTGGCACAATTCACAATGAACGCCAGATAAATAAATAAATAAATAAATGAATGAATGTTGGCACATATTTTTTCTAATATAGCCCAAATATGGACTTCCAGCTCTAAACCAGTGAACTTTACAGTACCATACACAAAACACTTTTTGCTTCTGTACAGCGCTGGGACCAGTTCTTTTTGTAAGCGGAATGTGTTAGGTGAACTGTACGATATTCTACTTGGCCACTTCGAGATGATATTTGCCCAGTGCTCATATATCTGGTACCGTGGGCATGTCATCAAAGGGGATTTGTATAGACACAGCTATTATCAAAATAAATAGCAAGATAACTGTTCATATAATAAAAGAGACATACAAATCTTATCAAACACTTTATTGTACTGTTGCACCAACGATAGAAGGCTGTCGTTACGTGTTGATGGGTTATGACAAGACAGTTGAGTGCTACCTTTGATGTGTGAAGAAAGTTAGCTGTGCCACAGTCAGACGAAGACAAAAATGGATATGAGATGGGGCCATGACATCTAGTATTTTTTTGCGGTCAAGATACAATAATCAATAAAAATAGATTTTAAAGGGCAGATGTTTGCTGCAATCGTTTTATTTTTAACTGATTCGGAGTTTGGCCCAAACTTCTCTTGGGATGCACGTGATCACAGTTACAGGTCACCACATAGATTTTCTGGGTTCGACCATCTGGTTTAAACGATGTCCCGTTAAGTATGTTGAATGGATTTTTGAATGGGATGGACGGCGGGATGAGGAAGCTGAGCTAATAGCCCTATCATCTGGGTTATCTATATTTGGAGGGTTCTTATTTTGTATTCCATCGTCTAGAAGTGACGTGGCGGTCTCTATTTGTCAGATTAGTTGTAACCCTTTAACTAACGAAACGTCAAAAAAAAAAAAACAAAAAAAAAAAACGATCAGCGCTATTGACAAACGAACGTTGAGTTCGTTCCAATGAGGGGTCGTCTGCTATTTTTTTGGACAGAAAAATTGAAACGTTGAAACGTTTAGTTATTCAAGGACGTTTTTTTTTGCAAGTGTCGTCTGCGTGTGTGTTGGACAGAAGGTGAAGCGGGAGATATTTCAGATAGTCATTTGTCAAGTCTACATCCGCTGACAGAAACTTTAAAGCAACCTTTGAAAGCACACAGTTTCGCAAAAGGAAACCCCAAGAAAAGTCCTTCACGTGACGTATTTTCTGTCTTACAATTTCGACGGTCCATTTGCAGGTCGCGGAGGACAACTGAAGGGGAAACAATCCATCCACCCACTTTACCCAATATTATCCTTGTATTATGAAGACGTGATGAGTGAATTTCAGAAGAGTTACTACGGCGCAATTTCATTAATATGTTATTTTTTATTTATTGGTGTATAACGACACTTTTGACAACCAAGGTCACCTCGTGTCAGACAGTTGGCGGAAGCCGAAGAACTCGGAGAACCATCAAGCAGCTGAGAGCAACATTCCAACTCCCCAACGTGCTAACACTGCACAAGCAGGGTTAGCATTGGTTGAAGGCAAGTAAACCATAGACATGCAGTACACCTTGGTGAACAGCCCCACTTTTCCGCCACGAGGACACAACGAGGACACAACGCAGTTACTGCAGATCAGGTTCCAACTGTGGACCTATCGGTTTGAAGTTCAATGCTCTAACTCTCGAACCACTGTGCTCACTTCATTGATGTGTAATACAACGATTACTTTATGTGTTATTTTATTACACATCCATTAAACTTTAAACCCTTGTATTTTACGGAATCGCCGCTATGACATAAATGTTTCTGTATTCAACTGGTGATGTACAAGCCGGAACTTCTTTCCCAGCACCATTTATACCAGCTTCTTTCCCGTTGAGTCATTAATTACGCTTCAAAAAGTTTCCAAATTTCGTTATACAATTATCGATCGTTTGTTGCGTCGTGTGAAAATGAAAACGTCCAAAGCAAAATCAAGTCGGTTCATAAAAAAATTAGTTAACCAAAAATGAGATAATATTTTAAAATAAAAACCCAATCATTTCCAATCACAACATTAACCCAGTCCCGTGGCCATCTCGATTTCCGTCCCCATATATCTAAATTGATCAACTTTATTTCGGTAAATCTTCGAACATCCTGGCATGCTTCGAACTTTTTTTTAAAAAGTTTCTCCCAGCTGTTTTGCAAATGTGCCCAAATTTGTACTTATATTTTTACTAATAGTAATAGCCACCAAATGGTTGGAGGTGAATGGTGAATGGACACCAGCCGAAGTGAAACAGCGATACGAATTTCAACAAACACGCCCAATAGAAAAGATAACGATTGTAATTTAGACAGGTTCCCAAAAGGTTGTTTTGATTTTTTATCGATCCATTTGATCAGTACTACAGCTTCAAACAAAACAAACGGACTCTTCACCTTTGGTTTTAAACATCGGAATTAAAATGTGTTTATTTAAATGAATTTTAATGCATGGGATGTGTAATAAACACAGAACGCAGTGTGTGTTTGAATCGGTGGGTGTTTTACACAACTCGTTGGAATGGCGTAGTCATATTTCGCTCGAGGTTACGGCTCTCGCGAAATATGACAACGCCATTCCAACTCATGTAAAACACCCACCGATTCAAACACACATCGCGTTCTGTCTATTTATTAATTATTGTTAGCGCGTCCCAAGTTTCAGACCTAGTAAACTATTCTAAAAGAATTTGGTAAATTAGGTCGGGGTCGAACCTTTAGCGAGCTGGAGACTATGGCCGTGCGAATCACAAATTTCATGTCAAGTCTAATGCAGAGTCGATTTTGGCAGAGAGTTTCGGACGGAAGCGAATCTAAAATCGAATATCACAGCTTTTAACCCCCTTCACTCTGATGTCAAAATACCAAAATTTCAGGAAGCTGTTTTTACCCATAATGCATCTAGAAATTTAACCAATTCAATCTCGTTTGACAGAGCTCAATGAGCTCTGTCAAACGAGATTGAATTGGTTAAATTTCTAGTTGCATTATGGGAATTTTTTTCTTTTGAAATTTAGATATTTTGACATCAGTGTGCAGGAGGTTAAAGTTTTAGATATTGCACCTTTTTTACAACCGGTAATATTGGCTGTCTCCGGTAAAGTACTGTGGAACCCTGTTAACTGAATAGCCACTTGGACAATGAAAATTATTCAATTAACAAGAGTATTCAATTAACAGGGAATGTTTCTCTTTCCTGTTAGTATTATTATTTATTGGTGTTTAAGGTCACATTCTTATGCACAGTGGCTAATAGTGACCGTGACAGTCTTATGGGTGGAGGAAGCCGGAGTATCCGGAGAGAACATCGACGAGCAGTTGTCAGCTCCTCAACATTCTAACTCTGTTCAAGCTTCGCTCAAGCAGGGTTACAACGTTTGAAGATACGTGCACCATCGACGTGCAGTACGCCTTAGTACACTGCGTCATCGTGCCCCCATGTAGGCAACTGGGACAAAGTGCCTTGCCCAAGGACACAACGGACGGGGATCGAACTCAAGACCTCTAGCATAGAAGTCCAACAGTCTACCACTGAGCCACCGTGCTCCCCTCACTTTCCTGTATTCTAGAGATAACTTAGCATTTATTCTATTATATCTTGTTTGACAGAGATCTATGATCTCTGTCAAACAAGATATAATAGATTAAATGGTTGTATTGGATGTACTGAGGCCAAATATG